>OW804096.1:135482639-135912639 GCA_942159475.1 Sthenelais limicola | reverse complement strand
TAAAAATAGTGTTTTGCGTATAACTAGAATTTGTATTACTATTTTTAAATCAAGTGCAACACTATATTTTAGAGCGAGTCATCTACAAACGCTATACCAATTCCTTGAGACATAAAATTTCTTTATCATTTCCAAATGTGAGTTTTGTAAGGAAAGATTTACAGGGAAAATGATTTAAATGTGTTTAAATGTGATGATGGTAGTAATATCCTCATTATTTATTTTGATGTCATGAAGGCGTTCAACTCCGTCAGCCATACCATACTACTTGAAAAGTTAAGAGATATGGGATAAGGTCTTTTTCTAATTAAACAGATTGCAATTTTTTTGGAAAACTTTAGGCAGTTTATCAGTTTAAAAAAAACCTTCAAAGTGCATGATTCCAAAAGGTGTGCCACAAGCCTCTTGAAAGAGGCTGGCCACAATTTTGAAAAGTAATCAGATTTTCCCTGAAATTTCTCCTTTTATAGTTTGAAGTATACTAAATTCAAAGATGCCATTTATTAAATACCTTTCCATACTTATTTCCCCACTGTGAGGTCAATCTCCTACAGGAATCTTTACCATAGGTGGCAATGAGTAAATATCATAATCAAACACATTTTCGCACGTCAGGAATTTGGTAATGTCTTGGCGGCAAATCTCGGTAAGTGCTTGGTTAAAAAGTTCAGAAAACAGGGAATAGGGCCCGCAGTATTGTCTTCGGGAATTCTGTCCTTACTTCAGACATGAGGCAACTGTCCAAGATTCTAAATCTTTATATAAGATTGTTCTAGTATAGCATGTGAGAAACTGGTTTTTGATAGACTGATATGAAAATGTTGAGATTGCAGCCAGGGAACGCAGAAACAGAAATTGAAAAGTAGTGTTTTCTACAAAAGCAAAGATTTGTGGAACGCCCTCCCAGAAAATATTCGGATTGAAGGTGACAGAGATTTATTTATATCTAAAGTTAAAGATAGGCTCTGTCACGTGAATTGGCACATATTTGATGGTAATTTTTGTTTATAACTCACTCTATAAAAAATTTGTTTTGACCGATTTTTGGCTGATGATTGGCATATGCCAAGAGGTTAAATGTGGCTCGGGTGAGCCCGATCTTCCTCCACACCCTGAAATATGAGTAATTCATTAAACAGTAAGATTAGTGGGAAGATAGAGGGAGAATGGAAGGCAGTATCAACGGCATCCGTAAGTCTGCCAAGAAACCCCATAGAGTAATGTAGTAATGTGAACAAAAAACAAATACAAATAATCAACCTAAGGCAGAGGTAAACTATAAATCACATATTTAGTGAGTGTCCAACTGTTAATCATGTCACAGCATTAGGCGTAGCATAGATCAGTCTGTTCAGTGAGTGTCAGAAATATCACTAGTCGACGAAGGATCAGCATAATGAAAACTGAACTGAATGTCATAATTGAAGTTTAAAATAGACTGGAATAAATAATTATATCACACAATAACTTGCAGAAAAAACGCAAGGCGCACACCCCAAGCACCATGGATGGAATGTATAACTTCACAGTCTGTTTATAATGGAAGACATGATTGATTTGATATTGCACTTTATTATATGCGCATGCTATATGAAGGGTGCTATAAGTGGGGTGCTATAAAAATATTCATATAGGACGCGTCCTATATGAATGTAGTTGTCTAAAAATAGCTCTGTTTATATGCTTCGCGGAGCTCCGCGAAGCATGTAAACAAACCGCCGCAATTGGTAATCCACCCGTGATTCTGGTACTTTAATTATAGAAATACATAATAAAACCCACACCATTAGATAGAACATTAAATTCTCTATTGAAAGATATAAGATTAATATTAATGTAGGCCAAGAAATGGCTGCGATATGAACGTTTTAATTCAGCAATATAAGTAGGCCTAAAAACTGCATGATCGCACAGTGGGCACCGAACATTGTAGGCCTACTAATGGGGCTGTTAGCAGGGTTCTCTGAGACTTCTTTAGTATTTTTTCAGTGATATCTGATGAAATATGATCAAATTTTATGCACATATAATGAATATAGAATGGAACTCGCCAGCAATAATCGAAAAATTTATAGGACTTGATTCGTCCACATAAGCACTCTGCCTACGGCATCGTACTTATGTGGACGAATCAAGTCCTATAAATTTTCGATTATTGCCGGCTCGTCCCATTCTCTCTATTTATATCATATGGAGTGATTAGGTAAGATAGCACTGCCATAGATCTCCAGTCCCCAATGCACTTTATGTCTTCCAGGGGAACACCGGACTCATGCAAAAAGGCAGCACCCATCCTACGAAAAGAATAAAGGCCCACAGATGCAGAATCAAGACCAATAGACGTGACCGACTTCTTGAATAATTTCAGAACATCATCATACAGGACTGGTGAACATCCAGAAGAGGAAGACTTGTAGAAAAGCGGGCCATCAGGAGGACCTGGGAAGCACAGAAAATGGGATTTCAACATAGAGCAGGCACATAGCACTGGTTAGTCAGCGTAGAAGACAGGTATGGAGTGAACCCTATCCTTGAACTTAAGAGTCTTGGAAGAGCGCACATGCAAGATCATGCCATCTGAAGCAAACTCAACATCTGATCTCCACAATGTGTGATCTGGCTCATCAGAATCAAATTCTCTATTGAAAGATATAAGATTTATTAATGTAGGCCAAGAAATGGCTGCGATATGAACGTTTTAATTCAGCAATATAAGTAGGCCTAAAAACTGCATGATCGCACAGTGGGCACCGAACATTGTAGGCCTACTAATGGGGCTGTTAGCAGGGTTCTTTGAGACTTCTTTAGTATTTTTTCAGTGATATCTGATGAAATATGATCAAATTTTATGCACATATAATGAATATAGAATGGAACTCGCCAGCAATAATCGAAAAATTTATAGGACTTGATTCGTCCACATAAGCACTCTGCCTACGGCATCGTGCTTATGTGGACGAATCAAGTCCTATAAATTTTCGATTATTGCCGGCTCGTCCCATTCTCTCTATTTATATCATATGGAGTGATTAGGTAAGATAGCACTGCCATAGATCTCCAGTCCCCAATGCACTTTATGTCTTCCAGGGGAACACCGGACTCATGCAAAAAGGCAGCACCCATCCTACGAAAAGAATAAAGGCCCACAGATGCAGAATCAAGACCAATAGACGTGACCGACTTCTTGAGGAATTTCAGAACATCATCATACAGGACTGGTGAACATCCAGAAGAGGAAGACTTGTAGAAAAGCGGGCCATCAGGAGGACCTGGGAAGCACAGAAAATGGGATTTCAACATAGAGCAGGCACATAGCACTGGTTAGTCAGCGTAGAAGACAGGTATGGAGTGAACCCTATCCTTGAACTTAAGAGTCTTGGAAGAGCGCACATGCAAGATCATGCCATCTGAAGCAAACTCAACATCTGATCTCCACAATGTGTAATCTGACTCATCAGAGGTTGATGCGACAAGGTTTGACTCAATAGAGAGCGAAATGACAGGACCACTACAGCCCACAAAGTAACGTTGTTCAGAACCTTGAAGTCAAGTGAAGAATATATATTTTTCAGTAGGTCTGCGGGTGAAAGACAAATTTTCTGAGTAACTTCTTTGCCCTGCAGTCGAGCTGAGCCCATCAAGGTCAGCTTAACTGTCTCTGAAACCTGCTTCATGGCTGAAGAAGTGATGTAGAGTACAAACTGCAGAAACATAGTAGGTAGACAACATATCGGGAGACATAAGGCAAAAGGAGTAATGTCTGATATCTTGCCAGAAAAATTGATTCTTGATAACGTATCCGGAATGCAGTTGTCACAACCCCTCACATGTCGAGCAGTTAAATGAGTGTTAAATTTGGCACATAACCAACAAATATCACGTAGTAGAGACATACTGCTGAGATATATACTGACACTGTTATTAATAGCAGTCAGATTAAAATCAAACCACCATCTGATATCCTCCTGAAAAGTGGCTGAGATTCTGATCCTAAGTACAGGACTGAGGTGTCAGGAGAAGAGCATTTCTCCCAAGTGACTTTGAAACCCAAAGATCTTAACATTTCAGCTAAGCACATTTGCTAAAGCAGATAAAGTAATTGATACAGGCACTCTAGCCCCTGCGTTGGAGGCAACAAAGCCCAAAGTTAGAGAACTGGGTAAAGATGTATGGCGGACATTTAAGGCCAAAGATTATGTGTGTGTCTGTGAAGTAATGATTGACCCCATCAACAGGCCAACTAATGCCTTGGAAAGTCAATTGAGATGGATGTACAGAGACAGTTCTGTATGCTGACTATATCTAAAGTCACCGTCCCTGATTTCCTAAAAAAAACTGAGCTTTATCGTAGACAGACTTCTCCAATAATCACTTGGACCCAGAGTGAGCGTCCTCAAGGAAAGGCAGATATTTATCATCATCACGTACAACACCATCAATGAGAGAAGTCATGGTGGTAGTAGTATTGGACTTAATTAACCTTGCAGTGAGTGCCAAAGGAGCCTTTATGTGTCGTCTCACAAGCAGAGCAGCGCTTCTCCATCAAATCAAGGTAAGTAAAGGCATGATACTCGAATTTTTTTTTAAAATTTCAACGAGGAGTACAATGGCCCGACTGCTGTGATGAGAGACAGAAGTAATACTGGAGAGGAACATTTCGTTTTGATGTGTTCCTGGCTTCACTGCGACTAAAAGTGTGCTTGAAGCTGGAAGCAAGTTTGCGCCTAAGGCACACCAGAAACAGGTTTTGGGATGTCATCTTTGATTTTGTCTGCAGTCGAATGGGGTAAATAAACCCCATCGACATGCCAACAAAATGTTAAGGGCATCATATTTGGGGTTGATGATAACATTAATGACTTATGCAATAAAAACAAGATTTATCGCTATCAAATACCATGATTTCGAGCAGAACATTTTTTTTCAATTTTATTTCCTGCGATTAAAGGAAATAAAATTTGCTGGAAAATGAGCCCAATGTGAAGACTGTGCGACCATTTTAAGCAAATGCCAAACAAAACTGCAAAACCTGCATAGTTTATCAGGCCCTTAAGCGAAAGTGCTTCCTTGTTAGCGTTGTTTCCCCAATCTGCAATTGGGGGAATCCCCAAATGTTTTGAGTGGTTTTGGGCCAAGGGGTGTATTTTACTGGGTTGTCCCGGAGAAAAACAGAAAAAGAGGTGTATGGTGGGCCAGAGAAAAACAGAACAAGAAATAGTTAACAGTGATCAGTTTACATTTATATATTTATTTCCGGTTCATGTAGAAGATTGTGTTTCCAAGGGAAACGAAGATTGATGTCAGTTAAATATAAAATTCGAAAGCGAGGTATAGTAGGAGGGAGTGGAAGGGGAGACAGAAAACATGAAATCCTTATCCCATATATGACTGGTCAGTCCATGTAATTCTGTTGGTCCCTTTAACACTTTGCATATGAGGCATCTTATTTCTCAGCTTGCCACTTTAATTCACACATGGTCTACCCTTTAATTCACACCTAAACGCCATCCCCTCCCCCTCCCAGACATTACCAGCATGATTCTGATCCCATCTACTGATATCAGAATCAACAGATTCTTCACACTGATATCCAGGATGGGAGGAGCCAAGAGGCTATCAATGATTGACAGATCTCACCCCAATTCAATTAGATTGATGATAACATCTGTTGCGATTCTTGCCTATGTTCTTTCCAGTGTATGAATGGCCATCGTTGCACATCTGTGTTTCTTCTCCGGGCTTAATGTTAACCGATATTTAAATAATAATGTTTCGTGATCATATAGGTTTACTTCTGCGAGAATAAATATATTATGAATATCGATAGCAGGAGATGGGAGGAAAGGAACTATAGTGGCCTGATTAAATTAAAGTTCCAAAGGACCAAGGGTTGAAATATTCTATGTTTCAAAAGCGGCTCCGAGCTATAACATCAAGAGTGAAATACTTCTTTCATATGTTCTCTTTATTCCTCCTTGTGTGTTGGTTTGAAGACCTTGCTCCTCAACCCGATTAATATACAAATACATTGGGTATATCAATAATATTCAACACAAGAACAGACTATGTTTGCAATACAAATCAGGAATAACTAAATAAATATAATAATGAAATAAGTACAAACTTGTACATAAATAGAGAAATATGTGATAACCATCATGGTTAAAATCCGGATGGAATAATATGAATGGTTAATTAATAATAAATTAATCAAGTAATACAAAGTATAAATATCATAATGAGTTGAAATGTAGACTCCTAGTGGCGTCCGGAGGTACTACCCGGAGGTGGCTGGATCCGGAGGTGGCCGGATCTGGAGCTACCCGGAGCTCGATGGAAATGTTCATATAGTATAGTAGAATCGTTACACATCAATCTAAAAAGGGGTCCATAGTATAGAGCAAGCCAGTAAATTTGGGGTGCTATGACCTAGCTCTCAGCGCCAGGTCCCTTGTGAGACAGAGCTAGACAGGAGAAGCCATCCTATCACACTCACTCGACTGCCACACACAAACACTGGTGAGATTGATTGGGCTTATTCTATAGTTTGTGGGCACAGGGTTGTGTGATTTCCCAATCAAAAAGGGCAAAACATTATCAATGTAGAAACCAGCTGCTTTTAAAGAAAAACATGCAATCAGATCACTGACCTACACTGCTAAGATCGGCGAGCAAAACACAGGTGGTGAAAACAAAATGTTAGTGGCCATGGCTGAGTTTCGAACATGCAACCCTCTGTGCGGGAGGCTGACGCTCTGCCTCGGAGCTACAACCTGAAGTTGAATAGGTTAGGCTTGATTATATTGCTGATCTAGAGGGTGTTTGAACATTTAAACATTTTTAAACATTTAATTCAGCATTGGGCATTATGTAATACACTATTCTCAGAACAAGCTGGTTTACATATACAAAAGACAAAATAATAGGAAAAGCAATACTTGGAGTTTACTGTGATAAAAGATTTGTAAAAACCATAACCATGGGCTGTGTCACTGAATATGACATACAAAAATAGAACTGTCCAAGGTGAGACACTTCATACACAAAACGTAAGTGTTGTGGAAAATAACAAGCAACGTCGCACGGTGTTTTAAGCTTGAGTTAGGTTTGCATATTATAGATGAGGTAGCTAGGCTAATGATGTGTGGTGTGGTGCTGTGCTTGAGTTTTTACCTACTGGCTTTCAGCCGACACAGCAACCGTTTGTCCAGAAATCAATGGGACAAGTTTAACAATCAGACATGCTTCTTTAACTGATCCGAATCGAAGATAACATTATGTTAGGACAAATAAGATTCTAACAAAAAAAATCAACAAACTTACATTTGGTATGAGGCTATTTCCACCCTTTGGAAATATGTTGCTTGAACATAGTTCTGGTCTATCAGCTCTAGGATGCCTTTCTTGAAAAGCAAATCCTGGAAATATGAGAGAAAAAAAATGTTTATTTGATGCTGTGTCTGTGTGTTCAACAGTGGTCTTTATTTAGAATGAGGTATAATTGTGGACAGTATCAATAGGGGATTTGCATAGCCGACATTTTGAATCTTTATGCACATGGAATTATGGTGAAGAATTCAGGGTCATTCTCCGATGAATATTTAGGGTCAGTAGTTGAGCGAGAAATGAATCAACGGAACACACAGAGATGTATGTCTCGAGCAAGAACTGAACCAGTTTTAAGAGGTCGACTGTAATCAATTTTATTCCTTATATGCTAGACAGATTACAACCATGGACACAGGGCCTGGGCTGATTGGCTTATCCTGGCTGGACCAATTAATTACCAGGTGAGATAAGGGATCCAATCCGCCACAGGATAACAATGAACATAAAAGATGAATACGAGGCAGGAGCGACTACTGTCACACCTGACCAATCCCTTGTGTCAAGACCAGGTCATGTGGTTATCTCCCCTCCCCTCTCCCTCCAGCTCTTAATAAATGCCCCCTCCACTCCCTGACCTTGACCTGAGCCCCTCCCCTCCCTTCCCACATGATCAACTTTGAGGTAATGATTAGACATGGACAGCGACCTGTACTTTGGACTTTTGGGAAGTGACCCACAAGTGTGTGGCGGGAAGAAAGTTAGTTAGCCCCTGAGTTGGTAGGGGGCATGGCAGATGCATGTCTGAAGACTTATAATAATCACTGGCGAAAAATCTGCTTTACACTTAGCGTATAACAGGTCTTATTAGTTGCTTGTAACACACAATAGCAAAGCACATGGATAGTAGCTGCAGAAACTGCAGTCACAACAAAACAGAGCTCTTAGAATAATTTATAATAAATCCAGGTATGATAATGTGGACCTTGAGCATAAACTATTAAATATTTGGCCTCTGCAGCACAGAAGAAATAAACACATCTTGGACATAGCCTTCTACCTGTCACAGAATCCCACCAATATTGACAATAGAAATTTACCCACCTGAAGCCATGCTAAGGGAAGGAGAAACCTATTAGTCCTTCCCTCAAACTCTTCCAAGATTACTAACTCCCTCATTTATAAGTGCCAAACTAGAATGATCTGAGTCCAGTGGCTCACACGATAGCAGATAAGTTGACATTCAAACATTATACGGACAAATTGTTATACCCTTTCTGAAACTTTCTCCATGTAATCCATCTATTCACTGCCACCTATTCCTAATGTTACATTATTATCAAACATTGTTATGAATGCAAGTAGGCATTTCTATTGTACCTTCTTTACTCTTTATTTGTGATGGGTTTTAAGAAAATGAGTCATAAGTCGCAAAAATGATATTTTTCAAAGTGTTTATTTTATAAGATCACTTTATTGGAATGTTCTGATTTTTGGAGAGTTTATCACCTATAGTTACGTCAGTCGATGTATCAAATTTCAGAACAATCTAATAAATATATTCTCTCGTTTTAAAGGTCCTTGTAAGGAGTATATTTAGTTACTTTACTGGTTAATGCCCCCCAGAAATATTGCAAACTTTTCTTTTCAAAAATAAAAATGTCAAACTTAAAATCTGGAAATACTTATTATATTACTAGACTGTTTACTATCATTGGAATTGACTTGGTCTCATCTTTTCAAATATAATGATATCTCAAAATCCAATTTTTGCGACTTATGACTCATTTTCCTGAAATACATCACATTTCAATATACTTTTACGCCACAAGTAAAAACACCTTTATTTGCTATTGTACTTATATGACGCAAATAATAACTCTGTGGTAGTTATTGACTCACTTGTCTCTTATGTGAAGAGGATAATTAATTATTTGACAATATTTTATTGACAAGTATTATTGTCACAAATGTAATGTATTGTTATTGTTGTTGTATACTTCCTCTCATTCCCCACTAAACAGGGTGAATCTATATAACTCTGTGTAAGCTATGAGAAAAATTACCATCGTAACTCAATGTGATTCAGTTGAAAACCTGGCCGGACCTTAGCTGCGGAGCTTAGGGTAAAGCTGGCCCAGGGTAACTTATTTTAGTGCCCTATGATGCTTTATCCTTGTCTACCCACTGTTGAAGAGTCTACTCATGTCAGATTATATATTAATTGTCGCAGTCGATCATTGAACTCGCCGCATGTCAATCTCAGGACATCTCATGTTCCTTGAATGTTTCCCATCTATATCAAACCTCAAAACATTCATTCTCTGTTAAATTAATATCATATATCATCACATTACATTTTATATATTCAATGTTGTATAACTAAAATTTATTTTCTACTGTCATGTTGTTAGTTTTTGTAACAAAGTTAAGCAAATCAAGTCTTTAGGCATTCGTTGGAAGACCTGGCTAATTCAGGAATATAATTTTTGTTTTAACCAGACATCGAACTACCCATGTGCAGCACGATCAGCAAAAAAAAAGAATACTTGAATTGAATGGAATTGAATTTCATTTTTAGGAGAATTTAAATGACCCATTGAGCATATTAACATGAAAATGTGCTCCCAGAGTTTTGCTCCCAGAGTTGGCGTGGTGTTAGGTATGGGTATTAGGTTTTCAGGAGGGACTATAGATAAGTGGGGGATACGGGGTGAGGGTAGTGGTGCTCACGCAGGGTTAATACCAAGAATGAACATAGTGAATAAAGGAAGCAAGATCGCTCAGTGTACTTCATGGGAGATATTTATTGCATAATAAATATACCATATCGATACCTGAATGTGTGTGTTTACGACAGGCCAACCCTAAAGAACTAACATGTTCGTCGCACTGGTTAGACGTTTGGATTTTTTAAAAAAAAATTGCATAACAGTGGGATCAATGCTTCCACAGCCTTAGCTGATATTGTGTCGAGCTTGCTTTGAATATCATGTACGTCTGAGTTGTTTGTGACAGGCAAACTAGGAAAAAAAGAAAGATTCAGCGGTGACCAAATCAAGAAAACACTTGATCAAAAACATCCGAAACTAAGTCAACTAACTCTTCTCGCAATTAGAAAATCTGTCCTCTAAGCTAACCTAACCCTTAATCTTGAGCTGTCTACGTCATCACTTCCTGCGCCCCTGCTTAGGTAGGGGACTCGCTAGCGTAGGTCAAGTACCTATGAGAGGCATAGTTAACGTCGTGTTTTCCCGTTTTAGGGCTCCTGAGGGGGGTATCTAATTTCTTTCGTCGCTACCAAAAAACGGCAATTGTCATTTGTCACTAAGGAAATTCTTTCGTCGTGTGTCGCTATATTTTCGTAAAACAGCCAAATTTTTGTCGTTAAGGTCTTTGTCGATTTGTCAGGCTAAGAAAGTGTCTTTGTCATTTGTCACTAGTTGTCTTTCAAATTTGTCGAGCTAAGAAAGGGCTGTGTCGATTTGTCGAATTAACCCCTCAAGAGCCCTCGTTTTCCCCCATCTATCTGCTAAGTAATTGAAACAATTTTGGATATGTTAAACTAATTATTATGGAATTTAAGACATTTCTCTATTTAGTTAACCTGTAATGGAATTCCTTGAGCCATTATTTAAGTGCTTATGATCGTTTTGAAATGGGTGTCCCGTTGATGTCCAGGAGCGTGACTTCTCCTGTGAAGGGCTGCCGCTCATACCCCTGTTTATTGCCGTCATGACTGAGCGATGGTAGCCGTGGTTGATAAGGACAGGGGAACTTATATGCATAATCTCATTTGGCCTCACCTACCTACGTATGGACCAGATAGGCTTAGGTTAGCATTCAGCAAAAAATCAATATCCAGAATAATTATCTCAAAACAAGAATTAATAGGAGACACCTCTAAGGCGTTGACTTATTGGTGATTGTTCTCTTATTACCTTGTATTAAAAAATTCGCAATTCAGCACGGCATGTAAATCTCCCAAAAATAATACGGAGGAGACTGGCTGAAGCATCTTTGATGAATAAAAGTTAAACAAACAAACAATATTAAAAATATTTGTTACAAATGATTTAACCATATATGTGCAACAATTAGTGAAGAAAATAATCAATTTAATTAACATTTTTCCTGTTTTATCATATTACAGAGGCAGTGAAGACCATCTGGCCAAATGAAAAGAAGGGCAGTGATACCCATTAGGCCATTAGCTGAGCCTCAAAATAAGGCTAGAAAATTTTCGTTCCGGATCTTGGGCACTACTTTTTGACAGCAGTTTCCAATTGCTAATACTATATATTATAATATCCAAAAGGTTCTCCATGTAATTTCTGCCAGTTTCTGAGAAAATCGGCATTGATTCTGGCAGTGCAAAGCCTATGGGGCCAAAAGTCTGGAATAATTTTTAAAGGTAAATTTAATAATAGCGTTTATATGATGAACCTTGAATTTGGGTCATACCAATGTTTTTATTATGGATTCCAGCCCTCCAGATTGTCCTTATTCCGAATCTGCCAAGTACCATCCTGTAAACTTGGAGAATTATTTTTCATTGATGTTTTTATAAAAAAAAATATAAAAAAAATAATTTAAACAATTAAAAAATATTTACTGGCTCTAGAATTAAGTGACTGATATCAATCAATAGGAAATAACGTGTCCTAAATTAGTTTTTATTTGACCTAAGATGTCAGTGCATTATCCCCCGAGTTGTTTGCAAAAGACTTCAAAATGACCTTTGATCGACCTCGACCTTTATTAGGTCTTTTGCAAATAGAGATTAATTCACTGACATCTTAGATCAAATGAAATCATTTTAGGACATATTATTTCCTATCGATCGATATCAATCACTTGATTCTAAATCTTGTAAATATTTTTTATCTAATATTTTTATTGATTAATTTTACTTATTTTTTACTTTTTTATTCACAACGTGGAAAACTAAAATTCCTCAGTGATTACAAAATGAAAATTGGCCGATTCGGAATCAGGAGATTCGGCAGATTAAGAATCAATCGAAAAACATTGGTATCACCAAAATTGCAAGGTTCCACAAATAGCATGATATCCTGCACCTTGGCTATTAAAAATGAATCCAGGCCATTGGTTCCTTAGGCTTTGCACTGTCAGAATCAATGCCGAATTCTTCAAAACCTGGCAGGAATTGCATGAAGAACTTTTGGCATATTATAATATAGGGAATTAGCAATTGAAATATGTTGACAAAAAGTAGTGCCCACAATCTGAAACGAAAATCACTCTTTTGGGGTACAGCTGATGGCCTATTGCTATTTGCGACAAGCTGCGGGCTGCTTGATTCAAGTTAAATTACCGGGCAGGCCTGGAATGCCAGATTCAGCAAAAGTTCACAGTAAACTATGATTGTGACCCTGCCACTAGAAAGAATATCATTTGAATAATAACACCACAACCTCAAACTTCAGTATTTGCTGTTTTATTAAGGCATTCTTTGGTACATAGAATACACAACGCTTCGATCTGGTATGGTGGTCTTCTTCAGGTGATGTCTAAGGTTTAAAACTTGATCAGGGATATGAATATATGAGTACTTATGAGTAGTGAATGAGTACAATTGTGATGTGTTTCAGGAAAATGAGTCACAAGTCGCAAAATTGGTGTTTTTCAAAGTCGTTTACTTACAAGATTTCTTTGTTGGAATATTTCCATATTTGGAGTTTCTAGTCCTTGTGGTTTTATGAATACATCTACCAAATTTCAAGTCTGTTTATCAATTATATCAGTGCATTTCTTTGATCATCCCATTGAGTATATTTAGCTACTTTACTGGTAATTATCCGCCCAGAAATATTGCAAACTTTTTTTTCAAAAATAAAAATATCTAACTAAAAAGATAAAAGTACTTATAGATGTCCTTAATGTTTACATTCATTGGAATCGGGTTGGTCTCATCTTTTCAAATATGGTGATATCTCAAAATCCATATTTTGCGACTTATGACTCATTTTCCTAAAACGGATCACAATTGTCTAATGGAGTGTTGTCATGGTTCTCTTGGATACGCATTATTGATAGGCTTTTTGGTGCTGCCTTCCTTTAAGGAACCAGATACCAGGTCGAAACATCTCCTTAGACTCCTTGTATGTTAATAAGATCCTTCGCATACAGTAACCCTAAATCAGGGGACAACCACTAAAACAACTACCAAAGAGCTGATATAAAACTATGGCAAACACAAATACGACAACACAGGTTAATCAAGACAACCCACTAGAGATTATAGTAACAGACACTAACCACAACACCCTGCATCCCAGACGATGCTGTCCCATATTTCAGAATATTAAGGAAACTTACCCTCAACCACAACAAAGCAAAGCACCATGCCACACACTAGAAAGAATGTTTCACTCTAATAAGGATGATCAGGGGTGTCCTTTCCAATTGATAATATTGGTGCAAAACGTAAATGGAACTGTATATAAAAACATGATTATATAGAATATATAGTGCAATGTGAATTCTAATCGCGGTAGAAGTTCTCGCAATTAATTAAAGAAAAATATGTGATTGTTGTTCACTGGGTTGCCTTACATAATGGGAAAATTGATATTTTGTCATAGCACTGGTCTTTATTTCATTTATGACAATTATAAGTATTGAACATGTTTGCATTACTGTTTGGACTTCAAAAATATGTTATCTAGTGGCCTTGGTCATGAAAGCATTTATAAAACCTGAATTACCGGTAGATATTTTTACTCCACAGCATGCATTTGATGGAGTTTTTTTGTTAATTTTTTCTCTGTATCAGTAGAATAACTTTTTGAATATTGATTATATCAATTTCATTCATATTTCAATGGATTTTCCATGCTTCAAAACATGTATTCATACTTGATTGTATGTTAATTTTACCCCAAATTATGGCGTTCCAAAGTATTAGGGGGCCTTTTTTTATTTTTTTTTTCAATTTTGGGCATGTTCCCCACCTACATTTTCTGGACTTTTTGGTATGTTAATAAGGGGCACTCATACTACCCAAAACGTTTTTGGCGAGCTAGAAGAACTACATGCAGAAGTATGCGCATTTACATACATTTCTATACCTTTAAAGGCCGAATAATCATTCTATATATTATATTGATGAATAATAGTTTTCTATGGCGAATGAGATTACAACATAGATATTACAACATAGCTTACGTCATGAATCACAAAATTCAGGCAATAAAATGTGTTGCTTTAATTTGTGAAGAGTCCAAACATAGTTTTATACATTTTGTTGTAAGGATGAAAGCTTTACTTATTACTCTGGTTCTGTTGTGTTCCTACCAATCCAATAACAATCCAATAACAATAAGACTTAAGCCCACCTGTGAGCGATAATAAGTGAAGTTACCATAGGAAGGGATTGGGCGGGTCCTCAAAATACAAACGTGTGACGTTAGCTGAGAGTGAAGCTTTAACCTGCTAATTTAGGGCGGAGTATCAAAATCCTTCGCTCCAACGGTTTCACTTATCATCAGTCATTAGAGCTTTAGTCTAGGGCGTAGAGTATATTAAGTAGGTAAGGTGTATTTTTTTTAATTGCTGAGAAAGCAGCTTAAATGTATGTCAGTGGTTCAATAGGTTGAAAGTACTGAAGCAGAGAGTCAGGATTACACGTCATCATTGTGTTCCTACCAATACAATAACAATCCAATAACAATAAGACTTAAGCCCACCTGTGAGCGATAATAAGTGAAGTTACCATAGGAAGGGATTGGGCGGGTCCTCAAAATACAAACGTGTGACGTAAGCTGAGAGTGAAGCTTTAACCTGTTAATTTAGGGCGGAGTATCAAAATCCTTCGCTCCAACGGTTTCACTTATCATCAGTCATTAGAGCTTTAGTCTAGGGCGTAGAGTATATTAAGTAGGTAAGGTGTATTTTTTTTAATTGCTGAGAAAGCAGCTTAAATGTATGTCAGTGGTTCAATAGGTTGGAAGTACTGAAGCAGAGAGTCAGGATTACACGTCATCACTTGGTGTCTGAGGTCTATTTAAAAGCTACATTGCCTGTTAAAAAGACTAAAGCATTTCTTCCCACCTCTGTAACCATTAAATCCATGGCAAGCGCATACTTACCACTATAAATTATATGTGTTCTTTATTGGGGAGTTCTGCACATGTAAGCTTATGGGGATCTTCAGTTGGGCTAAGGATTTTATCATTTTTTTAAATCATTTTATTTGGACTCTATTTAGTGGTATGCCATATTCTCAAGAGATTTACTGAATGAATCAAGTTTCAGAAAGATGAAAGTTTTGTTATTTTGTACAGATTTATGCCTTTTTATTTGATGTGCCAACATACAGAAGAGTAGACCAATTATAATTTTTGCCAGATTTGAAAACACTTACAGCGACATTCTCCGCTCTTACGACACAACAAATCAGGTTGCAGGGTGCATTAATGGAACAAAAATAAAATCTACTCTATAATGCAATGTGTATCCAGTTACACCCTCCACCAATGAGACCCTCCACCCTTTAATCTTATATTTAATATCAGCTAGTCATGGATGGGCTGTTACGACAAATGCAACTTAATCAGTTTTTATTATAGGCGCCTTTGATATCTGAGACTTCAATATACTTTTATTATATTTGTTTGCGGTTGACATGACACTAATGCCTAAGCCTTTCAAGAGGAGGGGAACATGTATATGCAATATTATGACAGATGGATATGTATATGCAATATCATCCCTACAATGTTCCTGTAGTGAGCATGCTTCTTTTATACATGTTTTGGGCGATACAACGTTGAATAATATAGTCTCAATTTGATACAATGTATTTCTTACTCCTGGTTTGCCCTTAAAGGTAGCCTTGCTAAAGCTGGTGTTTCTGGTAATTTTACTTCCCACAGTATTAGACGTGGCTCTGCTACTTTTCTTAGTAGATTGGGTATGCCCTTTTATTATACCTCTGGGAGGGATGGTATGGTAAACCATAGGCTACAGCATTGGAAAACCGTATTACCCTCTGGGCGGTATTTACATATCATATTGCCCCCTGGCGGAATTTTTGTTAAAAAAATAGTCCCATGTTCGCATCCTTATTTTCTTTATTTAAATATTTATTTTCACAGAAAAAAGATGCGTTATACATTGTGCGTAATGATAAAATATAAATGATAATAATAAGCAACTGTGAAATTGCGAATTTATTGCGTATTTAAATAGAAAAATAGACCCGAAAATGAGTGAGGTGGACCGGAAGTGAGAAAGTAAACAAACAGACAGGTGAACAGAGCTCGTTGTCCTATTCGAATTTCCATCGAATTTTCACTATTTTTTCACACAAAAACATCGGGGGAGGTATAATAAATACAAAATTGACTTCTGGCAGTGTTAGAGGTGGTTATCTCCCTTGTGCTACGCAATTTCGTCGGGTGCTACGCACCCCTTACGAAATTTCTACGCCTGTGGGAGATAACCACCTCTCACACAGCCAGGAGTCAATTTTGTCTATATATAATTGGAAGAGCTTAAGCGTTCTTCTTTATTTGTCTTCTGATGTGGAGACCAGATTAATTAAAGATAAGCAAGTCTCTGATGCTTTGAGACTCTTTTCTCATTGATCTCGATGTTATTCTCGCTCTCTTTGTATTCCTTGCCTTATTCAATTCTTATGTATTATGTATTATTATATATCTTATGTGTTATGTATGTTTTTTGATGTTCGCTACTGGTGCCACCTGGTGTTTTTTAAATATATTTTCCTGCCCCTGGGGGGTTGGGGGTCTGGTAAATCTTCCAGGCTCCTGACTACCCAAACCTTGTGTCAGTATCATTCACTTGTTCCAGTGCAGCCGCAGTCGATATATTTGTTTGCGGTTGACATGACACTAATGCCTAAGCCTTTCAAGAGGAGGGGAACATGTATATGCAATATTATGACAGATGGATATGTATATGCAATATCATCCCTACAATGTTCCTGTAGTGAGCATGCTTCTTTTATACATGTTTCTGGGCGATACAACGTTGAATAATATAGTCTCTGACAGCAGAGGAATATGGATAGACACACATTCAAACTTATGAATGTTGTAAAAGCAACACACTGTATGCAGGCCCTTTATTGTAATTTTGACTAAGTTTTGCTTCGAATTTAAATCAGTAGAATATACAGTGTGAAGAAAACTAGTAGATTCAAGTGGACAGAATACATAGTGAATTGGGTGTACTGGACCATCAGTGTATGACATAACCTAAGCACTTGTCAGCCGGTGTCAGATCGAAAAATGACCCCCATCGAAAAGTGACCCATGGGTCGATCTGGATAAGATAATCTGGATACATAAGATATAAAAGTTTTTGTGCGAATATATACCTTACTTATCCTGTAAATACCGTTTACTTTGCACCTTTCATTAGAAATCATTGGTGAGCGAATTTGTACCTATGCAAACATGTGTTTATCTAATAGAAAATAGCACACTCCATTTTGATAGCATTTAGCTCGATATCTTCAAAATTATGAATTTCATGCTCAATATTGTGCAAAAGATATCTCTTTATACCCATGCATTGAATGACTGGGTCACTTTTCGATAGCTGATAATCAACCACTGGGTTGAATTTTGATGTAAATCAACCCTTGGGTCACTCTTGGACGGGGCCATTTTACGATATGACACCAGCCCATGCAGTGATCAGGTCTAATGCATCCAGTGAACTTACCGGCCTCATCTTACGCTGTATGTGGGTCAGAATTTCAGAAAATGCAGAATTGGCAAATCAACACATTTAGTAAACTCTTCAAAATAGACTGAAAAATCGTCAACACTAGGTATATCTGAGTATATTTTAGTATTGCCTTGATTCCAGCAGTCTGTTTGGTTATGTTGAACTATATTTTCAACCTGATTTCTGTCTTAAATCTGGGTTATTTCAGAGGATTGGTGAAGGTGAATCGTACATTTTCTGATAACTTTTCCTAATACGAGGTTGATCACTATTCCATGGAGACACAATATTTAACAGATTATGTGATAACAACGGTCTGTGGGATAAGCAGGTGGCTGATTTACCTGCAGGTTCAAATATTAACCTGGTCAAATAAAAAGTAGATCTTTTTTTTCCCAATTGTTTAACCATTGTATGAATACTAACTTGTCCGAATAGAAATGAGATATTTCAATATAGATATAAACATTTTGGTCAAACTTTTCCTAGTGGTAAAACCCTTTCATTATCTGAGGCCCTTTGTTACTCACTATATGGGCCAGATTTTCAGAAACCGTACAATTCACCTTCACCAATCCTCTCAATTAACCCAAATTTCAGACGAAAAAAAAACATTAAAAAATACAGTTAAACCTAACCAAATACATGCCTTGAATCATTGCAATGCCGAATATACTCGAATTTACCTAGTATTGAACAAATTGCAGCCTAATTTAGCAGAATTTACTAAATGTGTGTAGCTGCGAATTGTACATTTTCTAAAAATCTGACTCATATAATACATAACATAAATAGATGTATACGTGTGCGCCCTCCCTTCTGAAAAATCCTGGATCCGCCCTTGCTGTACATTCATTATTTGTTAAACTTTTTTTTATTATTTTTTTTTCTAATTTCAAAACTGTCTTTGTTCAATCTATCAACAACAAATCTCTCTCTCTCTCTCATAAGAGCAGCTAACATCTAGAAGTACATTTGTTATTTCGTCACTCGAGTGACGAAATAACAAATGTACATGATGTACAAATGTACATGATGTACAAATGTATATGATCGATCAAGAGTGAAGGATCCTTCACTCTTGATCGATCATATATCTTTTTAATCAATGAATGTTGTTTTGATTATTTTTGTTAATTCATGATGGGACTTAAGGAAAGATATTCAGGTGACTTTTAAGCTAGCGTTTGAACACCTTACTGCAGCAGTCAATGGAATTCAGTAGGAAACACGTAATAAGGGAGTTGCATAGCCGCCATTTTGAATCTAGATTCCCATGGAACTATGAGACTAATGGCACAGTCTAAAATACATAGAAAACATGCCATGTTCAGCTTGGAATACTTATCAGGGCCCTAATGTCAATATCCATTTGTTATAGATGTTTCCGTAATACAAGTCCCCATCATTCCCTTCATGCATTTGGTTTTCATAGATCATTTCATAGATTCGGCCCCCAAAACATTATTATAGAGATTGCAATCTCAACAAAAGAAGAGGGGGCGAGAAAATAGGGTAGGGAGAGGATGTAGGGGAAGGGAGAGAGGGGAAGGAAAGAAAACGAGGAGGGGGAGCGTGAGGAAGAGGGGAGGGAGAGGGCAGGTATTGGAGATGGGGTTGGGAGAGAAAAACAGGTATGAGAGACAGAGAAGAGGGGGAAGGGAAACAAGGGAGAGGGGGAAATGTGGGGAGAGAGGGTGACCGTACAGAGGACAGGTACTTTGCTAGTACAAAATAATGTTGTTGTGGCATTCATTGGAAGATCTGGCACGCCAAAAATGGACAACCTGTTGTTTTGTATCATTCCGACAATATAGCATGTTTGAATTGAATTTAAACTGTGATATTGGTGAAAACATTCCTGCAATTGTCGATAAAAATGTTGCAACATATGTGTATGTAAAATTCCATCCCAGCATGCACTGCAGTAGACATGTGCAATGAGTGATACAACTCCCCTATTATCTATTATCAATAATTTTGTTTCGTAAGAGTTTATTCTTGATTGCCCAATTGCTCTTACCATTGCCTCATCATTTAAACCCCTTCATTTGTCCAAAAGAAATTGTGTCATTTTCCAATCTGTGCCATTTTCCAACTTACCTCTTACATTTCCTGACATCTTTACCATGTTGAAGTCAGAAAGTTGTTTTGATTAATTTTGAGGTCAGGGCGAGACTTAAAGAAAATATTATTAAAAGTGATTCTTATGTTGCACCCCTTTGAGTCAGGCCCGTTTGTGGGATGCCCATCATCAGTTAAATGTATAATAACAACGTGAACAATGTATACAACATGTTTTCTTTGTTGCTTTAAAGTCGATTTTATATGACAAAAGACATCTGAGTTGGCTTTAAAGGTTATAACAAAAATATGAATGAATAATTCATTTGCAATTTAATTGATTCCATTAAGGCATAGGAGATGAGCTAGATGACAAAAGGAGGCATCATCTTTCATGAACTTTACTAGCAATAATTTAGGGAAAAAAACAATTTCTTCTGTTGAATAGGGCACTTTACAAATTCCATAGGAACTGTGGTGAGCTTAATTCTAACTTGGGGTCAAGGTGGGTAATATTCCAGGGCTCTGATACTTAAAATAGAGGTTTTTAAAGGGGTACAAAGTATAGTAGTAATTGTGGTCTGTGCCCTCCAAATCAGGCAATATGTTGAGATTATTCATGTCCAATTCCAGACCAATTAACTTGCTGAATTGTACAATATGGCAACTTGTGTCCGAGTGTATGTCCAAGTCTGCACAAAACATGCTGACCCCCTCCCCCGCCATACCCCACCCCTCCTTTCAGAATCTGTGCAGAGAGAAAGATTAGTCTCCTCATGAAAATGCCCCATACTCTCATCCTCTTTCCCCAACCATTGATTCTCCAATAGTTGTATAAGTATTCCACCTCTTCCTCTCCCTCTTCCTCATTTACCATCTTTTGTATGTTCTTTACACTATTGTTTGACTACACATGACTACACTGGTCATTTGGCCGATGAAGCTGACCACTAGCACATTGCTTTGCTTCGCGTAGCATATTTGAATTTACAACCTACTTGTAATATATTTATAAGGTTGATAGTTTACCAATGGTATAGATGAATCATATATAAAAACATATTTATATGACTTCTCATATCTATTGTAATAACAGTGTCTACGCCATATCTTGCTTAGTAAGTACCATTTTATTATAAACCAAACAACATAAGGGCCACCTTTGTGCCGTCGACGCAACAGGTATGTCATTACCCTTATCACGAAAAAAACACCATGACCGATAGGGCTTGAAACCCTCCCTATGTAGGTAGTTTAGACCCACCGACCATATCTAAATGATAAATAAAAGTTCCAACAACAACAACAACAAAAAGATGGTCCTCCCCCTAGTAGTTAACTATGAACAGTTCCTTTGTTGAACCAATAATTCACTCATGGGTGATGGGAGACTTTAGAGAAAAATCATTTTGTTCAAATTGACTGAGAACTGTGTGAGCACTAGAATGAATATACAATAAACAGAACACGATAGAGTGACTTTTATTGTGAAACTAAAGAAATGGGTGAGACACTTTGATTTGTAATGATTTGTGTTTGAAATTGTATTTGTTATATTGTGGGGCTAGCTATTAAAATTTTGTTTGGCTCCTAGGCTATAGCCATTTATATACAACATTATGAGTTGTATGTTTATATTGGGAGTAAGGTAGACCATTAATTGCAGAATTTGTAGGCTGTAAATTATGTAATCTGAGGGTCTAGAGTAGAGAGGTTGATGAACATATTTCATCATAAATGAAAGACATGACATGTTTGAGATATAATACCATTTTATTTTCATAAAAGGAAACGCCCCAAAATATCCATTGTGGATAGAGCGAATTCTCATGTAACTGTTAAATATCTATTGGCCTTAAATGAATAAGAAAAGAATTGATTTATCACCGTAGCAATATATGAATAAACATGAAAAGACTTACCATACATGTGCTGAGCGGATAATACATCCCTTCGTGTAACAATTTGAGTGGGGCCACATCCTCAATTTCTGTTTTCCCATTCTTCTCCAAAGGCTTATCGTAAATAGCTTTGCCAGGTGGTCCATCTGTATCTGAAGCTGTAATGAAGTCTATAATAAAGGTAAACAATAGGGCTATAACTAGCCCCCGCTTACTAGTCATCCTTAACACTGTGTCTCTCTTCTTCTGTTGCTGTAAGGTAATTGTACTTCACTCTATTCATGTACGTAGGGACTCATCTTTGACTCCACCCTGTTAATCCTACTGACATATTATTTACTTCATCGGCAAGTGACACCACAAAGCGCAAAAAGAGATGGGTCTGGTTGCCAGAAAATGCACAATTGGCAGCTCCACATATTAAGTCAATTCTGCTGAATTCAGCTTACAAATGATGAATACTATATAGGTAAATCAGAATATATTTGGTATTGCATTGATTCAGAATCTCAGTCCTGATATCTTGAACTGTATTCTGAACATTTTTAATTTGAGTTGTTGGAGAGGGTTGGTGAAGGCCAATTTCCCTCAAATGAAGAAGGTCTCATTATGAGAAAATGTACAATCCGCACATCTACACATTTAGTAAATTCTGAGAATTAGAGTGAAAAAAGACAAAAATAAAAGGCAAACAAACTTAATATATATTAATACATTTGATCTTGTGTTGATTAAAAAATATCTGCTTGCTAATATAGAGTTTAACTTCATTTCTATCTTAAATTTGATTTTTTACAGAGGGGAGGAATCATACATTTTTCTTAGGCGACTTCAACCACATACCTATATAACCAGTAGTATATCTGTCAAGAAAGGTTAATTGTTATGTACTGAGCTTTATATAATCACTAAATTAGTGTGTAAAGTATATGGGTCAGATTTTCAAAAAATGTACAATTGGCAGATCTACACTTAGGGTTAATTCTGCTAAATTAGTCTGAAATTTGGCCAATGATACGTAAATTCGAGTATATTTGGCATTGCATTGATTCTAGCAATCTGTTTGGTTAGGTTAAAAAACATTTTGAAAGTTATTTTTGTCTTAAGTTTGCGGTACTTGAAAGGATTGGAGAAGACACATTGTACATTTTCTGAAAATCTGACCCATATGTTCATTGCTTGCGCTGATTACTTCTCTTCACAACCCACACCCCATAGTCAGTGCATGCCTAACTGCATGCGCTCAACAATTTTTTTTTTTTTTAAACAGCTTTATTCAATATATCAACAAAACTAGTTCTCTCCGGGCCGATAATACATCGAACCCCTTTCATTCCTAGGCGTAGGTCGTAATAAAATGACAATTATGAAATACACTCATCTTGATGAAACATTTGTGAAGAGAGTAAACCATGTACACATTTTTATATTATTTAGTTCATTATTTAGTCCAAAGAGAATATTCTCAGGTTTGATTTGTACATCATTATTTATGATATGAAACATGGGTTTTCCATTTTTCGATGAGTTCAGATGAGCCATAGAGCATACACAATGCGCTCAACAATACTCCATACATTGGGCGTTCTCCTCTCTCTCTCCTGAGCATGGGCAGCGGTGTATACGAGTAGTATGGGGCGGGAATGGTGTTCAAGTTCAAAAGTTCTGTGAGGCTGTTGCTGACTAAACCAGACTATCTATGTTTGTGTGCATTAATGATGTATAGATTATGGACGGAAATCCAAGGAAAATGTCTTATGATGCTATTACGTGGATATTATTGATGATTTCAATAGAGTGATGTTGAAAAATGGGCAATAAAATAGCGTTTTTCTCCTTAGTGCAAGGACTCATTGTCCCTTAGGTACAACATGCTTAGTTCTGAGTGTTAGCTTGTCGCTATTTTCCCGCAAAAAGCGATAGTTGCGTCTCGTCAAGTATGGAAAATATAACAGCCTTTTTAGTCATTATAAATGTCCCAGACAGTGCCAACAAGAATGATTTTTGTTTTATATTCAACAGTTTTATATGATGATTTTTTTGTCAACAACTAACTGCTTGGCGCTGTGTCTGAGGTGGGTTTAACTATCTCAGTGAACAACTATATAATGTAACTAAAACAATGAATATATACTATATACATACACCAGTTATGTACATAATGTTGACATAATATCATATATTTTGTTTTGTGGTGGGATGGAGCGGAGGGGGGGGGGGGGGGGGGGGGCGGTAGCGAGGCTAAATATGGCTAGGGAAACTCCGGCCTTCCACCATATCCTGAATATCTGCTTATAATCAAATCACATTTTATATGGAGTGTTGGTATTTAATGACAGTAGCTTATATAATCTTTGAATTATTAATTTGGGTTGTTTGAAAGGGTTGGTGAAGGTCAATAGGGCATTTCACAAATTGGCTGCGGGTCATTACCCCCCCTCCTGTGTGGTGCTGCAGTCAGATCACTGTGTCGGCAGTTTTCCATTGACCTATACCTTCCCCAAAGGTGCCCAAATTTCCTGACCTTTTGCTCCCTGAATTCTATATCGGTGTCTAAAAATATTAGACATTTTTATGGAATAATATGTTTAGAGTAATCAAGCTGAATTTTAGGTTGATTCATTTGGAATATATTCAGCTACTTTACTGGTAATTGTCCAAACATCAAACATCAAACATTAAATATAGAAACACTTCTTAGATGTCCTTAATGTTTACTATCATTAGAATCGGCTTGATCTCATCTCAAATATAATGATATCTCAAAATGTATTTTAAGTGACTTGTGACTCATTTTCTTAAGACACATCAAATATGTGAAGTCTCCAATGGTACATTCATTGACTACTACACTGAGATGGAGAAGCAAGGATCAAACATGGGTCAGATCATCAGAAAATGTACAAACCACGCACTTTTGTACACATTTTCTGATAATTAGAGTGCAAAAAATAATAAAAAAGGCAAAAAGGTTAGGTCTATAATTACGTCTGGTCTTGCATTGATTAAAAAAATCCGCTAATTCCAATAGATACATACTTTTTTTTCTTAAATTTGATTCATTACAGAGGATGTTTGGATGGTGAAATGTACATTTGGAGATGACTTTTCCCATAGACCTACATAACAAGTATGGTAAGTATAACAACTTTTTAATGGTTGTAATGTCCCAGACGGGGTAAACAAGATTGATCTGAGATTAAACTGTTGACATGAAACTTGGCTCAACACGCTTAGCAGTTATTACCGGGGGGGGGGGGGGCAGAGTGTGTTTAAACATTAAAGCAGTATGGGGGCGAAAAGGAACTCTTTAACTTGCCCGAATGTCTGTATTACCGTCACCACTGTACCTACTTGTTATCATGAACTGTATTAACTATACTACTTGTTACCATATGTGCGATGTTCTCCCTATAATTATGTATGTATATTGTTTATTTCCGAAAACAGTACATTATAAATATAAGATAAATTACACTGGGAATGCAGCCATAGCTCTTCCAGAGGGTGCCTTAGACTAGAGTCTTGCATTTTACCATTCTTTCATTCACATGTACTGAAACTGGTTGTTATTTAGCCTAATAGTTCAGTTTATTTGCAACTCAACTCTAAGTTCTAAAATACAACACTCATCAGAGGAGCTGACACCATAGTCAGAGATCATCAACCTCTTGTAATAACATGAGCAATAAAGGATTTTTGAATTGAATTGAATGGAGTACAATGTGTATCAGTCCGAGGGCATCTGCATTGCCCTCGTGCAAAATGCAGGCCTCTCGAGATATCCCCACAACGGTAATAATGTACAAAAAGTTAGTGGATGCATCAGTGTTGAGTTGGTGCCTCGCAGTCGCTCAATCTCCATATTACCTTGATTACCATCTCTACTAGGATATAGAGCAAAATTGTATGATCCCCCTTTAAATCGGTGAAAAAAAGAAGACCCACCACTTTTAGAGTCTACACAAAAAAAAGGTGCCCCCCCTTTTAAAGCCTGTGCAAAAAAAGGTGCTCCTGAAAATTCTCCTCTCCCCCTAGTTGTTAAAAATGAACAATCCCTTACCACATAGTCAAGGATATTTTGAGCTGGATATAGAGTGGAAATTGGAAAAAGATTTATTGGACAATGTTTGTTTTTTACAGTAATATAATTGGCTTGCAGTGATATAATTAGCCTGTGACCCAATTAGGCCTATTAATTCACACTTACCTAGTTAAGCTGTCATAAGTGGGTCAAATCGTCAGAAAATGTACAATTCACCTCCACAAATATTCTCAAACAATCTGAGTTCAAGACAAGAATAAAGTTAGAAATTCAGTTCAACATAACCGTACTGATTGTTTGAATAAAGGCAATATCACATATACTCAGATATACCTAGTATTGACAATGTTTCAGTCTAATTTAGCAAAAATTACTCAACATGTAAAGGGGCCGATCGTGCATCTGACCCAAGTAGTAGTACATATTAGGCTTGGGCACATCATCCCAGTGCCTCGTAGTATGAGCTTATATTTGAATTTACCTATTTCATTCACATGTATTGTGTCCAAATTAAAAGTGTCCAGCTATATTACCTCAATATGGGTGAAGTCGGCAAAAAATGTACAATTCACCTTCACCAATCCTCTCAAATAACCCAAATTTAATACATAAATTAAGTTCAAAATTCAGTTCAACCAAACCAAACCGATTCCTAGAATCAATGCAATGCCGAATATATTCAAATTTACCAAGTATTGACCAAATTGCAACCTAATTCATCAGATTTTACTAAATGTGTACATCTGCCAATCATATTTGTAAAACTACTGGAGTAATTATGAGTTTTATCACCACATGTGTGAAGAGGGTCTATTTTTAATTTAAGCTGAAAACATATTTAATACAGCTCATAAAACAAACTTGAACCACTCATACTATTTTAGTATGATTTATATCCACTTAAGACTTAAGACTTAAATGTATGTATCTATGAATCAGATTGGTTTGGTTTGGATACGTTTTTATTTATACTTTTCATACAGGTACATCTCCTGGATTTCTCCATATTTTCCTCAGTAACCTGTGACAATACCTTTTTTGTAATTTTATTTTATTTTTATTTTTTTTTGTTACTAATACATTATAATACAATATCTAGTACATTTTCTTCAGTTTTTGTATACATTTATATAGATTTATACATTATTAATGAATCAGAAATCCCATTATGTTTTATCTTGCATTATGTTATTCTAATAGATTTTAGATCACTTCAAAAATACAGTTTGTGTACAATGATAAAAATAAGTCATGAATAGTTGCTACAAAATGATGATGATGATAATGATAATGATAGTCAGTAATATACATCTCGTGTCACAAGTGTCACATTCACAAACATGTTAGATTATACATTTGATTCTAGAATTATATCATTTATGGTATGTAACAGTATGGGTTGGACTTATTTGGTTTTTATTATTTATTATTTGCATATTGGCATCTGACAGCATTTGGCACATTCTTTTATTTGAGATCTATTTAGCAATGGCCAGGAAGATCGATGCAGCATTTCAAATCAAAACACCACGTTTATTTCCTGGTTACTTGCTTATTAATTTATTTATTTATCTTATTTTTACTTTCCTAGTACCCATTTTAAACTTTCTAACTTGAACTTTTGTTTATCATCTTGTAGTTGGATTTGTCGGGGTAAGGAGTTCCATAGCAGTGTGCCGGTGTGGAGGAAGCTCTGTTGGTATTTTTGGTTTTGTGGTATTTGCGTTGAGAGGGTGATTTTCCCTATGTTGTGTCTTGTTCTTGTATGGAGGTTTTGCTTCATATCATCAGGGTTTTGGAGGAGAGTTGATTTGAATAATTGTAACAAATGGTGTTCTCTTCTTTTGGTTAATGGAGTCAGTCTTAGGTTTTGTTCATATTGAGTTGTATTAGTTCTTCTATTCAGGTTGAATATAGTTCTGATGGCTTGATTTTGCAGTACTTGTAGTTTGTTTAATTTTGTTATACCACTACTTTGGTAAAAACAGTCCCCATAGTCTATTACTGGGAAAATGGCAGATTTATAGATGAGCTCTCCAGCTTTTTGGGTCATCATTTTCCTGTTCCTTTTTAATGTGTAGATCCTTTTTTTAACATTTTTTATCAGGTTACCTAAATGTGTGTGAAAGTCTAATTTGTTGTCAAGGTTAATTCCAAGATATTTGTATGATTGCACCTGCTCCAGCAATTGGTTATTGAGCTTAAAAAGCCCAGGGTTATAGTTGGTATTTTTCCTTTTACTGCTGTAGACTGTGTATTTAGTTTTCTTGGTGTTTATGACTATTTTGTTGTTGTTGCACCAGGTGCTCACTGAGGCAAGATCTTGTTGCAGCTGTTGTGGGGTTACTTTGTCATTAGTGGAGTACAAAACTGTGTCATCAGCAAATAGTTGGATTTCACTGTGTCTCACTACTTCTATCATGTCATTAATATAAAGGATAAATAAGATAGGGCCTAAAGTTGTGCCTTGTGGGACACCACATTTAATTTGAACTTGTTTGGATGCTATCCTGTTTACTACAGTCTGTTGCTGCCTGTTGGTTAGGTAGTTTTTTATAAGTTTTGTCATCTCAGTTCCAGGGAAGTAATTTTATATTTTCTTTAGCAGAATATTGTGATTAATCATATCAAACGCTTTACTGAAGTCCATAAATATTGCAATTGTTTCTTGATTACTGTTTATTCCATTGTAGATGTGCTTTAAGAGATTTGCCAGTGCTGTTTCTGTTGACTTATTTTTTCTGAATCCATATTGCTTTGGTGAAAGAATATTATGATCATTAATATAGTCCAGCATTTGTTGGTAAACACATTTTTCAAAGATTTTGCCAATAATGTTGATATTGGAGATGGGTCTATAGTTAGAAGTATCAGTCCTGCTTCCAGTGTTCTTGAATATAGGTGTCACCACTGATTGTTTCCATATTGGGGGTATTTCCTTTGTTTGTAGTGCTAAGTCAATAATAAATTTCAGTTGTGGCAGGAGACTTTTCAAGGCTGTTTTAAATATTTTTGTTGATATAGTTGTGTATCCAGAGCTTTTATGGTCATTGAGAGAGTTTATGATAGATAGGAGTTGAGTTGAAATGAAAATCTGGTTTATTTATCTTAGTCTGAGGTTTTGTTTCTTTTTCTACATCACTGTTGTTCCCCTGTGGGCTGGTTATGCTATTACTTAATTTCTCTCCTATATCAATGAAGTACTGGTTTAAAAAATCCGCTAATTGGTTTTCATCAAGGTATTCATTCTTGTCATTGGTTATCCTAATTTTTTCCTTGCTTTTGATTTTTTCGGGCAGTGCTAGTTGTCTAATGATATTCCAGAATTTCCTGGGTGAATTTTTTTCAGTTTGGAGTTGGGTGATTATATAACTATTTCTTGCTTCTTTTAATATCTTATTAGTTGCTTTTCTATGCTGCTTAGCTTTGTCCCATTTGTCTGGGTCTTTAGACTTTCTAGCCTGGCTAAATAGATGGTCCCGGAGTTTTATCTCTCTCATATGATCATATATTATCCATGATGGTTTATGTTTTACATTTTTGATGGTTTTGATTGGGCACATTGCATCATGTTTGGAGTTTATAACTTGATAGAGTTGTTCCCAGGCTTTGTTTGTTGATCTAGATAGGTATAGGGGTTCCCAGTTGTGTGTTTTTAAATTTTGGCTGAATAGTTCAGCGTTGAAGATAACATATTAATTTACCAACTTTTTTAATTTGCCATTCGGACAGCAATTGTACAACCTGACCCATAATTATGTCAGATAGTACAGTCATAAGTCAGATGCCAAATGAGTTCATCCTATTTTTATGGCACAACCTCATATTTTAAAATAAAATGCATTGACAAACTATGTATTTACCTCGCTTTGCTCCAATAACCCGCCATATTGATTCATGGTATGGAAGCTCTAGACAGGCAAATAACTGATCGGCTAATTATTGACAGATTGAGTATCAAATAGTTATGACGTCATCAGCGGCTGTAACGTCGACCAATAATTGTATTCAAAGGCACAACAAAGGTTTGTTATCGATTGAGACGGAGGGTTAAATTGTACAACATCACAAAGGGATAGAGGTAGGGATAAGGCCTTTTTCTGATTAAACAGATTACAGTGGGACGCACTCTTCTGCTCAAGCTAGGGTGAGAAAGCTAGCTGTTTGTGTAAACGTGACCACCACTTTGAGAGGACGATGAAGGACCCGTTCTTTTTTTCTTTTTCCTGCCTTCTTGGCTTTTACATACTCAGACATTTAGTGTAAATCAAGGTAATCAAAACTAACTGTCTACATTTGAAAGGAAAGAAAGCGGGAGGGGTCCACACATTAAAAAATAGAAATCTTTACGGATTTGGACTTATCTCATCGCTGTCGTGTTTGGGCATCTTAGCGATAGTTTTTACACATTGACACCGCTTTGGCTGAATCTAACAGCTACTTCTTTAGTATATCAATGAGTTTGATTACATCCTCTTTCACCCTCTTCCACAGCAATCTTCTTCTTTGCTTATATTATTACTTTTGTGAGTGTGTAACACTACTGTGGATCTCCTTTTTTAATTCATACATTAAATAGAACATTGAGATTGATCAGTTGTCAAAAGGTTTCTACCTATGAATAAATGTCTTGGTTTAAAGTAATAGCCAATTTATCATTTTCGTGTTAAGGTTAACCATCTCATTGCCATAGGTTAGAGGTTGCTGTTGCTGTATTAGTTTATTCAATAAATGGGAATCAATAATTCTGTGACTGTTCACCTTCACCCGGGTGAAAGTAATATTTCATTAACAGTTGACAGTCAATAAATTTCTGACATATTACATGTAAATGAAAGTTAAATTCAAAATCAATGTATAACTAGCTTTTATATTTTTCCTTCTGCGCCTGTTTTGAATTAACTATATCGGTTGAGATGAGATACTACTAGGGTATACTTGAAGCGATGGTAGTGACTTGGTTGTTGGCAATGTGTGTAAGGTACACCTGTAGGATTGCTCAAAGGAAGTATAACTATATTTGAATTATAACTAAATATGAATAATACACACAACAACTATTATACCTTGCGGGGATCTTCTATTTATTGTAGTTCAGAATGGGCGAATGAGCAGTTAATAAAATACACAACCCAGAGGTGTAGAGCAAGTTGGTGGTGGCTATTGTAATATCAAATCAAAACTAAATTCTACCTGGCCACAACGCAACCTGCTATACTCACTCTCACCCCTGGTTACTTGGCAATACATAGAAGCATCGTTACATGCCCAATTAAATATGGAGAACTAAAATCACACAAACATAGGAATGGCAACCAGACATGTTCCATTTAATACAGAGAACTAAAATCAAACAAAAATAGGAATGGCAACCAGACATGTTCCAGAACCCTGAAACATGCTAGGTACTTGGGCTTTGTTAATCCCCTCCCCTTGGTAGTGGTAGTCTAGACCTTAATCTTAATACCCTTTAGCACAACCCCCAGAATCGGTAAACAAGGTAATCCCCACAAGGTATTTTATAAGAATATTAACATGAAAATGAACCAAGTAATATGACCAGAAATGTCCCCAGAATATTTTATTAAATGGACGTTCAATACACAACATATCACATTAGATACGTTATCAACTGGTTGAACTGAATTTACTAGATGTGCAGAGCTTGGAATTGTACATTTTCCGATCCCCTTACCCTAACATATGAATAATGATATCAACTCATGTATAACATGTGATGTCATTCAGGAAAATGAGTCACAATTCGCAAAATTGATATTCTTTAAAGTGTTTTTCTCACCAGATCCCTTTGTGGGCATGCTTTCACTGTAAGGGGTGCTTAACGTTGTATGTAGCATGGATACGCTAACCAAATTGAAAGACTGTGTATTAAATATATCTATGCATTTCTAAGGTCATCTTATAGAGTATAGCTACTTTACTACTTACTGTGCAACCAGAAATCTTGCAAACTTTTTATCAAAAATAAAAATGACAAACTTTAAATATAGAAACACTTATTCAATGTCCTAGTGTCTACTATCATTGGAATTGGCTTGATCTCATCCTTACAAATATGATCATATCTTAAATTATCTTTTTGCCACTTGTGACTCATTTCCCTGTAATACATTGCTGTGCTGCTACACAAACAATATGCATGTTGATAGGAATACCATACTACCATTATACTCCCCGTCCATATCTACTTTCTGTTTACCTTCTTTTTTATCATATGCAACAAATAGAAGTCTTGCAAATAACTAATAAAAAAGGAAACAACTGCCAAGACATCTGAGGGTCCTCATCAAAATTTTTCTTAACTTTCTTTTGAAAATTTTCTTGTGATAATATACTGAAATCGCATAGATCATTAGTCAGAAAAGAGTTCTTTCCTTATTTTGTAACTAATTCATCATCATAGCAATATCCGAGTGAAAGATAAACTCATACATGGCACATGGGATCTGCACATGGGATCTGCACATGGGATCTTGAGGTAACGGCTGGAAGCTTAGGCAGGAGCTTCCGGTTATGGCACCCTCAACCCAGGAAACAGAGTTGGCCTTAACATGGTTCAGGTAGCTGAGTGGTGGTCTTGTACTCAAAAAAAGCCTAGTAAATATCCTTTCATGGCAAATTATAATATGGGTTAAATTAAATGACCCAAACATCAAACATCTAGGAACAGAAAATTAACCAAAAAAAATGCCATGTTGTTGTTTGTTGCATAACAGAGTGGCGCCAGAAGCTTCCTTCTGAGCCTACTGGGAGATATAGCAGCCGTCAGCGCCGCTGGTGTTAGATACACATGCTATCTGGCTATCTTGGTTCAGCAGAATACAATTCAATATTTCAACTCCTGCACTTGGGCAAACAGGTGCAAATGGTAATGAATGGCTGCACAAATCACATTTTTTCACTATGAAAAATCATAAATTCTTGTATTTTTTAAAAACATTTTTATTGGCTGATATAGGAACAGTAATTTGCCTTTAACTGAGGGAAAGGAAAATGTGTTTGAACTTTTGTTGCTATTGATATTAATATGATGTATACCTTGTGCCCCGTGATTTGCTTGAGTTGCTTGTTGCGATGAACCATGAAAACAATCACTGTACACCAAGCCCCACTTGTCCCTTTCTCTATTATACAAAATTCATGTCTTGTCTGCCACATATGGAACAGAGTTACAAGCTGCATGCAAGAACCTACCGGCAGAGGCAGAACATTACAATAAATAGTATCAGAATGTTACTGCTTAAATTGGGATTTTTGTTTATTTTCATGATTGAAAGCATATATAATGAACTCATTCGTTTCAGTCACTTAGAATTTTGCGCTCGTTGCTACACAACTATGCAATATTGACGTTCCTTGAACAAACTTGTTAATTAACCGGTATATAGTGTGGAGTATAAGGTTTGATGCATAGAGTCTTTGTAGGAGCCGTAACCTTACACCATCACTAGTGGACCTCCACTGTAGCTGAAGTTTATCCTTTTTGGTGGGCTAGTGAAGGAAGGAATGGTAGGATTTACTGCTAGCTGGGTTTGTTGCAATGGTTGATTATTGGGTCCAAGTTGTCCATATACCACTGGTGTCTGACGGATATGATACATAAATGGAACCCTGGAGTTGACTGGTTGAGAAGTTTGCACCATGATAACCTTGGATCTTCGCTGCTTTTTCCTGAAGACCAGTAGCAGGGTAATACATATTACCAAGCCAACTATGGCTATACCAACCAGGCTAAGCCCCAGTATGAGTTTGGTCCTCATACTGATACCTCCACCTTCTGAAAAATTATAAACAATGATAGTATTTATAACAACATAAATTATATGTTTGATTATAAATTATAATATCTATTTTATTTTGTAGGAATATAAGTAGAAATATAAAGCAATTCAAAAAGTAGAGTGGGGTAGGGGTGAAGAAATTGAAATGTTATAATATCATGTCCAACTGGTGACGAGTTAAAAAAAAAACAATTTCAACATACAAATTTTAAAGTTAATGATTAAGAGTATGAAGAGTATGAAGCTGATTAGTCATAGATTTATGAGTGACTGAAGTTAAACTTCATGAAGTAGATCATGAATGTGCCAAGGATGAAAAAGAACAAAAACATTTGAAGATGTTTAGTATATCAACTGTGAGACAGAATGTAAGACAAGCAAAGATGTTCCAGGTAATTCATGGCTCTCATTGCATACTCTGTCTGTTCCTCTTAAAAGCTGGGAGTGATAGAAAAAATGGTGCTGAAGTTATGAATATTCGGCCATTAGTGAGTGATAGTCTAGTGCAGTTTGGAAAAAGACATGAAGTATTTTACTGAAAATGCAGCATTAATCTCGATTCCACTCTCAATGAACATACAAAATGATTTAACTTATTATTTACTGATATCAAAAATGCATTCATCGATATCAATAAATGAATGTTGAAATGCATGTCATTCTTGATATTAAAATTCAATTCTTGATATTGATAATAGTATTAATGGATTTCAAGAAATAAATTCTCGATATTTAAAATGCATTTTTTGATATCAGCAATTTATTTTTAGAATTCAAGTTAGCTATCAACTTCAGACATCTAAAAATCGCGTTTTGATATCAAGAATTGCAATATAAGAAATGAAATGTTCATTATTGATGTCAAGAAATTGAATTCTTGATATTGAAGGAGGGATTTTTAGATATAAATCAATGTAAGTAGATTCGGTGACTTTGGTCACATCACCTTTATTTTGATAGCAATAATTCATTTATTGATATCAAAAAAATATTTCTTCATATCGAAAATAGGGTTGGTTGTAACAATAAGGATACCAAGAAATTATTATTTCTTACCTTAAAATGTATACGTACATGGCTTTTTGATTGGAATTTTTTGTATCAAAAACTCAATTCTTGATATCAAGGAATGGGTTTCTTTGCATTGATTTTCAAAGGTGTTTTTTTTATTTATTTTTTCATACCAAAGGATTTATTCATTGATATCACAAAATCATGATCTGATATCAATAAATTAATTCTTGATATCCGAAAAATATTTATCAATATCAATAAATATTTTTGATATAAAGAATTCATTACTGATGTCTGAAAAGGATTTCTTAATATCTGAAAAGGATTTTCCGATATAGAAAAATCATCTTCCGATATCAAGAAATCAATTTTTGATATCAAGATATACTGAATAAATGACCCAATGGCTTTCCATAAATCTTTCAATCACCCAAGCAACTGTTGCTTCACCTAAAACTAACTCACCTTGTGGAATACACATGATGTCCTGAGCTGACTGGCCAATGTTCATCTTGCCCTCGGGACAGACACAGAATTGTCCACCGCCCACCTGTGTACAGACACCGCCATAACCCATGCAGGTATCAATGCCGTCAGCAGTACAAGGTGTATCTGGTGATTCTGTGGGGAAAACAATATCATTACAGGATAAGAAATAGATATTTACTGTTTGATCCAGCAGCTCTGTTACAAACCATCCCCTGCTCATATGGAAGACAACAAACTATTATTCTAGACAGTATGGCTTCAGACAAGGTTGCTCTGTCGCCCATGGAAATAACCTTAATTGATACATGAATAATAAAATGAATGAAGGTAATTCCACAACAGCTGTATTTTTAGATTTCAAAAAAGCTTTTGATAATGGAAATGAAATAAAGAGGTTAAAAATTTACCTCTCGAATAAAGTGCAACATGTAAAGGTAAATTGCTCTTTATCAACCCAGGTTGAGATATCCTATGGCGTACCACAAGTATCAATATTAGGGCCGATTTTGTTCACAATTTATATAAACGATTTTATGAACATACCCTGAATGTACCCTAGTCTATGAATAAAAGATTTTCAAATAAAATAAAAGAAATGCATGTTTTCACACTTTGATGCACCCTTGTCCCGAATTTTCTGTAACGCCGGGCCCATTTGAAAACCCTGCTTGTATCGGGGTAACGTTATACCTGTTATTACATCTTAAAAATAAATCACAATAATGATATGTGATGAGTTACAAGGAAATGAGTCACAAGTCTCAAAAGATCGAATTTGAGGTAACATCATAATTGAAAAGATGAGATCAAGCCGATTCCAATGGTACTAAACAATGGGATATCTAAATAGTGTTTCTATATTTCAAGTTTGATATCTTTATTTTTCAAAAAAGATTTGGGTGGTTAATTACTAATAAAGTACTTAAATATACTCCGTAAGATGGCCTCAGAAATGTTACTAGGGACATTATGTGTCCTAGAAATTAGAATATTCCAACAAAGGTATCATATAAATAACTTTGAAAAATATCAATTTTGCGACTTATGTCTCTTTTTCCTGAAACACATCATATACTCACCAGGCACCTCAAGTCCTATTACAGGGAAACCAGAAAACCTTGCATCTAGGTCTTGCAGTGGGATGTATGAGAGGAGTAGCTCCGGGCTGACAGTCTGGCCTGTGTCAGGTATAGAGCCCCTCAAATTTAGAGTACCGATGATACTGCCACTCTCTACACCAACCAGTAAGCATTCATCAATCACCATGCCGTGGTTCAATGCTACAGCTATCACCTGAAAAATGATTGGTGTGACATATGTTAATAGGTTGAAAAGTTATTTTGGCAAATGATGGTTTTAGCATATCTTCTGGCTTTATTTCAGACCAACAGAATGTCTACCTTTAAAAAGCCCATATATTATATGTACGGTTATTGAAGTGAATGGGGAGAATAAAGTATGCATGAAGTTCCACAGGCTCTTTAATTATGTGAATTAGTCATAAAAGAATATTGCATCTGCAATATTTTTCATATAATATGCCAATCTAGGACTTACATCATGCTTTGTGGATATACATATTCTTCAGTATGTTGGAGTCTGGTTTGACCAAAGTTATTAAATTAATTTAATTCTGAAATGTGCATTCTGTTGCCAATATCAATTTTCATCACTTTATATTTGTCAACATAAAGGGAAATTGTAATAACTTTACACCAAGAACTAACAATCTTGAAGGTCCTTTTTTAATTGTAGATTGTAGATTTTTGTAATCCTTAATAAGATAAGATAATTCTTTATTTGCCATAAAATGTTTGACAAAGAGGTAACGTTCTTCTCAAGAGGAGGTCTTCCTGAACATGCCTTTCTTGATTACCTTTTTTCTTGGTTACATTTGACTAAACTATGTTCATATTAAACACTATAGGTATTAAAACAGTGATCAGAAAACAAGTAAAACAAGTAATTAATTTCTTACTCATTCAAGAATCAATTAATCAATCAATCAATCATTAAGTTTCCATGTGTACATCTCACAAAGAAGTATGATTACAAAAGCTGCATGTGCTAGTGCTAGCAATAAGTGGTACAATCATGTGACGTCCATAACTACTGAACATCAGTGTAAACCGATAAATACTTGAGAGGAAATTTAGAAAAATACAACTCTTATGTCTCCTGAGGCTATCATTTTAAATCAAAGGTACGGTTAACATGTTTAATAAAGGCAAACCTGTCTTCAATTTTGTGTGACTCAGTCTCGAGGTTGTTCCATCCAATCTGACATTTGTATATAACAGAATTTTGAATTTTTGTTGTTCTGGGGGTAATCGTCTTTAAATTTCTGCGACTGTTTGCATGACTCCTGGTCCCAAGTTTTCTGTTGTCTAAGTTATCCTGTTTTTTTGCTAAATGGTGAGCTATTTCAATGAAATGTCTCTCCCTTCTGTCGCTGAGAAGCAGCTTTGGGAGATTATGTTCATTTCTAACATTGTCAAGTTTATTTTTATCAAAGATAATGCGTAATGCCAAATTTTGTAGTACTTGTAGTTTTTGTAAAAGGTATTGAGGTCCAGAGTCATAGACAAAGTTGCAGTAATCAAAGTGTGGTAAAATAGCCATCTTGTAGAGGTCTTCGCATGCCTTTCTGGTCAGTGAGTTTTTTGCTTTATAAAGTAGTCTAATTTTCAGGAAAACTTTTTTAATTAGGTTTTGCAAGTGGGGTTTGCAGGAGAGATAATAAGAAGCCTAAATAAGAAGCCTAAATAAGAAGCCTAAATATTTGTATTCGGTAACTTTCATAAGATTGGATGTTCCAAGTTTTAAAGAGGAGACAAATTCATTTTTGTATAAAGGAGAAATGGCAAAGTTAATCACACTGCATTTGTCAGCGTTTAAGGAAATTTTGTTGTGGCGGCACCAGGCACTAATGTTGTGGAGGTCTTCTTGGATTTTTGAATTAGCTTCACATTCTTTCATATGGTTAACAAAGACTTCCATGTCATCTGCGTAGTGTTGGACTATGGAATATTTGACTGACTTATGAAGATCATTTATATAAATCAAGAATAAAATTGGACCAAGAATTGTGCCCTGAGGCACTCCACAGGTGACCGTGCCCGTTTCCGATTCATGACCACTTATGCAGACCGATTGTTGTCAACCCGAGAAAATAGTCCTGAAACCACAACAACTCTGTATCTCTGATGCCATATGCTGATGCTTATCTAATAATGTTCGATGGTGCACACTATCGAAGGCCTTTCTAAAATCGAGAAATACAATTGTATTGAATTTTTTATCATTCAGGCCGGTGTAAATGTCATTAAGGAAATCAATATGTCCTTGTTGAACCAAATGGTTCTTTCTAAAGCCATACTGCTTTTCAAAAAATAGGTTATTGCTTTCAAAAAAGTTGTGCATGTACCACTTGTTCCAAAATCTTTGACGGTAGGAAGATACAGGAGATTGGCCTGTAGTTATTTGCAGAATTTTTAGAACCGTTTTTGTGCAGCGGGGTCACTTTTGCCTCCTTAAAAGTTCCAGGGACCTCTCCCGATGCGAGGGAGAGGTTTACAATAAAAGCCATTTGAGGAGCGAGTACACTTAGACAGGCAGGCATGTACTTGATGCCCATGTTCTTGTAGTTATCAAATTTACTAATAAATTTCTGAATCTCTTTTGGAGAAACTGTATCAAAGGAGAATATTAATTTGTTTAAGTCATTATTGTCCATCTAAATAGGTTATAATCAGTAACACCAATGGAGTTATCATGAGTTTTCGTGTCTAGCCATGTTTCCGAGAAGCACATAAAATCAACTTCTCCACCCTGAAGTATGATATTAACCATTTCAATTTTTTTTACCAGACTTCTGTTGTTCTACGAGACAAACCTGAGACCCTTTTGAGAGCCAAGATCTGCGAAAGATTCTAGTTGATAACTGTACAAGACCTTATTATCATATTTGAGTTTGAGATGCATTCATATCATTGATGTAAATATTGAATAGTAAAGGACCCAGTCAAGTGCTTTGTGGGACGCCAGACTTAACCAGTTGCACCTCAGAAAGCTGTCCATTGACTAAAATAATTATCTATATTTAATCCTGACGAAGGTCAAATGCAGAATGTAGATCACCCCAAAGTATTACACGTCCTTTAAATACAAATATCTCTGTCCCTTCATGTTTTGAGTCGTCTCAATTACTTAGAATCTACTTTCAATATTTATCCACACTGTGCAATTGCAGTGCTTGCATGTTGTACTTTAACAACCCAAATATATTTGTTTGAAGTTGGAGAGTGTATGTTAGATTGTCCCAATAAATCTGCTGATAAGGCCTTCTCTGCTTCTAGGATATGTTAATTGACAGGGTGGGTGGTGTTTTAAATTAAATGTACTCCATAGGATCACCTTGGAAATGCAAGGATACGGTAATGAAATAGAAATTTGGAACATATGACCTGAAGTGCTATACTCCATAATCCAACAAAAAGATCTTGTGAATACATCACTTTAAAAACATGAATTTTGCTACATGTGACTGATTTCCCTGGAACATATCACACATATGATCAGACTTTTTTTTGGACGAATTTTTATTCAGGAAGATAAGCAGCATGTGCCAATGTTTTTAAACGGCTCGGGTAATCCGGTCTTCCTCCGTTAGCTGAAATTTCACTTTTCTCAAACATAACAACAAGTTATAGGATTAAACTCACCGCTTCAGGAAGGCCTTCTATATCGGTAAGACTATCCACTGAGAATTCCCCATCAAGTACCACTATGAGCAGGAGGCCTCTGAACCCAATTGCAGGACCTTGAGGAAATAAAGAAGCATAACTAGGTTTTAATCTTGGTGTCGATTCAATGTCCTGAAACGTTGCTTTGGTACAGCAGTTCATCAACCTATGCCAAATAAACTTCTCCAAAATACATAATGTAGAATCAATAATATATTTCAGCAATGACACAAACAAGGATGGACGGTGTGGCAAACAAGCCAGCTACTGTGATGGCCGCTTTAATCTAAACAAATCAAATAATACAAAAAAAAGAAAAAGCTTAAAATGATGAAGTTTGTGGGAGTGTCATGGACTGATGAGCGACCAATGTTGATTCATACCTATGATATTATTATGATTATTATATATAACATAATTATCTTTATTCCTGTCATACACATTTAACAAATTCACCAGCTAGAAATAACACAATCTGTATTACTGTTACTTACTGTTATGAGGCTTGAAGTGAACATTCATCAAAGGGTCAGATTTTCCGAAAATGCACAATCTACAGTTCCACACATCTATCAAATTGAGTCCCACAATTAAGTCTAGATAGACAGAGTGGTGGGCGCAAGACCATGGTTATTCTGTACTGGATTGTCATCTGTGAGCCCATATCTCAATGTTAATGTCCTCAATTGATTATTAGAACTTCACTGTACAATGTACTTGTTTTTCAATAACTCAACTGTCGTTATAATTACAGAAGGTGTGCTGTATAAAAATACTAAATAAAATAAAAAGTGAAAATAATAAATATTATGTATATCTGAGTGTATTCTGTATTTTATTTATTCATTATCTGTCTGGTTATGCTGAACTGTATTTTGGACATAATTTTCTTCTTAAATTTGGATTATTTGAGAGGATTGGTGAAGGTGAATTGTACATTTTCCGTCGACTTGACCCTTGACCCCTGACCCCTGACTTCTGAATTCATATTAAGAGTAGACTATTATGGGGAAATTGTTAATAGCTCTTTTAAAATCTCGTTCTTCCCAAATTTACATGCTTGGTACTTGTGTGCCAATCGGCCATATTGCAAATTCTAAATCTAAAGCTTTTTTTAAAAAAAATCTGGGTTCTAATTTCACACCAATTCTATGATCTAACCTTTTATGTAATGAGTCACACCTCGCATTGAGACATCATCATAATATTTGAAAAGATGAGATCATGCCGATCCCAATGATAGTAAACATTAGGACATATAATGAGCTTCTTTATGATTTTAAGTTTGATATTTTTATTCTTGAAAAAACTTTGCAATATTGGTTGGTGAACACTTACTAATAAAGTAGCTCACTAAATATATTCCATAGGATGACCTTAGAAATGCATGTATTTATTTGATATACTGTCCTGCAAATTGCAATGTTAAGGACTAAATACCTCAAAAATTAAAACATTCAAGTATTAATTTACCTGTTTCTTGAGTTGCAATTGTTGTTGTTTGAGGAGTTGTTGATTCTCCATCTGATGCAGATTCCTCTTCTGATTCTGATTCTTCTTCTTCTTCTTCTTCTTCTGATTCCTCTTCTGATTCTGACACTTCTGATTCTTCTTCTTCTTCTTCTTCTGATTCTGATTCTGACTCTTCTTCTGATTCTGATTCCTCTTCTGATTCTGATTCCTCTTCTGATTCTGTATCTTCTTCTGATTCTGATTCTGATTCTGATTCTGATTCCTCTTCTGACTCTGATTCTGATTCCTCTTCTGACTCTGATTCTGATTCCTCTTCAGATTCTGACTCTGATTCTGATTCTGATTCTGATTCTGATTCTGATTCTGATTCTGACTCTGATTCTGATTCTTATTCTGATTCTGATTCTGACTCTGATTCCTCTTCCTCTTCCTCTTCTGACTCTGATTCCTCTTCCTCTTCCTCTTCCTCTTCCTCTTCTGATTCTGATTCTGATTCTTCTTCTGATTCCTCTTCCTCTTCTGATTCTGACTCTTCTTCTTCTTCTTCTTCTTCCTCTTCCTCTTCCTCTTCTGATTCTGTATCTTCTTCTGATTCCTCTTCCTCTTCCTCTTCTGATCCTGATTCCTCTTCCTCTTCCTCTTCTGACTCTGATTCTGATTCTGATTCCTCTTCAGATTCTGACTCTGATTCTGATTCTGACTCTGATTCCTCTTCCTCTTCTGACTCTGATTCTGATTCCTCTTCTGATTCTGATTCCTCTTCCTCTTCTGATTCTGATTCTGACTCTGATTCCTCTTCCTCTTCCTCTTCCTCTTCTGATTCTGACTCTGACTCTGATTCCTCTTCCTCTTCCTCTTCCTCTTCCTCTTCTGATTCTGATTCTGACTCTGATTCTGACTCTGATTCTGATTCTTCTTCTTCTGACTCTGATTCTGATTCCTCTTCTGATTCTTCTTCTGATTCTGACTCTTCTTCAGATTCTTCTTCTGATTCGGACTCAAACTCTGATTCTGATTCAGATTCTTCTACTGATTCTGATTCAGATTCTTCTACTGATTCTGATTCAGATTCTGATTCTTCTGATCCTGTTGATCCTGTTGATCCTGTTGATCCATCTGATCCTGTTGATTCTGTTGATTCTGTTGATTCTGTTGATTCTGTTGATTCTGTTGATTCTGTTGATTCTGTTGATCCTGTTGATCCTTTTGATCCTTTTGATCCTTTTGATTCCATTGATCCTTTTGATCCTGTTGATCCGTTTGATCCTGTTGATCCTTTTGATTCCATTGATCCTTTTGATCCTGTTGATCCTTTTGATCCTGTTGATCCTTTTGATCCTGTTGATCCTTTTGATCCTTTTGATCCTTTTGATCCTTCTGATCCTTCTGATCCTTTTGATCCTTTTGATCCTTCTGATCCTTTTGATTCCATTGATCCTTTTGATCCTGTTGATCCTGTTGATCCTGTTGATCCTGTTGATCCGTTTGATCCTTCTGATCCTTCTGATCCTTCTGATCCTTCTGATCCTTCTGAGCTGTCTGAGGGATCTGAGCCGTCTGTGTCTGAACTGTCTCCAGCAGTGGTTGCAGCAGAAGTGGCTGTAGCAGTGGTTGGTTCAGCAGTAGTTGTATCAGCAGTAGTTGTATCCACAGTGGTTGTATCAGCAGTAGTTGTATCCACAGTAGTTGTATCCACAGTGGTTGTATCCACAGTGGTTGTATCCTCAGTTGTTATATCAGCAGTGGTTGATTCAGACCCGTCTGAGCCATCCTGGTCTGAGCCATCCTGGTCTGAGCCATCCTGGTCTGAGCCATCCTGGTCTGAGCCATCCTGGTCTGAGCCATCCTGGTCTGAGCCATCCTGGTCTGAGACATCCTTGTCTGAGCCATCTCCAGCAGTGGTTGTATCAGCAGTAGTTGTATCAGCAGTGGTTGTATCAGCAGTGGTTGTATCAGCAGTGGTTGTATCAGCAGTAGTTGTATCAGCAGTGGTTGTATCAGCAGTGGTAGTATCAGCAGTAGTTGTATCAGCAGTGGTTGATTCAGATCCATCAGAGCCATTATCGTCTGAGCCATCTTCGTCTGAGCCATCATTGTCTGAGCCATCATCGTCTGAGACGTCCTCATCTGAGCCGTCTCCAGCAGTGGTAACAACAGCAGTGGTAGTAGCATCAGTGGTTGTAGTAGAAGTGGTTGTAGTAGCCTGTCTTCTTTCACGAATCTTCAGGCTAGCATTATCTAGTGATATCCTGAAATTAACACATTTTCATGAAAATTGACTTAATAGGAAATATCATGATAGATCATCTGAACTGGGTCTCCTTATGCCCCATCTACACAGGGGCGAATTCAAAAACTGGTTCGAATCTGGCACTTGTGATCATTCGCATGTGAAATTGTTCAAATTTGATTTTTTAACCCCTGCACAGGTGCGATTTCAGCTGCAAACTCTTGTGAAATTGCAGGTCTTGATTCGCAGCGGATGTGCGATTTGGATCACTTCAAATTATAAGGCACTGGAGGGAGAGAAAACCGAAAATATTTTTTTTGGTGTACATGCGACGATCTAAAATAAATGTAGAAAAAATAAATTGATAATTACAAAAATTTACCATAGTTGAACTAATACGTCTGGGCATGTTCTGTGAAAAAATCGTTAAGTTTCATCAATAATTAGTGAAAATACACCTGTTCAAACATACCTGCAATCACCTGCGAATTTCGGATATTTCCGAAATTCGCATGACCTCCTGCGATTAGTCGTGGACAGTAACACAGGTCTACAAACTATCGCAGCTAGCCCTACCTATATGCGAATGCTTGTATAAGTATGTGCGATTTCATTTGAAATCGCATCGACTGAGATTTTTCACGATGCGATTTGAATTATTTCAACTGCGATCTGGCATGTCTGAAATCGCACATGAATTTGCATGTGTGTGGGGCAATTTTTGCCTTTGCGATTAGTCGTAGGATTCTGCAACTGGTTGCAGCTGTCCCTACATGAGGGCGATGATTTAGTTAAAAAATGCGATTGTATGGGTGCAACTTCCATCTTTCTTTGGCACTAGAAGATCTGTAGGGCAAGAACACATAGAACAGATTTTACCAGGACTAATGCAATTATATGTCCAATAACACCAATGATATTCAATTCAATACTATTTCTTGATGCTACCAACAAAATAAAAACAACCCTGCCTAACAACCACCTTGATATAGGTACAAATTCTGATTAAAGTTTTCTCAGTCCACAAATCTGTTTCCCACTATTTGACTAGTCCTGCTATTAAAATTGTTTTCCTATGTACCAAAAATCGCCCAGGTTGTCACCTAAGTGGATTCCACTGTAATTACAAAGCAATGCTTATTTACCTGCAGAGTTTAGAGGAATTCCAGATAATTTCTTGTCCAATTAAGTACAATTTTGTGTCGCAAAAGAATTGTCTCATTTTTTTCGTTTATTTTTCAGATTCTACACAACACATTTACAGAAAGAAAAGAAAATGAATTTAATATAGAAAGAGTCAAATTCATGATCCCTGTGGAGATGTCATTCTGTAGAGATTATTTCTGGTTATTTAATTATGAACTAGCCTTTGTGGTTTAGAATTCTTTGCTTGCTCTGTGAGATGATTTTCCAAATCTGTGAATCCACCCTTCCTCTATTGTCTCGTCACAGTGCAAGGTAATAATATACTACCACAATAATACAAAAGCAAATACATAATAATAATATTCTGACATTTTCACTAAGAAGGGTTAAAGACATTTTAGTGAATTAAGTGATTTAAGACCTAAGACACCTCTAAGACCCCTCACCGATCCATGGACTCCAGGCTGTCCTTTGTCTCCTCATCACAGTCACCCGATACCCGAATACTTGCTGTCCTGAAAGAATTCAAGTATTGAGTATGACTAGACTTTGTATTAGTATGTTAAACCAAATTACTATCCTTAGATGCAACTGAAGATTTCACTCAACCGTGTTTTACTTGATGTATCGTGGCACATGCGAAAACCATTTTTGCCGAAAAAAACCACACGCTTATGACCCATACTTCTATAACAGAGAACCTATGTACATCTCAAAACCTCATCCAACAGACTTTTCTCCCTTATATTAATTCGATCTTAGACTCTCTACTCGCAAAAATCAATGTCTGCAATTTTTGTTAATTATTTTATCATACCTTAATTCAAGATGGCGTTTTCTTCAATACCCCAATCTCCTCATGGTGAATGAGGAGAATGGGGAAATAAATTTTGAAGATTTAATGATTAAAATTATTCATAAAAATGTATCTTGAATCTGCAATCTATTTCTATAATATGCGAATACAGGACTTTTAGTTCTGCATGCGTCCTGGACAATCCAACCTTCTCTAATAGTTTTAGGAAACATATGCAATGATTCTGAATGAAGTCTGTCTTTTTAATATCATTTGTTGGCTTTGGAGAATAGTTGTCCAGGAATCTATGTGACAAATCTAACAATCAGACATGTTTCTTTAACGGATCCAAATTGAAGGAAACACTTTGTTAGAACAGAAAGCATTCTAGAAACAAAGAAATCAACAAACTTACATTTGGTATGAGACTATTTCCTCCCTTTGGAAATATGTCAGTTGAACATAGTTCTGGTTTATCAGCTCTAGGATGCCTTTTTTGATCATCAAATCCTGAAAATATGAGAGTAAAAGATATGGAAAAGTTAATGTCTAACAGATCCATAAATGCAGAGCTATTATATACATAGCTCTGATAAATGTAACAAATGAGGGAGAAAGAGAAGGGGAGGGAGGAGAGAGGGAAGAAATTTACCAGCCCACAAATAACTTCTCAATGAAATCCTATGGGTGCTTATTTCGTACTCTGTTAAATAGGTCCCCCTGGACGTAGGTTGTAGGAAATGATGTAGTATCTCACAGGGGCTTTCCCAGGCTATAAATAGAGTGCAGAGATCGCAATTTAAAAAAGGTTTCAAAATTACATTTCTACCCGAGATACCTTCACAAACCACATACAACGACATCCAGAGAGGTGGGACAGACCTCTACAGATGAGTAAAGTGGTTTGTAATACAACAAATTCCGAGAACATTCAGGACAAAGAAACCCCTCTTTCTACCATTTCTTTTCTATCTCTTTTCATAGAAATTGCTCTACCCTTATATTATATGGATGTATATGATCAGGTCTGTAAAGCTGAGGTCTGTTAATGCAGTAAAATCTCAACAGGTGTCACCATATGTAAATGTGAGTTGCATAGTTTTTATAATGGGGATTCAGAGCTTGCAGCTCATGAAGAAAAACTTGGAGTATACTCCAACTTGTGGAGCCACTCGTCAACACAACCCGGACAGACTCTCTCTCAAATGCCCTACCCCTAGACTAGAACTTGTAAGGAGATCGATATATTATAAACTTCCTCATTATTGGAACTCCCTGGAGTCCGATGCCCAAAAGGCCGATACCAGCAAATGTTTCACTAACCTAGTGAGGCCAAATGCCATATGGACCGATGCAAACTTCCTATATTAGACCCACTCTAGAAATCGTTAGCACACAAAAATGACTTTTAAGAGGTCCACCTTCCGCCTCCTCGAAATTTCCCAGAAATTTCCCTAGAAATTTCACCAGCTACTGTCTACTCCCTCAAAAATAGACAACCCACTTAACACCACTACAGTTGTTCGGCTGTTCCTGGTGAATCTCGCCAACAAATATGTTTTATCTCGATACCCTTAAATACGTATCCTATTGTACCATCAATGTTCTTTCTTGCTCATATTTGTTGTACCTATGTAAATGTATTTTGCACTCCTTTAAAGTGCTATCTTGATCCTATATTCCAATGTTGTCTGAGACAATATGTAGTAAGGGCCTCCTTGTGTATTGTACCAAGGTGTATTGTTACCCTTACATTGAATAAAATACTGTAATGTTCGGCAGGACTTGGAATCCTCCCTACGAAGGGAGATTAGATCCGCCGATCTAGTCATTTTTATTCACTAATAAATGTCTCAACAACAACAACAAAATGAAATCTAATTTACCGCCATAAATCACCATGATCTGTTGGATCTGTTGTTGCTGCTTACAGTTTGTATCCAATAGAGCTTGCACAACTGGACTCATTTGACTCTGTAAAGGACTTGCGTGTAGTGGGGGAGGCAATGGATTCGCGCCACCCGTTGCTATGGACGCCATTGGAATAATATCAGCATCTTCCAAGTCTTCCACATAAACCATTAAGTCTTTCTCCGGATCGAGTCCTAATTCTCTGCATTTCCTGAACGCGTTCAACCTGTATCTGCATACAGTCAAGCCATTAGGACGGGCATGTTCCTGATTGCAGCCGGTACATAGATTCAACATATTGAAGGTAAGTCACACAAAATTTTCAAGCGACTGATCCGGAGACGACCACTGCAGCAAGTGACTGGTCAGCACACAGGTGCCGGTACTTTAATAGTAGTCCACCAGGTGGCGGTACCGTATACAGACAATTATAGGCATATTCCTCTATCGGTTAATATGAACATATTTAAAGGGGGATAATAATGTCATAATTCGTAAATAAATTCCAGATCTTTCAGTATGTATAGGTAATGCATTTCAATTTAATCTAATTTAATTCAATTAGTAATTTTTCAAACATCACGTTTCAGTCCAGACCTTCCAACATTGCCTCCTGTCCATGAACAACTATTATATAATTATTCAACTGCAACTGTTAGATTAAATACAACAGTTGCATTACTCCAGGAAGAAACACTTGGAGTTTACTCCAACTTGTGGACAATGTGCAATGGTGAATGTACAAACAGCTCAGGCGCTAACAATGAAAGTAAAAAGACATGACAGTTGCCTTACATAATGGGCAAATTAATATTACCTCGTAGCATTGGTCTTTATTTCATTTATGTCTGTGACAATTAGTAATATTGAACATGTTTCCATTATAAATTACTATTTAAGTTTGGACTACAAAAGTATGTTATCTTGTGGCCTTGGTCATGAATGCATTTATAAAACCTGAATAATTTTATTACCAGTAGATAGTTTTACTCCACAGTATGCATCTCTCCATGGATTTCCCATGCTTCAAAACATAGGAAAAATGTATTCACACTTGGTTGTATGTTAATTTTACCCCAAGTTACGGGGTTCCAAATTTTAGGGTGGCCATTTTTATTTTTTTTATTTTGGACATGTTTTCCCACCTAGATTTTCCCAGACTTTTAGTATGTTGATAAGGGGCAATCTTACTACCCAAATCCTTCTGTCCGACATAAAACCGCTGTTGTAATTCTTCTTATTACAACAATTAGAGCTCAAGTACTTTGAAGATTTATTTCTGTTGAGGGGACATGGAGTTTGGACACTAGATTGCTCTGTGGTCCCTATTGTGGGCAAGCTAGAAGAACTAGATGTAGAAGTATGGCACGTTTACATACGTTTCTATAGCTTTAAAGGCAGAATAAATATTCTATACACTATTTTGATAAATAATAATGTTCTAATGAGATTACAACATAGATCTTACTACATAGCTTACATCATAGATAGCAAGATTCAGGCAATACAATTTGTGTGTTGCTTTAATTTGTGAAGAGTCTAAACATCTAAAAGAATGGCACAAGAAGTAGAACATATTTAGTTTTTGAGCGACGTTAGCTGAGAGTGAAGATTTGACCTGTTGATACAGGGCGGAGTATTGAAATCCTTTGCTACAATGAGCTTTAGTCTAGGTCAGACAGTGCATTAAGTAGGTGAGGTGTATTCTTTTTGTAATTGCTGAGAAAGCAGCTTAAATGTATGTCAGTGGTTCAGTAGGTTGGGAAGTACTGAAGCAGAGAGCCGGGATTATACACATCATCACTTGGTGTCTGAGGTCTATGTAAAATCTCCCTTGCCTTTTAAAAAGACCAAAGCATTCTTCCCCGCCTCTGTAACTATTCAATCCATGGCAAGGGCATACTTATCCCTATGTGGGTCAGATTTACAGAAAATGTACAATTGGCCTTCATCAATCCTCTCAAATAATCCAAATTTAAGATGAGAATCAGGTTCAAAATACAGTTCAACAAGACCAGGCAGATTCATTGAATGAATACAACACAAACTATACTCAGATATACCTTAATTTTGACCATTATATGTGACCCATATCATACATTGTTTATCAGGGAGTTCTGCACATGCTCTTCAGTTTGGCTCCCAATTTTCTTTTTTTAGTTAGGTTAAGGTCTCTATTTAGTGGTACACCATATTCTCAAGAGATTTACTGAATGAATTAAGTTTTAGAAAGAGGAGAGTGCCAACATACAGAAGAGTAGATTCAACTGTTTCCTAGAGGGGCGCTTTACAGCTTGGATCACCTTCTCCTAGCCAAACCATCAACCTTATACCTTGCTATGGTGTATGTGTGAATAGGTAAATATATGGAAGCTAGCTACGGTGCGGTCTGTCAAAGTTATGCATCAAGGATGAGACCTCGGGGCAATGCTGTGCTCCACCCCTTGGTCTCCCGCCGCAACCGAGATGCATAAACCTTCAACAGACCGCACCATAGGTAGCTTCTATATTTATTTCACCCCTTCTATGTCAATATTACATCCTTTTAATGAATGAAAAATATAAATAAATCAAAATAAAAGAGCTTATTTCAGTTTTCTGCCATTTTGTATACATTTTGCGAAGGAAATTGTCCGTCCAGTGCCGAGCGCTTGCTTTGATCTACTTGTCAGTCAGAGCCTGTCGGGGCCAGTTAATGAAATAAATAATTATCATTGCTATACTTTAGCAAAATCACATTTTTAGATATGATTATTCGATTGAACTTTTCATTTAAAGTCCCTAGCTTTATTATTTCCAGAGAAAATCAGTAAAACCATCGAGTGGGCAATAATGTAAGTTACATGAAATCAAAACAATGCTGGGTACACATGCACCTTCAACCTTGGCATTGACAAGGTAAACTTTAGAATCTGTTTTCATGGCTGGTCTACATCGATATAATTTAGCTTAATAACATTTTTTAATGTGATTACACGGTAGAACTTGTCATTTTGAATCTTTATATTCATTATATCAAGAGAAAATAACACGATTCCATCGTCGAAAGTGTCATATCGGCACATGAATCGGCACATGAATACACAATTTGACTTCCAGTGGACAGGCTTAGCTGCTGGACCTATTTGCTTTTATCAGTCAAGGGCGCAGTAATTTTCATGTTATCACCTGCCCTGACTTAGTGGGACGTACAAAGCTGAAGGTATGGGCAACTCCTCACAGGGTGAAATAATAGGCAATACCAAATATACTCAGATATACGTGTTATAGAGCAGGTACCCGTCCCAGAGGCCTGTCAACCTGATTGTCTATACCTCATGTACCACTTAGACAAATAAAAAATTATTCAATTCTATTCTATTCTATATGATAACCATATATTTTAATCTGATAATACTGGCTGTGTGTATGTCAGTGGTTCAGTAGGTTGAAAGTACTGAATCAGAGAGCAAGGATTATACACATCGCGACATGGTGAATGAACAGAAAATTACACATACTTAGGTATACATATTGATCATCAGCTAACTTTCAAAGATTACCTTTAGGAAAAAATAAGTAGGGCCAAAAACAAAATCTATTACCTGTCAAAATTAAAAAGGATAGCTTCACCAGAAACTATTAGAACGTTGTACAACCTTAGAGGATATCTGAGGGATTGGATGAAAACGACCAGGGGTTGAAATGACCTGGGGGGAAAAGAACCTATCATATGAGTCATCTTTTTGTTGAGCGTGAAATGAATAGGGCACCTTGCAACCCCGACGGTTTGTGACAAAAGATTAGGCCTCTTTTCACAAAAAATACTTACCTTCCCAACCTTCATGATCTGTGCAGAAAAAGTTGCCCCAACTACCACCCCTTCTATGAAAACTATAGGCTATAGTCTGTCCAAAAAGTAGTTGACACGTGATTCCTTTGGGCCTTTAAGGGGGGGGGGAGTGGGGGATTTTTTACTTCAAACCTTTGCCCCCTGAAACACCGTTTGCGACCGACCATGAGACTGAAAACTGTGTATGTGTCAAAATTAATCTGAATTGATTCATCGACATAGTTTGTTTTCTTTTTAAAGGGTTTTATTCCAACATTCCTGCCATCTGGGCTTCTACATAGCTAAGACATATTTCACATCAACCTTTTCTACACAGATTATGAAGTCGTTTTTTTGTTTTTGAATTGTCTACCTCCTCGTCGTCATTAAATACATAGACAATTCTTGTTAACACAACTGAATCTTTTAACAATTAATATAGGGAAATTATATAATTTAAAATTCCCAATTTAAAATATTAATATGTATAATATCAAATAAACAATGGACCATTCAACTAATGCATCTCCAGTAGCACAATCTCAAACTCCCAATACCAGTAGACCTAGAGCTACCATCCTCCCACCCCTGGCATATAAGATTTTAGTTCTGAAAATATCCACCAGTGGCGCTACCGATTTTAGTTCCAAAATCCGCCACCGGCGCAAAGTGGCGCTGCCGTCGCGGCGGCGGCTGCCAAACAGGGTAGGACCGACGGTCAGTGACTGGCACCTCTGCTGCCAGCCATTGACAGTCAGATTGAGCCCAAATGACCGTCGGTCAGTAATACAGTGTACATGCTATCGCATCACCACAGCTACGATGCTACAACCTATACATATGCTCAACGTATTTATCTACTCCTTTCATATCCATCGCCGTAGTAAATAAGTATATTTTTTTTAATAAATTTTATTGGCGAAGTTTGGCGAAGTTTCACATTACCGTGATAGTTCTCATTCCCAAATAAACATTAATTGAAATACATCGAGGATAATTTATTTTTTTAAGTTCATTAAACAATATCATTCCATTATATGGGTCGGATTTTTAGAAAATGTACAATTCACCTTCACCAATCTTCTCAAATAACCCGAATTTCAGACCGAATTACTGTTCCGAATACAGTTCAACATAACTATAGATTGCTAGAATCAATGCAAAGCCAATTGTACTCGAATTGACCTAGGATTGACCAGATTGCAACCTAATTTAGCAGAATTTACTAAATGTGTACAACTGCGAAACCTTTTCTGAAAATCTAACCCATATATGAATAAACACAGGGACGTAGAGGTGGCCAAGTGGTCTAAAGCGCTGGGTCGGCCCAGTGGCATCAACATCTTCTATTCTTATCATCAAAATAATAATACTTGTATTGGTACTTATCAAAATGTACTTTGTAATGTTTTGATGCCATGTGTAAACATCATATCGAATACATTCTAGCCTATGGTAATGTCTACAGTAATTTAACAAAGCGACTAAAAATGTAATGTCTGATATGTAAGGCTGTCGTAAAACACCATTTATTCTTGTAATGTTTTCTTAGTCTGATAATGATGTTCTCTTTATACTTTGTTCATTACATATCGTTTTCGATGACTTGAAATGTACCACTTTTGTGGAATAGTTTGTCGAAGTAAAATATGTTTAAAAGAAAACATGTCGTGGTTTTGAACCAAGCTGTAGCTACATTTCCACCCTCTCCCCCCAGGTACTAGAGGACGACCACCATTGCAGTGATATAGTCCTTGTAAGGAAACTGTAATCCATATAATATACGGGTAGAGCGATTTCTAGGAAAGGAGGTAGAAATCCATATAAGGATTAGAGGGGTTTCTTTGTCCCGAATGTTCTCGGAATTTGTTGTATTTCAAACCACTTTACTCATCTGTAGAGGTCTGTCCCCCCCTCTCTGGATGTCGTCGTATGTGGTTTGTGAAAGTATCTGGGGTGGAAATGTGATTTTGAAGCCTTTTTTAAATTGCAATTTCTACACTCTATTTATAGCCTGGGAAAGCTCCTGTGAGATACTACGTCATTTCCCACAACCTACGTCCAGGGAAACCTAACTACAAAGTTTTATGTCATGTATTTTATGTTATTTAATTTTATTTACATAAATAGCATCTCTGAATATTGAAAGCATTGCAGACCAAAATCGGAGCAATTGGTTATATTATGTTCTTGAAATGAAATTTGAAAGTGCGCCCCTCCTTTTGAAAATCCTGGATCCACCCCTGCTATCCCAGCCTGTGAGGGGTGGGGTCTGGGGCCCTAGGAGGGCCCCAGAAGCCAGAGGGTTTTCCTTGCTCTGTGGTGCATTTTAAGCACTTTTGAGGGGTTAAATGTTGTTTCAAGGTAATGTCTGAGCTCCTTTTTTGTGGTTGATTCATGAGCAACAGGGGGAGGGGGAGGGAAAGAAGAAGGGGGGGGGGGGGCAAAAGAGAGGAGGGAGAGGATGTAGAGGAGTGGGAGAGTGAAGAAGAGGGTGTATGAATAGGAGAGGGGAGGGGGAGGGAAAGAGAGGATGTAGGGGAAGGGAGAGAGGGGAGGGGGAGCATGAGGAAGAGGGGAGGGAGAGGGGAGAAATCGGAGATAGGGTTAGGAGAGAAAAACAGGTATGAAAGACAGAGAAGTGGGGGGGGGGGGGAGAGGGAGAGGGGGATGTATGGGGAGAGAGGTTGACCATCTTACATGCAGAGGAGTGGGAGAGTGAAGAAGAGGTTGTAGGAATAGGAGAGGGGGGAAAGAGGGCGGAGGAAAGAGAGGAGGGAGAGGATGTAGGGGAAGGGAAAGCGGGGAGGTGGAGCATGAAGAAGAGGGGAGGGATAGGGGGGTGGGAAATTAGAGACGGGGTTGGGAGAGAAAAACAGGTATGAAAGTCAGAGAAGAGGCAGAGGGAAAAGAGGGAGAGGGGGATGTATGGGGAGAGAATGGGCCCGTCCGGGGGACGGGTACTTTGCTAGTTCATTAATAAACATGAAAACAAACTTACCATACATGTGCTAAGTGGGTAAGACGCCCTTTCTTGTAATAATTTCCGTGGGGCCACATCCTTAATTTCTGTTTTCTCCAAAAACTTATTGATAATAGCTTTGCCAGGTGGTCCATCTGTTTCTGAAGCTGTAATGAAGTCGTTGATAAAGGTAAACAGTAGGGCTATTAAAAGCCCCCTCCAAACAGCCATCTTGCGTCTCTCTTCTTCCGAAGCTGATTCTAGATGAGGAAACTTTACTTCACTCTATTCATATGTATATATGGACTCAACGGTGACTCCACCCCTATTAATCTTGCTGACATACTTTTTGCCACATTGGCAAGTGTCACCAAGACGGACAAAAAGATGTTGGTTAGGTAATGAGAAACTGCACAATGGGCACCTCCACATGTTTAGTCCATTCTGCTTAATCCAGCTAACAAATGATGAATGCTATATAGGTATATCAGAATATTATTTGGTATTGATTAATAATTGCAATCCTGTTGAGTTAAAACTGTATTCTGAACATTTTTAATTTGAGTTGTTGGTGAGAGGGTTGGTGAAGGCCAATTTCCCTCATGGGTCAGATTATCAGAAAATGTACACTCCGAACATCTACACATGTTGTAAGTTCTGAAAATTAGAACAACTGTATAATCTAAGTTAAACAAGAGCTAATGACATCGAAATAATAGTATCTATCAATATCTATACACAAGTTATGTGGACCATTTGTAGACATAATATTATTGTGGGTTTTTTTATGAGCCATGTGTGTGTTGTGGAGTCTGTGTGTGTGGGGGGGGGCGGGGGGTGGCAGGCTTAATATGTCTAGGGAAACTTCGGCGCTCTGCCATATCCTAAATTTCTGCTTATAATGAAATCACATTTTATATAGGGTGTTGGTATTTAATTACAGAAGCTTATATAATCTTTGAATTATTAATTTGGGATATTGTGCCTTTGATAATGTATTTTTTCTAAGAATTTTCTAACTTTTTTCTATCACATTTAAATCAGCTTTTCTGTGAATATTGCATACCCTTGCATAATGTCTTGCTGAATAAAAATCTTTAAAAAAAAAATATTTGAAAGGGTTGGTGAAGGTCAATAGGGCACTTCACAAATTGGCTGCGGGTCATTACCACCCCTCCTGCATGGCGCTGCAGTCAGATCAATGGGTTTGAGGTTTCCCATGACCTATACCTTCTCCAAAGGTGCCCAAATTTCCTGACCTTTTGCTCCAAGAATTCTATATTGGTGCCTTAAATATTGGACATGTTTATGGAATAATATGTTTAGAGTAATCATGCTTGATTTTAGGTTGATTCATTTGCTAAATCTTAGATTATTACTACTTTTGTAAGAGTGTATTAACACATACACAGGCGGGGGCAGGTCAACGGCCACTGGTAGTGGTTTTGATGGGTCAGTGGGGTCCAGACAGTGGTCCAGCTGGCACTGGGGTGGACAGGAGCATTTGTCCCCGCAGTAAGGTATGGCACATACGCAATAATGTGTAGCCCTGCAGTGAGTGACTTTGAAAATGAGATGTGTTTCAGGAAAATGAGTCACAAATCGCAAAACAAGATATTGATAAAAGAGATACAAGTGAATTCTCCACAAGATATCTTTGGTGGAAATCCCTCATTCTTGGGGGGTTGAGTGCTGTTAGTAGCATGAATACATTCCCAAAAGTTTTAGACTGTGGATGAAATATATCCTTGCGTTTCAAAGCTCATCCTATGGAGTATATTTAGCTACTTTACTGGTTATTGTCCACACAGAAACATTGCAAACTTTTTTAAAAACATAAATTATATCATACATAAAATATAGAAACACTACTTAGATGTCCTTAATATTTACTATCATTAGAATCGGCTTGATCTCATCTTTTCAAATAAGATCAGATCACAAAATTCATTTTACGCAACTTGTGACTCATTTTCTTAAAACACATCATATATGTAAAGTCTCCTATTGTACATGTTCCGGCATGGAGAAGCAAGGTTTTCACATGGGTCAGATCATCAAAAATTTCATCTATGAATTTTCTGAAAATTAGATTGCAAGATTTAAAAAAAGGCAAATAATTTAGGTTTATGCATGATTACATTTGGTCTTGCGTTGATCAAAAACATCTGCTAATTCCTATTGATCTAAAAAAAATCTTAAATGTGGTTTATTACAGAGGATGTTTGGAAGGTGAATTGTACATTTCAATATGACTTTTCCCATATCCCTACATAACAAGTATGGTAAGTATAACATCTTTTTCATGGTTATAAATGTGCCAGACGATGTAAACAAGATTAAACTGTGGACATTATTCATATTTTTGTCTTTAATCTTTAAGACGGAATGTACAACATGACTCAACATGCTTAGCAGTTAATCCAGATGGGGCATGGGGGAGGGTGGGGAGGGTGAAGGGGGATGGGCTATAACGTAATTAAAACATTAAAGCGGTATTTATTTTATTAAAAGAATTTGCCTTCTATGAAGTTAACTTGCCCGAATGTCTGTATTACCATCACCACTGTGCCTACTTGTTATCATGAACTGTATTAACTATACTACTTGTTACCATATGTGCGATAGTCTCACTAAAATTATGCATGTATATTGTGTAGTGTCTGCTATTAAAGGCAAACGCTACTATCTAGTGGAAAATGAAAATAAATGTCATTTTTCTGAAACTTTGAAATTTGATTCTTGAAGTGTTTCTGGTCATAAAGATGGAAAAAAATCAATGGGTCACCGTGCTCAATTTTTAATTAGAGTGCTTCAAAAGTTGGTATCTCAAAAGAACCAATGAGGATCAAAAGGGGGGCTCATTTTGGAGTACCTTGACTTCATAGTTCATATTTGCTATTTATATTCCCTCAATTTAAGTAAGGTTAACAGTTTTAGAGAGAGTATTACTTGGCTAATAATTCCATGCCTCTTTTTTATAGAATGCATAGTTATTTTTATTCTGAAAACAAAAAATATGAAATGCAAATTTTAAATTAAAAACTCGAAAAAACCCACTTTTTTTTCACTAATTTAATAAAAACATTTTTTTTCTCTCTCATCGAAATTAAATGTCATTTTTCTGATTCTTTAGTATATGATTCTTGAAGTATGTGTGTTCATAAAACTGAAAAAAAAATAATGGGTCACCGTGCTAGTTTCTGAATTATGGGGCATTGAAACATGGCATGACAACCAAAAAATCTGCTGTTTCAATGTGTTCTATGTTTCCTAAACATGTCTATTTCAAACAGCTACAATTATTTTTTTAGCATGATGACATACATTTTTTTCCCTATATATGTGTAGAATATTACCTGCACTATATGTGTAGAAAATTTTGGGACATTAGGAGTTTTCATTTTTGTTTTATTCCCAAAACTGTGAAAGAAAAATGCAGCACTTCCCAATAGACTTGCATACTAAATGGGTACAACTGAGGGTACCCACAGTCAGCTCAGTTCCCCAAACATGTCTATTTCAGACAGCTATAAAAAAAAATCTAACTCGATGACATATGTTTTTTTTCCTTTTAATATGTAGTATATAACCTGCACTATATGTGTAGAAAGTTTTGGGACAGTAGGAGTAGCCATTAATTGTTTGTTTTATACTATAAAACATGAAAAAATGGGCCGTTTCCTCATAGACTGCAGTGCTAAAGCAATAGTACGTAAAATGCCCGTATATTTGGTATATGGAAAAGGGGGGCGTGGCAGTGAATAGTAGCGTTTGCCTTTAATTACCTCAGCGACTGATTAGGCAAAACAAAAAAAAGGTGTGTTTCCGATTTATCTGGCTGAAAAACTAGGTAGGGTGTGGTAACTTTTTTTTTTTTATTTATTTTTTTTTAAACCTCCTCCCCAAAAATGTCTATTTCATAACAATAGTTGTTTTAAACATGGGAAATGTGCTTTTTGACAGTTTCGGGTTAGGAAAACCCGTTTTCCTGCTTTTCGAAAAAAAAATGACAGGTAGACATAAAATAAAAAATTATCAGACATAAAGCCCAGTGGCATGCCTCCCCATCAACGATAATAATGTACTAAAAGTTAGTGGATGCATTAGTGTTGAGTTGTCGGCTGGGGTTGCTAAATCTCCATATTACCTTGATTACCATCTCTACTAGGATAAAGAGGCTTTTCTATTCAGAGATGTCTATTTAAGAGTATACCTTGATTAACATCATTACTATTGATATAAGATTGATAACAATATATGGTTGTTTGGGGGTTTTCAACATACACTAAAAACGTACGATAGCAAATTAGTGATAAAGGAAAGAACAGTATGAGGTTGGGTGCAATGCTTCAATGCAGAGAGTCCAAAGAAAACATTTTTTCATAAACTTGTATACCTCATTTTTCAGTCATTTCACATGTACACCAGCGAAAAAAGAATACATACAAATAAGAATGATAATTATCATTTTAATATACAGTACATGGTTACACAGCTTTATAAACTCCCAGGTTTGCGATTAAGATTATGACTAGCAAATACCCGTGTTATGCACGGGATTTGCTAGTGGGACAGTGGGGTCCACATCTTCATCTCTCCTGCTTCCCTCTCCAACCATCTTTATCTTTCAAGTTCTCTCTGTAACTTAGTATCTGTACTAACATTCAAACCTCAAATGGAACCCTGTTATGATGCTTTTTTAGGTCACTGTTGGGCTGTTGTTGTGATGCCTGTCCCTGTCCCTGTCCCACTCCCTCTCCCCCCCTCCCTCCCTGTCTCCTGCCCACCTCCCTCTACCTCTCTCTCCCCCCTCTCTCTCTCCCCTTTAATATTGTATTATACATGTTTCCCCGATGGGGCATATGTGGGTCAGGATTGTGTTTCCCGTTGTGTTGCTGTGGTTCATTATACAGTTCCTCAGATGGCTTTAAACCTTCCTTTAACTCAAATATATCCAATTCCCCCCTTCTCTATGTCACCACTCATGCATTCAGTTAAATAGATCCTAATACTAGAGAACCACCGCTGGTTTCTTTATGAGCATGTGGTGGCACACCACTTTCAGAGGCTGCACAAAAGAAGGTGTCCCCCCCTTCAGAGTCTGTGCCAAAATAGGTGCCCCCGAAAATTCTCCTTTCCCCCTATTGGTTAAAAATGAACAATCCCTTATCACATAGTGAAGGATATGTTGAGCTGGTTATAGAATGGAACTCGCAGATCATAATCTAAGATTTATTGCACAATATTTGTCAATGTTTTTACAATAATATAATTGGCTTGCAGTAATATAATTGGCCAGTGATCCAATTAGGCCTTTTAATTCCCGCCAACTTAGTTGAGCCATCATAAGTGGGTCAAATTGTCTGAAAATGTACAATTTACCTCCACAAATATTCTCAAACAGAATATGTTAGAAATTCAGTTCAACATAACCGTACAGATTGTTTGAATCAAGGCAATATCACATATACTCAGATATACCTAGTATTGACATTGTTTCAGTCTAATTCAGCAAAAATTACTCAACATGTAAAGGTGCCGATTGTGCATTTTCTGAAAATCTGACCCAAGTAGTAGTACATCTTAGGTGTGGGCACATCATCCCAGTGCCTCTTAGTATTAGTTTATATTTGAATTCACCTATTTCATTCGCATGTATTGTGTCGAAATTAAAAGTGTCCAGCTATATAACCTCAATATAGGTGAAGTGGCCAGGAAATGTGCAATTCTCCTTCGCCAATCCTCTCAATAACCCAAATTTAATACATAAATTCAGTTCAAAATTCAGTTCAACCAAACCAAACCGATTCCTAGAATCAATGCAATGCCAAATATACTCAAATTTACCGAGCATTAACCAAATTGCAACCTAATTTATCAGATTTTACTAAATGTGTACAGCTGGTAATTGTACACTTCTAAAAATCTGACCCCTTGGTATGAATGGAAAAGCAAAATAATGAATAACACATAACCTTCTGTCACCTAGATATTGTTGTAGATTACTCACATGAATGTAAAAGTAATGTAAAGTGTAATTTTTAAGACCGTTGTGCTATTACTAGACAACCCAGGTTTGATTTTCCTCTCAACTAAGGGAAAGTAAAATAAATTGGCGCTATATCAAAATGAGTCCCATGTCGGCAAAATTGATTTCGGAGTTTACCCTTAAGCAGCAGGAAAGAGCTTTCCAATGATGTATAGAGCTTAATTTTAGGCCTTGGGGTTTATTTATACGTTTGCGGTGAGTATTTAATGGACGCGGTTACTGGAGGAGCCGGAAACTGAGATATTGAAGGTCAAAGTTGTGGGACTTTTCTTCAATGCGTCGACCTTGGTTACGGGCATTTGATATTAGCTGATATTTATGAAACTTGGGACACACGTTACTATATACCAGGGCCACAACATATACCAAATCCAGTTGATTTACATATTAACTTTTTATTTTATTGCACGGTGAAAAATGGGTAAAATTTGGACAAAACAAATTTCAAGGCAACTTTTGTGGGATGTATGTTGGGCGCGCCGTCATGCAAAATGACCAGTTCGTATGATCAGATTATTCTCAGCTTTGATTTTGATATTGCTGGAGCTTTGATATTGCTGGAGGAGGTGCAACCTCCCCATCAGAAGAAGATTCCCTTGCCCTTCCCCTAACTGTTCCTCTACCCCTACCCCTACCTCTCCCTCTTGCTTGAGGCTCCCCTACAGCCTCCTCCTCCGCCTCAGAAGAAGAAGAAGAAGATTCTTCACCACCTAATTGTAATGATTCATCAGAAGAAGATTACCTGTCCCTTCCCCTTCCTCTACCCCTTCCTCTAGCCCTTCCTCTACCCCTTCCTCTTCCCCTCCCTCTTCCCCTCCCTCTACCTCTTACTGGGGCGACTGGAGCCTGTACAAGGTATCCATGCCCCCCCCCCCTCCCTGGCCCTTCTTCGGGTACAGTTGGTTTGGGGCACATTATGTCTTTGGTTTCTTCGGTACAAAAATCACGAATAGAATTAAAAAGATACCACTGTCTGTATGCAGACAGTCCAGTAGAAGGTAAAATGGGTGGGTTGTCCTGAGGGACATCACCAACAGCAACAGGAAGCATTTTAAATGTGCCACTATCTTCAGGGCCTACAAATGGCCTGAAAGAAATAATCACTAGAAAATTCAAAATGATGATACCCTTTGATACCTGGAAAAGATTTGGAGAAAGGTGCCAGGAATGCTTGCCATTCGTACAATGGAACAAAAACATTACCCCTTTCATCACCTACAAGTTGGGCCTGGTTGACCCCCACTGGCGTACTGCACTGCACACTTGCTTGAAATTGCTGAAGAGAAGAAACATTGTCCCAACGAAACTGTTTTTTCAAGAGACCAAAGCACCAGTCAGGGGCAAACTTAGTGTGCCCAGTAATCAAAAAGTTAGGTGTAATAGACTTGTGCCTTCCAGTAAGGACAAGCCACATCAAATAGGCCAAAACATACCTGTTCTTGTTTTGACCACTACAATTATCACAGTTAAGATCTAAATGCTTCTCCCCCAGACCATAGTTTTCAAAGTAATGATTCAGATAAGAAATAACTGCATTTGATCCCTTACTGGTGCAATACATGAGCAAGGGGCATGTTTGCCCAGGGGGGGGTTTCGCCATTGTCTCTGTACGCTTCTTTTGCATCAGCACAAAATTTCTGATAAAGAGTTCTTTCGCTGGTTACAGTGTCTAAATGTTTCTGCTGTTTCTTTAACTTGGCAGCTTTCACAACTTCACGTAAATTACTACTACAGGAAATGTCTCTGTTATTACGCTAGCACTCCCAGCAGAGGTCTGTCATGGGACGACTTGTGACTATTTTAGGAAGATATTTGCGCCATAGATGGCCTAAAGTGGAGTAGGCAACAGCCCTATTGTCAGTCTCTTGCATGGCTTGTGTGTAAAGACAAACTTCAGCTTTTGTAGAACGGCAGGGGAGAATGAGGATGTTGTCTCTATGGTGTGAAGCTACTCTGCCTGGCAAGACAAGAGCATGTATTTCAGCATAAGATGTGATGAAGTTGATTGTGTTCTTCAGATCATCTATTGGCAATGACCTCACATCACGGTGACCACCACCCTGTCGTGTACGAGTGACAAGACCATCCTCGCTGAAGGATTTTAGCAAAGCAGTCAGCAAGTTTTGGCTAATCCTAGAAGCAAAGAGAGAGAAGAGAAAAATAGAAAAATTAATGATTTAATCGCAAAGGAAGAAATTAAACATAATGAAGGATTGTAAATAAGAATACAAAATAATGATTCTTAGCAAATAATCATGTTATTATGAATAGCTATGTAATGTTCAGCATTAATGGGCACAACAAGATTCATGATAATACTCACTTGTAAAGGAATTTAAAGGTAGCTTTGCAAATAGGCTTGTTATGCATTCTGTAGTGGCTCTTTGGGTGTTGTCTCTCTCCCTTCCTTTGGCGCCCCTTCTTTGTTGGACTGCATCAATCACTGTTGTCAGTAACAGTATTGAAAACACCAAAGAGTGCCATGTCAAGCTCATCTGAAACGACAGTATAACAAAAATATAATAATGATGTTGTGACCCACCAAAATATCACTGACACAAATCTTAAATCCCCCTCAACCAGCATGATTCGCTACAGTAAGCCTACGTAATTAGTTATCCTATGTAATTAGTTATCCTATGTAATAAGTTCTCTGTGTGCTCATAATTGAACAAACTACAGCTTAAAATACTGAATGAGTATTATACATGCATGAGACAATAGAGAAAACCATTTTAAAATTACCTTGATCAATTCATCAAGGTAACCGATGAGCGATGCACTGTTCCACCGTGAACTGGTCTATGCACGGCCCGTAATTAAACAAATGGCAGTTACAAATGAAATGGACAAAATCCTAGATTTCAATTTGCCCAAAACTGACATGTTGATACAAGTAATGCATTTTTAACCCTACATTCCACACGAGACGATTACGGAACATCAGACATCCTAAGTAAATAGTTTACTCCCCCGATCTCGACTCGATGCTTCCGAGTCCCCATGTACGAACAACGCGAGGCGAGGTAAAACCTCTACCGATCAAATTTAGAACATTTAAATATACACACAATATATCTCTCACACATAACAGCATTGGATTATAGATTTGATTGATTTCCAGGGATGTACATAGCATAGTTTTCAGATCGCCTCCCTCAACGCATCAACACACATGATAGAAAACATGGCCGTAGAGCACCGACACTTACCTAAATCTGGAGCACTTTTCCCGTTCCTTGTCCAGGACTTCCTGCATGTGATCAATAATAATAATAGGTTCTTATTCTTCCTCAGCTTCTTCCTCATTTGTGTCCTGAGTTTCAGGAGGATCTCGGACGTCTGGTTCTCCATCCGAGTCAGATTCCACCGTCTCCGTTTCCTCATTGAACACAGAATATTCCTCGATGAGGTTACGCCATTCCGAGTTGTCGACAACACCTCCCAAATTGGCTCGAGTGATGCCATTAAGAGCTTCTGTGACGGTGGCCTCAGCTTCCATGTTTAAATATTAAACCTTCCATTCAAAACTTTGTTGGAGAGTAAAACACGTCTTGAATCGTCTGGAATCGAGGAATAACTGGTTGCTTCGATTCAAATCCAAGACCACGCTAGAAGATGGCGTCGGCTTTCGGAGCGGCTGGACCAATCACAGTGCTGTATCCACTACACATGGGCTCCCTAGCAACAAGTGTTTACGCCAAATGCACTTGGACAGAGCTCTGTGATTGGTTAGCTTACGCGGGCATTCAAAAGGGAAGACTGCCATTGGATAGAGGAGATTCGCGGCTTTCCGAGGATACCAAATGTGCTGGGGTACCCTACGCTCAAATGTCCACGGCGTACAAGTGAATTTAGTGAAAAATAGCCTCTGACTCCTTTGTTTAAACCCATCCAACCATGTTATGAAAATGTTTACTGGCCATTATGAAGCATAAATTATCGTTTATTTAACAAAATACTTTCCAGTCTCAGAAAAAACATATTAAAGATTAATATTACGCGAAAAAATGATTTTGACCGAAAAAGTCCTATACCACCTTTGGAGCCCTATAAAAATATTATCTCAAAACGAAAGTTGCCGACATGGGACTCTTTTTGATAGATTGCATCTCAATTATTGGACAATGATCTCTGTTTTCATTTTCTCTTTATTTCCCCCTACAGGGGTTGTAGTAAGCCTTGGGTCAGTACTAGTATTGTGGACGAGTGGACTAACGGAGGTACTCGTCCACAACCATTCAGCACTCGTCCATATATACAATTGTAGAAGTAAAAACAAGATAGAGTCTTTATCTTAATGCATAATAGAGGATCGAGTTCCATACAAATAACATATAGGAGACAAGATAAAGAACTATGACTAAACAAAGAACATTTGTTTGATTGTATGTATACCTTGACTGGTATTTTGTAAATAACTTGAAACTGTATAGGCTATTTGTAAGAAGTATACAATTACAATGTATCACCAGTAGTGAATAACCTCAATGGGAGGGGCAGGGTATCAAGGGGATGGGACGCGAGAGGTTGGTAAGAAAAGCTTTCGAAAATGTTTGAAACATAATTCATAATTGTATTCATTGCAGAATGCATGTTAGCAGATCATTAAATAAAATATTGAATCGAATGTATTGTAATCATGTAAATGTGCATAAGGAGTAGGGGTCACAGAGAAAGAGGAGGGAGTAAGGAGAGAGAAAATAGAGGGAGGGAAAGAGATATGAGAGAGAAAAAGAGGGGGAGGTGAGAGGTGTAGGAGTAGGTAGACGGGGAAGGAGAGAGGGAGGGACAGAGTGAGAGGGAAAGAAGGAAATAAAGTGTAATGAGACAAAATAAAATTTGCCCTGAATGCTCCTTTTCAATTTTATTTTCAATGTAACCTTGTGTGACAATTTACCATCTTTTAATTTTTCCTGTGTTTGTACTCGTAGGTGTGGACAAGTGCACCAGCAATGGCAACAACAAAATATACTCGTTATTTACGAGTACAAAGCCCTTACTACGATCCCTGCCCTAGAACTTCCACACAAGGTACAAGATCAGACAGGCTAACCAAGACATGAATGAGTGGTACAGGAGATATTCAATACATCAAAAATTGGTAACATCTCACACACATTCTGGTGTAGAATAACAGTTGGTAGACAACCTGTAAAAAAGGTAAAGCTTGACATTTGTTATACAGTAAAAATGGAACAGATCTGAAAGGCTTGGAAGGTTGAGCGAGCATTGCTACAACCTTGACCTGGAAGGCCGACCCAGTTATATAATAGCTAAAACAACAACAAGTCAGACTAGACTTGCGTTGAGCCTCATATCAATAATTGTAGTGTCTGCTATTCTGCATGATCATATACAAAAGCAAATGACACTCACCTCAGGTCCTTGGTCCTTGCCAGCTTTCCAACTTTATTCAGCAAATACTTTAAACACACCTCAGGAGGCAAGTACCACGGACTGAACCTGGCCCAACTAGTCACACAGGGACTAGTGTATAAAACACATTCACCAGGCATAGGGTGTTACAATATACATGTTAAACACAGAATACACATAACATAAGACAAACCAATGGTTATCACACATAACAAGGCTGCAGTGCATAAGATTGACTATGGTTGTCTATATTAACAGCACTGTCCTGGAAACCCCAGTGGATTATACAGTCACTACACCTGGTGCCTGTATAGGGAAGGAGTTTTACCAAGACCAGTTAGTAATACTGACCACAGACACCACAAAATGTTGGTTTGAATAGGAATATAGGTGATTATGTGATTAAAAGGTTATTAATGATTCAAATGAAAAGAAACTTTGAATTCTAGACGCTGCACATATGGGTATTGTATTGCTATGTTTGGTATTATGTTTTAATTTCATTCCAACACTTAACAGAGTACGAATAAAAATATGTAGATGTAGCCCTTGCCCTGTCCCTATGGCCCTTTTTGATAAGCTCTATGGGATGAGGAGGAAGGGGGTGTTTGTATAAGTATCACCCTGGATGCTGCCTTAAAACATTAGTGCATGGAAGACAAATGTATTGAAGCTTGTAGTACTATATTATCCATACAGTAAATATTTTTAATTTATTTATATATATATAAAGATTTTTATTCAAGTTGATCAGTACAGTTACATGAAATGGACAGGAGCCTCTGCGAACAGATCTTCCAGATCCGCCCATCGGATATACCTACTTCAATCTCCAGAATAACAAAATAAAATACAAAGCACCACTTCTGGATACATTAGTCTTCAAGTTAAAGCTAATACAGCACCAATTTACAATGAAAACTCACCACAGAGTCTATTAATATGATATGTGATATAATGAGTAATAATTATCTTGTGTAAGACATTAACCCAATAGACCTGTTATAATGATAATTGGTTAGTAAAACCTGTTTACTATGTATTATTGTGAGCAATAATTGTCTATGACAATACATTACTTCCAGCAAACATTAATGAAAATAATACTTGGTCGATAAACTTGTTCACTGACCATACAATGAATCAGTGTTACATCAGTCATTAATATCATGAATTAAAAGACCTTACATATGGAAAAGAACAGCACCAACATAATGTGACCAATTCAAGTCACTCATTCTCCCCCCAGATATCGATATATCGATTTTGTTTGAGGACTTACACTCCTTAACCCCCCTCCCCGACATGAATCCCCTGTGCCCTGGGTACAATGGTGGTATGACATGTTTATAATACAGATTTAAGATATGGATCGAATTCAGCTATATACCCCGCATTAAGGTATGACCTGAATTTAATCCGCGTAGTCGTAAGCTGAACCGTGTCTGGCAATTCGTTCCATAACAACGGCAGTGTGAAAAGATAGGATTTCCTGAAAACTTCATTTCTTGGGAAGGGAACTTTTAATTTCTTCCCTTTCTTTAATCTTCGCAACCCTATATTTCTGGTATCGATATTACTTGGGTCCCTAGAACATAAGAAGGCCCTGTCCAATGTATGTATATTTCTCCTGGTTCTCAGGGATGGGATTTTCAGTTTGGCATGTATTGCAGCCATGCTTGTATACTTTGGGAGATTTAGAATTATTTTTAAAGCTGAATTTTGAAGGGTCTGCAACTTACTTAAGTAGTGTTTTGAAGTTGCCCCGTAAAATATGTCCCCGTATTCTATAATTGGTAATATCATTGTTTTGTAAATAAGTAGCAAGGTACTCCTATGACATGTGCAATACAACTTGGACATAGCCCTCAGTCTCGCCCTAGCAACACTTATCTTTCTAACCATGAATTTATTGAAGTTAAGCTGTTCATCGAGATCAATCCCCAAGTACTTGTAGCTATTAACATTTTCCAGCGTTTGTCCCCTGATATCATATGTTACTGGGTTGTTACAATATTGTTTAGTTTGTATTGATAGGGTTTTACACTTGTTTATATTTAGAGAGATCCGGTTCCTAGCGCACCAGCTCACTATCGAATTAAGGTCCTCTTGCAACAGAGGTATCTTCGGGGCTCCTCTGTCCCTGGCCTTAAATAAAATGGTGTCATCCGCAAATAACTGTATGTTGCTGTTTTTAACACTTTCACAGAGGTCGTTTATATAAATGCTAAATAACAGAGAACCTAGTGAAGTGCCCTGAGGGACTCCGCATGTGACCGCTTTCAGAGAGGATGAAGCATTATTTATCACCACTTTTTGGAACCTGTCGGCTAAATAATTTTGGAACCATTTAAATGAATTATCGTCAGAGCCATAGCTCTTCAGCTTTTCCAAGAGTAAATCATGATTAACCGTATCAAAGGCTTTTTTAAAATCCAAAAATATAATGTCGGTGACTTTCTTCTCATTCATATTGTTATAAACTTTCTCTAATAACTGATCATGGGCTTCTACAATAGAACGTCCTTTCCTAAAGCCATATTGGTTATTTATTATGAAATTGTTGGATTCAAGATAGTGAGCCAGCTGGCCTTGGATGCAACTCTCTAGAATTTTTGCCGGTAATTTGATGCAGGAAATAGGTCTATAATTTCCAGGTATTTTCCTATCACCATCCTTGTACAGAGGAGTGACATTCGCTTCTTTAAAGTCTTTTGGTATTTCTGCTGATTGCAATGTGAGGTTATAAAGGTAGGAAAATTGATGGACTAATGCATACATACATGGTTTAAGGATTTTTGTGGGGAGAAGGTCGAACCCTGATGCCTTGTAGTTGCCTACTTTTGACAGTGCTACTTCAATAGCGACTCTATCTATTTGTTGAAAGCTGAAGGTATTTCCTTTTAGGTTTTTGTTGGGTAGTACCCTTGGATCTGGGTCACCCATGTCATCCCTTTTTATTTGACCAGCCAATTTTGGGCCAATCCCCACAAAAAAATCATTCAGCTCGTCTGCTGCTTCCCTCCCTGTTAGTTTCTTGTTAATTTCATTTACTATAATAAGACCCGTTTTAGAGTTTTTTGTTTTTTTCTCTGATATTAATGGTTTCAGTATTTCCCACATTTTGTGTGGGTTGTTTTTATTTTCATGAATACTATTTTTTAGGTATTTATCCTTAGCTTTCCTTATTTCGGCATTCAAAAGGCATCTCAGGTGTCGGGCCTTCTGCCAGTCTTCATCCCCATTGGTTTTCCTCGCCCAAACATAAGCTTTATCTCTTTCTTTACCATACTGTACTAACGTCTTGTCGTACCACTCTGGAAGAACCCTGACTCTCTTAAATTTCTTTATTGGACACATTCGGTCGACATATTTTATTATCTTATTATAGATTTCTTCCCAGGCCTTATTCACATCCTTTGTTTCATATAGCACTGTCCAGTCCTCATTGAACAATATCTCCTGCAAGATATGTATATTTAGGCATTTGGTATTTCTAGCTGAGAAAGATTCCGTTGTGTATCTAGTCCTTTCCTTTTTTATTTGTACATATGTTGGAAGGTGATCACTAATATTCAAATTTATAGTTCCATTACTGTTTGTATTCTTGCAGTTAGTGTAGATATGATCAATAGTGGACATTGACTTTTTGCTTATTCTTGTATTAACATTTATGATTTGTTGCAAGTTAAACTTATTGAGGATTGATTTGAACTGGTCTGAACTCTTGGAAGATCCCTTTTCAATATTTTTTGCGTCATAGTTGAAATCTCCCATTATTACAATTTCTTTTGATGAGTCAATCTTACCTAGAACTGAGTCCAACTCTTCCAAAGCACCCGACATACAACCTTGGGGAGGTCTGTATACATTAAAAATAATCTTAGTCTTCATATACTGTTTCGAGATCTCAAATAAATGTAGCTCGATATCCTTACTTGATTTGTAAAACTCTTCATACTTGTTTGTTTCAATGTTTAGCGATGAATGTATAAACGAAATTAGTCCTCCCCCTCTTCTTTTCGCCCTCCTATCCGACCTAACTATTTTGTACCCCTGAACTGAGACATTGCCATCTGAAACACTATCATTCAACCATGATTCTTGACACACAACTACATGCGGCTCTGTATCTAACATAAAGTGTCTCAATTCATCTATCTTTTTGTATATGCTTCTTACATTCCAAGAGACAAATTTCAAACCCTTTAGTTTCTTAAACATGTCAGCCCCACTGTTTATACTCTCCCTATTATCCAACATCGAGAAGTTCAATATTAACATAAGCCTTGTGTCGGCTTATCCCTTCCGCACCCATCCCGCTCAATATAAAATCTGTCAAGAGATCCCATAATATACAATAGCTTATTCCCTGTAATGGTCTCTCTATTCTTACATACTCTAGTCTCTCCATCCCCACAGAACTTGGGTGAGACATAACAATTTACTTATTTTGATCGCGACCTAGCGACCCACTGACCCATAGGGGTCCAAGATAAGGAAGATTTCATGGATTTTATGCAATGGTTGTAATTGTTGAGAGTTGAATTACATCAATCTACTTCGAGATGAACTGAAGTCGTTGATGGAGAGTCTGCCCCAATCCAAACCCAAAAGGATGTGGTTCATGTGATCACACTTCCCTGGGTTGGCTCGGTACAATCCCTCCACAACTTGCCAGTTTTATGTCATAACCTACAAATAAATCTCAACATTATTCACATATTACACATATAAATGTAGGTTCAGCTTTTTAAATTTAAATTTCACCCTCCCCTCCCAAGTTTTGATTAACTTTTGCCCAGAGGAACATTACAATTCAAGTACTGTGTTAAATCACCCTAAAGCTGATTAGTGTCATAACCTGGATAAGATAAACGATGTGAGAGTGTAGCTAAAGAAATAATGTTGTAGTGGTGAAGTGAGGGTGTCCTGGTCAAGTTTGGGTTCATGTGATCCACCTGTTATGACTTAGGGCCTCCTCAGACAACACTTAATTTATATAATTTTGAATCAGACAACACTTAATATATATAAATTTTAATCTCGCAGTATATAACAGTCACATTCCCAGTGTTCCGACAGTCTTTAAATCTTACTATAGGCCTTCAGTATACATGCCACCACTTGGTCTTTCAGTGCATCGGTGAGATGACACCCGTCACGGGCTAGGAGATGGTACAATGCAGAGTATACAGGTCGTCCTGTTATTTTGGAGCAACGTCCCTGCCTATGCCGGTGAATAATTGCTCCTAGATAGGGTGTGGGGGTGCCATTGTTTTTGTTAAATCATTTTACTGCATTGTTGAAACTTATTGTCTGTCGATTTAGCATCTCCTGATCCTCTGCTATTACCATTAGCTTTGATGCAGTAAGGATATGTTTGAGAGCCTTGTTGTTTGTGGCAATGTGCTGATTATACCCTACAAGGTCTAGACCAAACGTTGTTCCGAAAATTATTGTTGGGTGAGTTAATTGTGGTGGGAAGTAACCCACTAGCTCCTGCTTGGCTCTTGTCATATCATCCGTGGCCTTGGTGTCAACTTCAGTGATGTTATCATAAATGAGGCTTACCTCTTTTGTCCCTCTATTTTTCATTGTGATGTTACAGATTCCAGCCAGCACCATGATTACCTTAGGCCGACTAATCATGACTGTATGTCTGGCTCTTTCCACTAGCTTTGTAGTATCCGCTCCTGGGACAACCATGACCTCCGAGTCAAGGTCGGCGAAGATTTATCTAAATAAAATCTTTTTTAAACCTTGACCAAAGTTGAAATGTGAAATAGACCAATAATAGGGGAGTGTATGACCATAAAATCTATCAGATATCTTACTGAGTCAGAAATCTAACTCAGACACATATCCATGTAAAACTACTGGAGTTTTTACGAGTTTTATCACCACATGTGTGAAAAGGGTCTACTTTTAATTAAAGCTGAATAAAGCTTAACAAATTTCTGAGTTGTAATAACACCAAAAACCCTTTTGCCTGCCCAGACGGCTTTGAGAAAGATGTTTTATTTCTTTAGATGTTGTACATTATTCTGAATCCAACATTTCGGCAATGTTATGGTGCCTTCTTCAGGGATTGTCTATACCTCTAAAATCATGAGGGATATTAATAATGTGTAAGATTGAAATATGACCGTTGTCAAGTATACGTTGTCTTGTTACCATGTCACAAATAACAGATTTCCTTATAAGGATAGTTAAGCGTCAGATAGTCAGATAGTACAACCATAAGTCAGATACCAACTGAGTTCATCCCATTTTTATAGCACAACCTCATATTTTAAAATGAAATGCATTGACAAACTGTTTATTTGCCTCACTTTGCTGCAACAACCCATGTAACCATATTGATTAATGGTATGGAAGCATGACGCCTCAGAGCATATTAGACTAGAGGCAGAACTTTCAAATTTTACTATAGTACTATAATTTCAACCACCTCACACACTAGTATAAGTAGTATGCACTGGAGGCAGTATCAATCAATAGATAATTACTATAGGAGGTACGGAATGTTAGAGACATGAGACATGACTCAGATTCCCTCATACATACATACATATATGATGTGAAGTCACACACACTTCCAACCTGGACAACATCAACCACCTCACACACTAGTATAAGTAGTATGCACTGGAGGCAGTATCAATCAATAGATAATTATGTGCCCTACACATGGTTTTATTTACCCTAAGATGTAAATGCATTATACTCAGAGTTATTGGCAAAAAAACTAAAAAAGTCAGAAAAATTGGCAGCCATCTTGGATTTTCTCAGCAACTATAGGTCAGCACAAGTGGCATCCACGATGAATTTAATCAGTGATGGTCAGGCTACCAATCCAGGGTGGATGCCACCCTCTAACATTCCATACCTCCTAAAGTGATTTCTAAGCCCCTTTTGAAATTCTGCCTCCAGTCTATACTGACTGGTTACTATAGTTCACACAAGGTGGCATGGCAGTGGCAAGGCTAGATAGTACCACATTCATTTACATATAGCAGACCTACAGCCTCACTGCCACCCATACATAATATTTACCTGGTCCATTCCTACGAAATGGGCCCAGAAGGAAAGTTATGGAAACATGTATAATACATGGATATTGACATTAGAGCATTGATAAATACACGATGCTGAAGATGGCATGTTTTCTATAGAGTTTGAACTGTACCTAATGACTGGTTACTATTGTTCACACAAGGTGGCGAGTCAGTGGCAAGGCTAGACAATACCACATTCATTTACATATATCAGACCTACAGCCTCACTGCCATGCATACATAATATTTACCTATTGTTGGATAATCCTTTAATGTTTAATTACCGTATCAATCCTATTGGATAAGACACAAAACATAAACGAATATTGGCCAGTCAGCACAAGACATAATGTGTATTCCACAAGGTGAGTTAGCTGTGGGTGAATCAATAGTTACTTAGGTGCTTAAAAGAATGAATGATTGAAGTGTCATAGTAAAGATACATTCTCAGCTGTGAAAACTTGTCAATCATTGATAAAATCTGGTTCCCCTTCCATCATCAATATCAGGGTAAAGCAATAGTTATCGATTCTGCTATCAGCAGAAAAAATCAGTAGCATGCTAGTAATGGCTGAGAGGGGGAAGGGGTAGTGTAAAAGTGTTAATTCAAGGGTAGGTGTACAGTATGTTCATTTCTTTTTTCCTTCTATTCAATTTAGACTTGTTCATAAATACATATTAGGTGCCCTAGTGTTTACTATCATTGGAATTGGCTTGATCTCCTCTTTTGAATTATGATGATATTCTAAAATCCATTTTTTGCAACTTATGACACAATCACATTTATACAGACATTGGTGATAAGGATATACAAGGTTCAATGTGTCTATTATCTAGCATTGTCTATGATCTTCCGCCAGGGGCTGTTAGGTGCAGTGCTACTATTATGGAAGGAAAGCAGTGGTGCATGAGTAATAGTAATTAGTAATTAGTCTAAGAGGAAAGATGATAGTTGTTAATAGGATCAGTTATTCTGTCCATCTGTAGCAGTGTGTTTTAACCCTTGAATGTCAGGTTGCTGCGTTTTTTTGTTTTTGCAAATTCTTTATTTTCTTTTTCCTGCCCTCTTGGCTTTTACATACTGAGACATTTAGTGTAAATTAAGGTAATCAAAACTAACTGTCTACATTTGAAAGGAAAGAAAGCGGGAGGGGTCCACACATTAAAAAATAGAAATCTTTATGGATTTGGACTTATCTCATCGCTGTCGTGTTTGGGCATCTTAGTGATAGTTTTTACACATTGACACTGCTTTGGCTGAATCTAACAGCTACTTCTTTAGTATATCAATGAGTTTGATTCCATCCTCTTTCACCCTCTTCCACAGCAATCTTCTTCTTTGCTTATATTATTACTTTTGTGAGTGTGTAACACTACTGTGGATCTCCTTTTTTAATTCATACATTGAATAGAACATTGAGATTGATCAGTTGTCAAAAGGTTTCTATAAATGTTTTTGTTTAAAGTAATAGCCAATTTATCATTTTCGTGTTAAGGTTAACCATCTCATTACCATAGGTTAGAGGTTGCTGTTGCTGTATTAGTTTATTCAATAAATGGGAATCAATATTTCTGTGACTGTTCACCTTCACCCGGGTGAACGTAATATTTCATTAACAGTTGACAGTCAATAAATTTCTGACATATTACATGTAAATGAAAGTTAAATTCTAAATCAATGTATAACTAGCTTTTATATTTTTCCTTCTGAGCCTGTTTTGAATTAACTATATCGGTTGAGATGAGATACCACTAGGGTATACTTGAAGCGATGGTAGTGACTTGGTTGTTGGCAATGTGTGTAAGGTACACCATGTAGGATTGCTCAAAGGAAGTATAACTATATTTGAATTATAACTAAATATGAATAATACACACAACAACTATTATACCTTGCTGGGATCTTCTATTTGTTGTAGTTCAGAATGGGCGAATGAGCTGTTAATGAAATACACAACCCAGAGGTGTGGAGCATGTTGGTGGTGGCTATTGTAATATCAAATCAAAACTAACTTCTACCTGGTCACAACGCAACCTGCTATACTCACTCTCACCCCTGGTTACTTGGTAATACATAGAAGCATGGTTACATGCCCAATTGAATATGGAGAACTAAAATCACACAAACATAGGAATGGCAACCAGACATGTTCCATTTAATACGGAGAACTAAAATCAAACAAAAATAGGAATGGCAACCAGACATGTTCCAGAACCCTGAAACATTCCTGTAGCTAGGTACTTGGGCTATGTTAATCCCCTCCCCTTAGTAGTGGTAGTCTAGACCTTAATCTTAATACCCTTTAGCACAACCCCCAGAATCGGTAAACAAGGTAATCCCCACAAGGTATTTTATAAGAATATTAACATGAAAATGAACCAAGTAATATGACCAGAAATGTCCCCAGAATATTTTATTAAATGGATGTTCAATACACAACATATCACATTATATACGTTATCAACTGGTTGAACTGAATTTACTAGATGTGCAGAGCTTGGAATTGTACTTTTTCAGATGCCTTTACCCTAACATATGAATAATGACATCAACTCATGTATAATATATATATATATATATATCGTATTTTTTATTCTGATCCATTTATCAAACAGTTACATTATTCAGAACAGGTTATCGACCTCTGCTGTAGCAGATCTTCCTGGTGAAGCCCAGTTAGCTCATTACAAGTTTTACCTTTATAAGAACATATTACGATGTGCACTGCTTATCTATCTGGATCATAAACATTAGTACAATATACAGTATATAGGTAATGATATGAAAAAGGAACTCCCCCTTTCCCCGGCTCTTGATTTTATGCTTAATTATATATTCTGCAATCGATAAATGACACAACCATGTTCATCATCGTCGTCACAATCAGTGTTGTGTTGCTCAATGTTCAATTGTCTTTCCAATTAAGTGTTCATTGTCCTTCGTTGTTCAATATTCAATTGTCTCTTCAATTAAATTAAATGTTCATTGTCCTTTCAACCAGTTATATATATTCTTTGATTACTAATTTCTATTTATCCCTGAGCCAATCCCAAATCCCAACATCTTAATTCTAAGTACATAATACATAATACAAAGTACATGAAGTCAGATATATAATTATGTGGTATAGCTTTTGTTAATTGTTACCGTGATATCGGTCTTTTACTAAGGACTTACAAGCCTTATTTACAGGTTGGGATTTAATCCACGCCTGGATGATTTACTATTCCAACCCTGATGCATACATCTTGCATACAGTGTGACCTTACTGTCCATCTTATTCTACTAGTGAATTTTAATATGTTTTACATACAGTTCTGTTTGTTTGAATGGCACCTCCTTTTCACCCAATTCAATCATTTGCTCAATCCTAGTTATGAATTAAACATATGATTGTTGTATCTATTCTTTCTTTTCTTCAGCTAGGTATATGGCCAATTCCACCAATTTGACAACATTTGGCCCCCAACCGTGTTGTATGTATGTATATTGTTTATTTCCAGAAAACAGTACATAAGATAAATTACACCGGAAATGGGTTTGCCCTCTTCTATGGCAGCCATAGCTCTTCCAGAGGGTCCCTTAGACTAGAGTTTTAATTTTACAGTTTATGAGATAGCGACGCGCTAAATGACTAGTTACCTATTCTACTGCAATGGGATGCACTAGCTATACTATATCAAGGTGGGGCCCATGGTATGGGTTTCCTTGTGTATGTGTTTTTGTGGACATCGTCCATGTTTATTTTGGGTTAATTTTTGTTGATACTAAAAAATGGAAGGAATTTGGTATTGTGCTGTATAAGTAGTCTATCCCATTTTCACATCCAGCTAGGTCCTGGCATTCTTGCGAACACTGCATTGACCGCTGTTTATATATATCCTTTCGTCGTTTTGAGGACTAGAGGGTTTAGATGTATGCTGGGTAACATTCTGGCGAACACTGGCCCCACATCACATCTGCTCCCTTTACATTTGTATATACATTGTGACTAGTTTTTAATAATACTTTGGCTTGCCCAATAGAGATCGATATTGGGGTCTCTCCACTATCCCATATGGGAGAAGAAGTTTTCTTCAAGGTATGTTTTGAATTCAACCAATGTTGGGCAGTTTCTCCCAGCTGGTGAAATTTTATTGAAGAGGGTTGGGGCTTGTACAATAAAAGATTTTCTGATCCTCTCTGTTTTTGTCATTGGTATTTTTAGGACCTTACTCTTTGCCAGACTTCGCAGATTGATTTTTCTGTTGTCAAGGTATCTTTTGTCACAACTCATCTCATATGCTAAGTGGAGAAGGTGTGAGTCTCTTCTTTCATTTAGAAATTCCATCTTTATCTCTGAGTGGATTTCCTTGACGCTATCGGTCTTTTTTTTGTTGTATGCTAACCTAAGAAATGAGTTTTGTATGGATTGAAGCCTGTCTATGTGTTTTTTCTGTGCCGGGGCATAGAACATATCACAAAAGTCAAACATGGGGCGTACCATGGTCTTATAGATTAGGACTGTGTTTTTACTGGAGAGGGCTTGGTTGATTTTGGCAGTGGCTCTGAGTCTCTGTATTCCCTGTTTGATTTTTGAGGTAAGGTGAGGGTTGAATGTTAGGCCGCTATCAATTTCTAGGCCAAGGTATTTGTATTGTGTGACATGCTCTAATTCGGCGTTGTTAAGGCTTAACACATTTGTGTTTGTGTTTGATTTTGTTGTACGTAGGGCTATGCTCATGGCTTTGCTTTTTCGTACATTTACTGATATTTTGTTTAGTGTGCACCATTTTCCCACAGCATCCAGGTCTTTTTGAAGTTCTTTGTACAAAGTTTCTCCCCATGGATGTGAGTGGAATATCACTGTGTCATCGGCAAAGAGCTGTACCTGTGACTGTTTAATAACTCTGTGGAGGTCATTTATGTACAGTAGGAATAGGAGAGGCCCCAAAACCGTTCCCTGGGGGACCCCATAGGTGACTCTGGCCTTTCCGGAGGTAACACCGTTTGCCTGCACTCTTTGGTATCTATTAGTAAGGTAGTCTCTGAACCAATCTATTACTTTTGGTGAGAGGTGGAATGTTGTTAGTTTTCTGAGCAGTATCTCATGGTCTACTGTGTCGAATGCTTTTCGAAAGTCTAGGTATACCAGGGAGACAGGATCTTTTTTGTTTTTAAATTCATATATATATTCAAAAAGTCTTCTGTGTGCTTGTTCTAGTGAGTGACCTGCCCTGAACCCATATTGGTATTTGTATAGTAGGTCATTTTCTTCTAGATGAGGGTATAATGTGCCTTGTACTACTCTTTCTAAAATTTTTGCTGGTAGTTTGACTATACTTATTGGTCTGTAATTTGAAGGGTCTGTCCTTGGCCCTGACTTATAGATGGGCGTTATCGTCGCCTCTTTAAAATCTTGGGGCACTTTTGAGGTCTGTATTGATAAATTACATAGGTGGGTAAATTGGCTCGACAGGGCACTCAGAACGTGTTTCAAGACTCTGGTTGGGACTAGTGGTATTCCCGAGGATTTTGAGATTTTTGTTTTACCAATGATCTTATGAACCGTGCGTTGGGTCACCTCCGGAAAGACAAATTGATTTATTCGCTTCACTGGCTCTTGTCCGCAGCTCAAACTGTTTTGTGTCATAGGCTGATCTGGGTCTGCTTTACTTTCTGGTATGGGTTTTATTTTGGCAGCTAGGTTTTGGCCTACTGAGGCAAAGAATGAGTTGAATTTCTCTGAGGTGTCCGATGTGGACAGGAATTTATCATCTTCATCTTTGAGTCTGATATTCTCTTTTGTTTTTGTTTTGTTTGGTGTTATTAATGGTTTCAATATTTCCCAGAATTTGCTTGGGTCATTAGAGTTTTCCTCTAGCTGTTCTGATATGTATTCATTTTTTGCCCTAACCAGTTTGGAGTTCATCCTGTTGCGGATTAATTTGGCATTATCCCAGTCTGCCTGTTTGTTTGAGCTGCGGGCTTTTTTGAAAGCCCTATCTCTCTCCTCAGCTAAACGTCGCAACTCTCTCGAGTACCACGGTGGTTTGATCCTCGCCTCAGCAATGTGTCTGACAGGGCACATCCTGTCCAGGAAGAAATGTATTTTTTCTGAGATATTTCCCCAACAGTCATCAACATTGTTTGCCTGATACGTTGCAGTCCAATCTTCGTTTTTCAGAATTTCACATAATACTTTTGTGTCCAGGTTTTTCCAGTTTCTTGTGACTATTGGTGCTTTCTCATATGAGTTCCTTTCTTTCTTCCTGGTGATAAAGATTGGTAGGTGGTCACTTGCATTGTTATTTATTATGCCTGCTCTGTTGATGTATTTTGCATTTGTGTATATCTGGTCTATGGTTTTTGCTGATTTTTTTGTGACTCTGGTAGGTAAGCTTATTTGTGGTAGGATGCCACTTTGTGTTAGGATGGGTGTGATTTTGCATGTATCTTTATCTGTGTCATGGTTGAAATCTCCCATTATGTATATGTCATCTTTCTGTCTGATTTTTGTGATTGTGTTTTTTATTGCTTCTACCGCCACTGCTAGATTTGCGTTTGGTGGGCGATAGGCATTTAAGACAGTTAATCGTTTTGACTTTGGTTTCCCACATGTGATTACTTGCAATTCTAGGTCTTTGTTCTGTATGTTTAAGTGCGCATGTGTTTGGTCATCGACCATGTACTCTTCTTTTACATATATTAGTAGACCACCACCTTTTCTTTTGATGAGCCTGTCAGTCCTGCATTGCTGATACCGGGGAATGCTTATTTGGCCATCCAGGACATTGTTGTTTAACCATGATTCCTGTATGGCCAGTAAATCAGCTTGTGTTGACCGTAAGAGGTCACTGATCTGATTGATTTTAGGGAGAGCACTTCTTATATTCCATGATATAAGAGTTGTACCTTTTTCTTTCCCTAGTTGTTCTGCTTCCAATTCTACGCTGTTGGACATACCCAACAGTCCCTTATGGATGCAGTAGTAATTTGCTTTAGATCTTACTTGGTTTCTATGTCTTAACTCTCAACAAATGGTGTATCATAAATGGCATTGAGTTAATAGGATTTGTGAATATTGTTCGTTTAGTTTTACGATTCACTTGATAATACATATATAATTGGACAGTATACATGAATAGGTAATCTAACCTATGTAATCTATGGCACAGTAGGGTCGGAATGTACTTGTTACATAGTCAGTGTTATATAGTTAGTTCATTTCCTATAGGCAGTTTTTCGTTTTACATATCAAATCTTATCTTAGCGTATATCATCATGTCACCGTAGATTTGTATTTGTATACAGTTTGTATACAGTTTCTTAATCTCTTCTTCTTTGTTCCAGCTTCTCCTTTCACACACTATGTTAATTGGTTGATTTATATCCATCTAGGGTGCATTTTACCAAACACTTGTCCCTTTGGTATGGGTGCTTATTTATCTCATTTTATTTTATTTTATTTTATTTTATTTTATTCTACACAGGCCCTCATTTTTATTGGCATATTTCATATTTTCATAATTTTGTACTTATGGGGTTTCCCCACACACATCTCATCACTGACTATTTCCATATGTGGTATATGATTGGGTTGCATTCTGGCGAACACAGTTCCCGCTCTACCATGGTAGGGGCCTTGACTGCTTGTGGGTTAGTGGCTTTGTTCTATGGGTTATGGCTTTTGGAATAAATTGATTTTGTATTTACCCTTCACCTCTCCTGCATGGTTTTGGGCGCATTCTTACGAACACCGTCCCTATCCCATGCAAGGGGGTGTGAGGTTTGGTGTTGTCCCTCTAATTGATCGCCATCAATGCTCCATTGATGCCATTTGTGATCTTTGTCATGGCCATTTCGTTGAATTCCTTTGTGTAGTGGCATCCGTCTGGGGACATTTTGGAATAGGAGTGTAGGTACTTGGTTTTTCCTGTGGCCTTCGATTTTCTTGTGGATTTCCTCCTATGTACTTGCTCTCCAATGCGAGGGGTGGGGATGCCTTGTGTTGCGTTGAGGTTGCCAACGATGTTGTTGTATGAGATAATGAGTTCATTCAGGGTTTGCTGTGTGGTGTAGGGCGTGCTGTGAAATCTCTCTTGGTCTCCCCATTGACTGGCTAGGTGTTTATTGTAGGTGTCTAGGTGTACACCTGTTATTGTGGTGAATCCCACCAGTGGGATTTCTGCTTGGCTTATCACCGCTCCTTTCAGAATACTTGCAGCGTGTGTCAGTTTATTTGATATCTCTTCTTCGAAAATGGCAGTTGACTGATATCTGACTGATATCTGCCGTCCTTGGTTTTTCCGGTCTCTTTGGGTTATATCACACACCCCTGCGAAGAAGTAAATGACTCTTGGTCTCCTAAGCCTTACTATCGTTTCTGCAGCTGCGACAAGGTCCATAATCCTACCTCCTCTTATGCTGACGACCTTTACATTCAGGCCTGGGTGGTGTACTGCAAGTAGTTGTTGGAGGCTGGTACCTCTAGAATCCGTGAGTACTAGGGCTGTTAGCCTTGCCATCGTTTCTTTTCTTGTCTGGGGAGAACCAGGTTAGATTGTGGAAGTATTTATTTCTTCAGTGTTAGTACCTGTTTTATTTTGGTGATGATTTTGCCGAAATTGTTGTCTCCAGTGCAGTCTTTTGGGGCTATTGTGTTCCGCGTGTTGTTTTCGAATTTGACTACCGGAAGTTGTAAGCCGGCTCCCCATTTCTGGGATGTCGTAATTTCATACAGTTTTTCCTGCTTTAAATTCAGCAGTTTCTGCCTTATTTCTTTGTTTTGCTCGAATTTATGTCTTACTAGCTCTTCCAGCAGTGACATTTCTTTTGTATTCCAGCCCTCTATCCTCTTCGTTATGATTTTCCGGCCGAGTGCTTTTGCGACAGCGGGTGATGCCGTTCGTTGGATTTTTTTAGCTAGCGTTTTGTTTCCAGCTGCTTCTGCCTTCAATGCTTGAAATGCATGTTCCACTGAAGTATATGTTTCTTCTTTATATGTAAATGTGGTCGGATAGAAGTTAGAACAGAAATGTCTTTCCCCTTGGAAGCCCAGGCCGTTTTCGCCGACTAGTACCTGTTGTGCGTCAACGGGTCTAGACCCCTCCGGGAGCTGATCTAAATCTTGCAACGCAAATGACATATCTCTGATGACAATATGATTTACTACAAGTTTTGCTGCTTGGTTTGAGACTTTTTGGACTAATGTGAGGCAATTTGCAAGAAGAAATTCATTTTTCCTACCTCCCTCGACTGGATATTTATTTAGCCATAGGCTTTTGTAGTCAGGGGCCTCACGTACTTTTCTCCAACCTTTGATGACTGTCACTTTTTCGTTCGGTGACCTGAGCTCCACTAGGACGGTACGGGTGTCATTAATCCTTGGTTTTCCAATTCTATAAACCTGTTTGATGCAATCCATCCCAAGTTTACCATTTGCAAGCTTCAAAATCGGCAGGACTGTGTCTGCAATGTGCAAATCTTGGATATTAGTGACATGCTTTTGCTCGGAGATACCTGGATTTAGATTTCCGTCTGCTGACATCCATGACTCGGCAATGCCTTCTACAAACAGGTAGGGATTTACATTTACTTTATTCCGACCTGACACACTTGTATTTGTGCCACGATTATCATGTTGTGCAACACTCCTACCTTCTTTTTTCTGCTGGGGTTTATTTCCCCAGTTTTTTATTTTATTTTCAAGCGTTGAGATTTTAGATTCTAAGCCTGACAAGTCAGTCATGCTCCGTTCATTAGGTGGATCTGAGAGGGCCAATGTCACGTCTGTTTTCAGTTGATTTAGGTGGTCGTTTGCTTGCCTTTGATTAAATATATATCTGTTCAGCTCCCCATGTACATATTCTAGCTTGTTTTTTGTACCCTCGTACATTTCTGTTAGGGCTGAGTCCCATTGATTTTTGGCAGTGCTAAAGTCGTCATTAGCTTGTCTTTGCTTATCTTGTTGCACTCGTACATAGTCCTGCATATCAGTTTTGGAAGCCCTGGCTTCCTTCTCCAGGCTGGTTAATCGTTTGGATATCTTTTGTACTGGAACTGCGTTTTTGCCAGTTCCATAATATTTCCCTAGTTCTAGTAGAACCTCTAGTTTGATGTGGGATACTAGGCCAGATATCGATTTTTCCCATTGAGACAGGTCTAGTTGCCCCATGTTATAAGCCTTTCGTAGGTCTTTGGGAATGGATGATGGATGGGTTTCAAGAGATGGACTTGGAGTTTCTAATATGGGCTCGGATTTTGGTGGACTAAGTTCCTCATCTGACTCTACTATAAGTGAAGAATCACAGGAGTAGAAGTCTGAAGCTATTGCACTGTGGTCTGTTGCGTTGGAGATCACCTCCAGTGTATTTACCTCCAGTGTATTTGCCGCCATTTTGAATTTCTAGCGTGGCGCGATTGTACAAAGTAATTTGTATTGATTTTGGCACAAATTTACTAATGTAATGTATATTTGCAGGGGAATATTGTTCCTGGAATATTCATGTATATGGTGTACGATGTTGTGTACTGTCCTAAGGTTTTATCCTATGTGATTGCCATTTATATGATGGAGCTAACTTTTGGCTTCCATGTCAGTTGGCGTTATTATATTCGGTAAAATGGGCTTAAATCAAGTTAATTATCATTTATTTGATTTTTTTTTGATAGGATGGTTCTACCAACCTGTGGAACAACATTTTTGGCATTTTTAGCCCAATTTTTTTTTTTTTTTTATTTCAAAATCCCATTTTGGAGGCAAAAATCATTTTTTTTAACAGCCATTAGTCCGTGGAATTGCTAAATTTCTAAATAATCTTCAAAATTGAACATTTTTTTTTATATGTTGTGATAGAAGGTTACGTGAATATGATCTGTGTAAAAAAAAAATGCAAAAAAAATATTTTTTGGCCAAAAGCCATCAAAAATCAACAAAAAAAAATGTGGGTACCCCCCCATGTCGTCTTCGTCACGCTGTGTGCCTAAGGTGGAATAAATAAATAAAAAAAAAAAATTATATCAAATTTTGATGAATAATGATAGAGTGCATGGGATTATATAGGTATAAAATATCAAATGTATTAATTTGAGTTTTTCTTGAATTTTAGCTGAGAAATAACATGGCGGCAAAAGGTGGTGGGAACCCCTTGGAGCCCTAGCTCATGTCGTCTTCGTCACGCCTATTTTACCGTTTTTAGAGCCTTACAAGGCATGAATTTAATAATAAACTTTAAATTTGACATTTATTATTAACTTTGCTTAATAGCAATCTATGTAGACCAAAATTAATGATTTCCGAGTAGTTTTTACATGATTTTTACTGCAAATTGCTTTTGTCGTCTTCGTCACGCTTTTGTCGTCTTCGTCACGCTTTTGTCGTCTTCGTCACGTCACGTCACGTCACGTCACGTCACGTCACTTCGTCACGTCGTCACGTAATATTAGAACCTTTATCCTTAAAAAATTTGCATCTAAATACTTGAACAGAACAGGAACATTCAATACAAGTATTCAAGTTAACTTCAAAAGGTAAACGAGGGTAATGAATGTTATATATATTCTAAATATAATGAGTTATATAATGTGTATACATGCATAATAATGTGGGCAGAGGGTCAATGACCTGTCACCCTTACCGCTGCCATTATGATTACCATTACTGAAAGGTTATTTGGCTATAACTTTTCTTCTAGTTAGAATATTTTCACAAACTAAAAACTGTTATCACCCTCATGTCGAGACCTATCAGGTACAAAATAGTTCAATAACCTTATGTGCATATTTGTTTATTTATTTCTAATTTAAATCCTCATTTATGTAGAAATAGGTATCATTATTCGTCATGCTATTTTTGGCATTTTTTTCATATTTTGGATCTATTTTTCGACCCCCCTGTAAAAAAATTACTAATAATCAGAATGGTTCCATACTTGGTAGTTCAATGCACATATATATAAGGTTGATAAAAAAAAACAAATCAACTGATTAATGTAAAAATTATTTTTGGGTACCCAGGGGGGGTCTAGGGGGCCAAATGTTGTCAAATTGGTGGAATTGGCCATATATCAAAATCTGAATAATAGGTTGTTCTCAGATAATTCCTCATCTGCATCCTTGTTTTCATGTTCTGTACCTCACTGGGTAATTTGTTCCACAGCTCGGTAAGTCTGTAAACATAGGATTTTTTAAAAATCTCGTTCCTCGGTCTCGGTACAATAAGTTTTTTCCCTCCCTTTAATCCTCTTAATGCTATCGTTCTACTATCTATATTGGTGTCTTCTCTAGTCCTCATATAAGCCAGATCTAAGAGGTGGCTATTTCTCCTAGTCTCTATTGCGGGTATGTTTAATGTTCGATGTATTTCTTTAGTACTCGTTAATTTGGGGAGTTTCAAAATTATTTTCATAGCCGAGTTCTGAAGTGTCTGCAGCTTTTGTAGGTGTGTTTTTGTCGCTGCACCATAAAATAAGTCGCCGTAATCTATCAAAGGAAGTACCATCATTTTATACAGAAGTAACAAAGTACTCTTGTCGCATATATTATATAGTTTCGACATTGAGTGAACTTTTGCCCTTACACTAAACATCTTTTTCCTGAGAAAAACATTATAATTCAACCTACAATCAATCTCCATTCCTAAATATTTATACTCCTTTACATTCTCCAATAATTGGCCATCGATTTTGTAGTTAACAATATTTCTAGGATCACTTTTTGACCTTATCGTTAATGCTTTACATTTACAAATATTAAGGGAAATTTTGTTCACCTTACACCACTTAACAATGTTATCCAGGTCATTCTGAAGTTCATCACTACCAGGCTTCCCTAATTCTCTATTTACATACAGGACCGTATCATCTGCGAAAAGTTGAACGTTACATTTTTTCACACTTTTCTGTAAATCATTGATATAAATAATAAACATTACCGGTCCCAGACTGGTTCCCTGCGGTACACCGCAGGTCACTGGCTTCAGGGAGGAGAGTTCTCCGTTTACCAATACCCTTTGCGACCTGCCACTTAAATAATTTTTAAACCATTTCAATGCATTATCTTTTATTCCATAATTCCCCAATTTTGCTAATAAAATTTGATGATCCACCGTGTCGAAAGCTTTTTTAAAATCTAAAAATATTAAATCCGTAGCTCTCTTTTCGTTAAGATTTGTGTAAACTTTACTCAGTAATTTATCAAGGGCATTGTTAATAGATTTCCCCCCCCTGAAGCCAAACTGCTGATCACATAATAATCCATTCCCTTCTAAATATTGTGATAATTGTTTTTGGATACATATTTCTAATAATTTTGCCGGTAACTTGATACATGATATAGGCCTGTAATTGCCTGGTAGATATTTCTCACCATCTTTAAACAGTGGCGTAACATTAACTTGTTTGAAATCAGTCGGTATGTCAGAATTTTCTATCGTCAGATTAAACAGATATGCAAGTTGCTTTTTTAAAGCGAATAAACAATGTTTAAGGATTTTTGTGGGCAAGAGCCTTATTCCGGAGGCCTTATAATTTCCTATTTTGTTTAGGGCCAATTCAATATCTAATTCACTAATTCTTCTAAATTGGAAGCTAAATTCTGTTTCCCTCTCCCTATGTATTTCCTCCCTTTCCGCAAGAATTCTTTCGTCAACTTTAATTTTTTGTGCTAGCTCAGGGCCTATCTCAACGAAAAAATTATTAATTATTTCCGCTGCTTCTTTGCCTTTTAGCTTACTTCCCTCCTTGGATAACATAGCGATTTCTTCACTACTACTATTTCTCCCTTTACAAGAAATTAAAGGCTTCATTAGATTCCAGAATTTATGCGGTTCTGTTTTAAGCTCTCTTATTTGATCCCGTAAGTATACATCCTTGGCCTTTTTTATCATAGTATTTACCTTACCTCTAAGGGAACGAGCTCTTGCCCAATCTTCCTCCAAGTTCGATTTCTTAGCAACTCTAAAAGCCTTATCTCTAGATTTAGATGCCTCTATGATTGTTAAATATGTGATGTCATTCAGGAAAATGAGTCACAATTCGCAAAATGGATATTCGTTAAAGTGTTTTTCTCACCAGATCCCTTTGTGGGCATGCTTTCACTGTAAGGGGTGCTTAACGTTGTACGTAGCATGGATACACTAACCAAATTGAAAGACTGTGTATTAAATATATCTATGCATTTCTAAGGTCATCTTATAGAGTATAGCTACTTTACTACTAACTGTCCAACCAGAAATCTTGCAAACTTTTTATCAAAAATAAAAATAACAAACTTTAAATATAGAAACACTTATTCAATGTCCTAGTGTCTACTATCATTGGAATTGGCTTGATCTCATCCTTACAAATATGATCATATCTTAAATTATTTTTTTGCCACTTGTGACTCATTTCCCTGTAATACATCGCTGCGCTGCTACACAAACAATATGCATGTTGATAGGAATACCATAGTACCATTATACTCCCCGTCCATATCTACTTTCTGTTTACCTTCTTTTTTATTATATGCAACAAATAGAAGTCTTGCAAATAACTAATAAAAAAGGAAACAACTGCCAAGACATCTGAGGGTCCTCATCAAAGTTTTTCTTAACTTTCTTTTGAAAATTTTCTTGTGATAATATACTGAAATCGCATAGATCATTAGTCAGAAAAGATTTCTTTCCTTTTGTCCTAACTAATTCATCATCATAGTAATATCCAAGTGAAAGATGAACTCAAACATGGCACATGGGATCTGCACATGGGATCTGCACATGGGATCTTGAGGTAACGGCTGGAAGACCTGGATATTATTCAGAAGCCTGGCCACCTATTTGTCCAATTTCATACCTGTATAACCTCAGACAAATAAAGTATTTTTCAATTCTCCCTATTCTTGATAGCACAAAAATAAGCTATCTGACCATCACACCACCTAGCTTTTCTTTTGGCGGAGATAAAACTTAGGCAGGAGCTTCCGGTTATGGCACCCTCAACCTGAGAATTGGCCTAAACATGGTTCAGGTAGCTGAGTGCCGGTCTTGTACTGAAAAGAAGCCTAGTAAATATCCTTTCATGGCAAATGTAATATGGGTTAAATGACCCAAACATCAAACGTCTAGGAACAGAAAATTAACCAAAAAATTGCCATGTTGTTGTTTGTTGCATAACAGAGTGGCGCCAGAAGCTTCCTTCTGAGCCTACTGGGAGATACACAAAAAAAAAATCTTTTACGCTTGACCTTTAACTATTATTTTACCTGTTTCTTGAGTTGTGGTTGTTGATTCTGTATCGTCTGAGCTGTGCCCTCTGATTCGGTGTCGACAGATTCTGTGATGCCTGATTCTGTGATGCCTGATTCAGTGGAGTCTGATTCTGTATCCTCTGTATCTTCTTTATCACCTGAGTCCTCCCCTGAATCCTCCCCTGAATCCCCCCCTGAATCCCCCCCTGAATCCTCTCCTGAATCCTCTCCTGAATCCTCCCCTGAATCCTCTCCTGAACCCTCCGACAAATCTTCCTCTGACGGATCTTCCTCCGACGGATCTTCCTCTGACGGATCTTCCTCCGACGGATCTTCCTCTGATTTGGTGGAGCCTAATCTGGTGGCGGAGCCTGATCTGGTATCAGAGCCTGATCTGGTGGCAGAGCCTGATCTGGTGGCAGAGCCTGATCTGGTATCAGAGCCTGATCTGGTGGCGGAGCCTGATCTGGTGGCGGAGCCTGATCTGGTGGCAGAGCCTGATCTGGTGGCAGAGCCTGATCTGGTGGCAGAGCCTGATTTGGTGGCAGAGCCTGATTTGGTGGCAGAGCCTGATCTGGTGGCAGAGCCTGATTTGGTGGCAGAGCCTGATCTGGTGGCGGAGCCTGATCTGGTGGCAGAGCCTGATCTGGTGGCAGAGCCTGATCTGGTGGCAGAGCCTGATTTGGTGGCGGAGCCTGATCTGGTGGCAGAGCCTGATCTGGTGGCAGAGCCTGATTTGGTGGCAGAGCCTGATTCGGTGGCAGAGCCTGATTCGGTGGCGGAGCCTGATTCGGTGGCAGAGCCTGATTCGGTGGCAGAGCCTGATTTGGTGGCAGAGCCTGATCTGGTGGCAGAGCCTGATTTGGTGGCAGAGCCTGATCTGGTGGCAGAGCCTGATCTGGTGGCGGAGCCTGATTCGGTGGCGGAGCCTGATTCGGTGGCGGAGCCTGATTCGGTGGCAGAGCCTGATTCGGTGGCAGAGCCTGATCTGGTGGCAGAGCCTGATCTGGTGGCAGAGCCTGATCTGGTGGCAGAGCCTGATCTGGTATCAGAGCCTGATCTGGTATCAGAGCCTGATCTGGTATCAGAGCCTGATCTGGTGGCAGAGCCTGATCTTGTGGCAGAGCCTGATTTGGTGCCAGAGCCTGATCTGGTGGCAGAGCCTGATCTGGTGGCGCCTGATTTGGTGGCAGAGCCTGATCTCGTATCAGAGCCTGATCTGGTATCAGAGCCTGATCTGGTGGCAGAGCCTGATATGGTGGCAGAGCCTGATCTGGTGGCAGAGCCTGATCTGGTGGCAGAGCCTGATCTGGTGGCAGAGCCTGACCTGGTGGCAGAGCCTGATCTGGTATCAGAGCCTGATCTGGTATCAGAGCCTGATCTGGTGGCAGAGCCTGATCTGGTGGCAGAGCCTGATTCGGTGGCAGAGCCTGATCTGGTGGCAGAGCCTGATCTGGTGGCGGAGCCTGATCTGGTGGCGGAGCCTGATCTGGTGGCGGAGCCTGATTTGGTGGCAGAGCCTGATCTGGTGGCGGAGCCTGATTTGGTGGCAGAGCCTGATCTGGTGGCAGAGCCTGATCTGGTGGCGGAGCCTGATCTGGTGGCAGAGCCTGATCTGGTGGCAGAGCCTGATCTGGTGGCAGAGCCTGATTTGCTGGCAGAGCCTGATTTGCTGGCAGAGCCTGATTTGCTGGCAGAGCCTGATCTGGTGGCGGAGCCTGATCTGGTGGCAGAGCCTGATTTGCGGGCAGAGCCTGATTTGCTGGCAGAGCCTGATTTGCTGGCAGAGCCTGATTTGCTGGAGCCTGATTTTCTGGCAGAGCCTGATTTGGTTGCAGAGCCTGATCTGGTGGCAGAGCCTGATCTGGTGGTAGAGCCTGATCTGGTGGCGGAGCCTGATCTGGTGGCAGAGCCTGATCTGGTGGCAGAGCCTGATCTGGTGGCGGAGCCTGATCTGGTGGCAGAGCCTGATCTGGTGGCAGAGCCTGATTTGGTGGCAGAGCCTAATCTGGTGGCGGAGCCTGATCTGGTGGCAGAGCCTGATCTGGTGGCAGAGCCTGATCTGGTGGTGGAGCCTGATCTGGTGGCAGAGCCTGATCTGGTGGCAGAGCCTGATCTGGTGGCAGAGCCTGATTTGCTGGCAGAGCCTGATTTTGAAGCTTTTGAACCTGCTGATTCTGTTGATCCTGTTGATTTTTCTGAGCTGTCTGAGGCATGTGAGCCGTCTGAGCTGTCTGAACTGATAACAGCAGCCGTGGTAGCAGCCTCAGTGGTTTCATCAGCAGTGGTTGTATCAGCGGTGGTTGTATCAGCGGTGGTTGTATCAGCGGTGGTTGTATCAGCAGTGGTAGTATCAGCAGTAGTTGTATCAGCAGTTGTTATGTCCTCAGTAGTTGTATCAGCAGTCGTTGTATCAGCAGTCGTTGATTCAGATCCATCAGAGTCATTATCGTCTGAGCCATCCTCGTTTGAGCCATCATTGTCTGAGGCATCATCGTCTGAGACGTCCTCATCTGAGCCATCTCCAGCAGTGGTAACAACAGCAGTGGTAGTAGCATCAGTGGTAGTAGTAGAAGTGGTTGTAGTAGCCTGTCTTCTTTCACGAATCTTCAGGCTAGCATTATCTAGTGGTATCCTGAAATTAACATATTTTCATGAAAATTGACTTAATAAGAAATATCATGATAGAACATCTGAACTGGGTCTCCTTAAGAATGTGATTGCATGGGTGCAACTTCCATCTTTTCTTTGGCACTAGAAGATATGTAGGGCAAGAACACATAGAACAGATTTTATAAGGACTAATGCAATTATATGTCTAATAACACCAATGATATTCAATTCAATACTATTTCTTGATGCTACCAACAAAATAAAAACAACCCTGTCTAACAACCACCTTGATATAGGTACAAATTCTAATTAAAATTTCCTGTCCAATTAAGTACAATTTTGTGTCGCGAAAGAATTGTCTCATTTTTTTTGTTTATTTTTCAGATTCTACACAACACATTAATTACAGAAAGAAAAGAAAATGAATTTAAAATAGAAAGAGTCAAATTCATGATCGCTGTGGAGATGTCATTCGGTAGAGATTATCTCTGGTTATTTAATTATCAACTAGCCTTTGTGGTTTAGAATTCTTTGCTTGCTCTGTGAGTTGATTTTCCAAATCTGTGAATCCACCTTCCTCTATTGTCTCATCACAGTGCAAGGTAATAATATACTACCACAATAATACAAAAGCAAATACATAATAATAATATTCTGACATTTTCACTAAGAAAGGTTAAAGACATTTTAGTGAATTAAGTGATTTAAGACCTAAGACACCTCTAAGACCCCTCACCGATCCATGGACTCCAGGCTGTCCTTTGTCTCCTCATCACAGTCACCCGATACCCGAATACCTGCTGTCCTGAAAGAATTTAAAAGTACAGTTGAGTATGACTAGAATTTGTATTAGTATGTTAAACCAAATTACTATCCTTAGATGCAACTGAAGATTTCACTCAACCGTCTTTTACTTGATGTATCGTGGCACATGCGAAAACCATTTTCGCCGAAAATAAACACACGCTTATGACCCATACTTCTATAACAGAGAACCTATGTACATCTCAAAACCCCATCCAACAGACTTTTCTCCCTTATATTAATTCGATCTTACACTCTCTACTCGCAAAAATCAATGTCTGCAATTTTTTAAAATTATTTTATCATACCTTAATTCAAGATGGCGTTTTCTTCAATACCCCAATCTCCTCATGGTGAATGAGGAGAATGGGGAAATAAATTTTGAAGATTTCTCTCCCCTCTCTACACCTTATGTAATCTTTTTCCTAATTACTTTATATTTTAAGAATCAACATTTAATTAATCTGATTAATTGGGTCAACTAATTAATCAATTAATCAAAATTACCCATTAAAATTTCATCTCATCAAATTAGATTTCCATTTCCATGGGGAGCGTCCAGATTTGATAGTTACCCATGTTAATATCAATCCCCAGATCAATGATTGGAATCGACAGAATATCAACACAGCTGAAAAATCGAAATACACTAGACCTGTACATGTGAGTATATTTAGTATTGTCTTGGTTCAGTCTGTTTGGTTATGTTGAATTGTATTTTTAACCTTACTCTTGTCTCAAATTCGGATTATTTGAATTATTTGCGGGGGGGATTGTACATTTTCTGATGATTTGACCCTACTGCACCTCACGCCATTGTGCCCTCAGGTTCTACAATGGTCTGGTCTGATGCATCCAGTGAACTTAGTGACCTCGTCCAACTCTCTCAATATATCCCTATGCAGCAAATTCCTTATGTGAGGTTAATCAGACTGTAACGCTATTGCGTTCTGCTAAATTAGGCCGAAAATATTAAAACTACTTTGTATACCTGAGTCTAATTGCTATTGCGTTGATTAAAAGCATCCATTTGGTTGTGTTGGACTGTATTTTGTACCTCATTTATTTCTTAAATTCAGGATATTTGAGAGGATTAGTGAAGGTGACTTGTACATTTTCTGACAATCTCATCCATGTATGACAGAATCTCTGGGTCAAGTCAACTTTACATGAGATATTTCTTCATGTATGTGAAGTCATAAAAAGGGGTTCTTTTCAGCATAACATTTCCCGCGCATTGCCACAAAAATGGAGATTGTATATTCTGATACATGGACAACATTTTCAGAAAATGTACAATTGCCAGCTCTACACAAATAGGATATTCTGCTAAATTAAGCTGAAAAATGATGAATACCGGGTATATCTGAGTGTTTTGCATTGATTTAAATGTTAATCTGCATTTTGAAGATCATTTTGTCTTAAATGTGGGCTATTTGAGGCTATTTGAGGCTATTCTAGGGGAGAATGGTGGCGGGGAAAAGACCGGACACCGTCGCATCACAACAGCTTCGATGCTACAACCTATAGATACATCCACTCAACGTATTTATCCACTCCTTTCATATTATGAAATATTGCGAAAATGCATAGACCCAAATTCTAAGGACTTTACAAATTAGCAAATTGTATACTCTACATAACCAACCAATCTCACAAAACTCCTCTGAAAGGCAATTATAAACAATAATAGACAGTAACCCTCATAGCCATTTCATATCATAATTAAAGTGTCAGTAAACCCCAAAATATTATGAGCAAATCCATTTCCTTGCTATTATTGAAATGTAACCACCCCAGTTTTACTTAATACAACTTATTATTTAGTGAGTTTTACCCATTTAAAGGAGTGAAAAAGTAGTTAGAATAGAATAGAATAGAATAGAAAAATCTTTTATTCATCATCGTGGTTGTACATTATGTTATTGATGAACAGGTCTACAGGCCTCTAGGTACCTTTTAGGATTTACACCTAGTTCTTCCAGCCGTTCCCTTGATATATATAAAGGGTTAATATATAGTACACAGTACATTTAGGTAAAATCATTTATGCAAGATAAAAAAGTTTAAAACCTATAACTAAGTAATAACATGGCAATCCAGTACAGGATTAAATCTAGGCAAGCAGACGATGCTCAGGGCCTAGTATGTGTAGAAAAAACACTTATAGCTAAACCGAAGCATTAATATAATAATAATGTAACATGGTACATAATATAATATTTCCTCCTGAGGAGAGGGGCCCATTTACTGCCTTTTTATTATTTGTAAGTATTTTCTATTGTTTTCCTGAAATGTTTTCTTGATTCTATGGCCTGTTTCTCAGTCGGAAGTGAGTTCCAGGCCATCTTTGCTTTATATAGAAAGCTGTTTTTGTAAATTGCCGATTTTGGACGATTAATTTTCAGATTTTTCCTATTTTTCGCATGGTTTCTAGTTGGTATTTTTCTTCTGTCTAGTTTTGAGTCTGATTGTGCTAGGTAGTGTGCAGCTTCCAGTATATGGACCTCTCTCCTTACATGATTTGGCAATATTTTTACACTGGTTCTTTCCCTATCAACATTAGTTCTTTTTTTCATGTTAAATATGGAACGGATTGCTGAATTAAGCAGAGAATCCAACCTATTTAATAATCGTTTGTTGGTTGTAGAATAAAAAATGTCTCCCTGATCTATATTGGGAACTACCACAGATTTAACAATATCTGTTTTCACCTTTTTTGTCAGTGTATGGCGAGCGTTTGACAATAGTCTCACCTTCCACTTAAGCTTATCAATTAATTTATTTACATGGGTTTTGTATGTCAAGTCTTTATCGATAACAAGTCCCAAATAATTATATTCGTTTACCTCGGACAATGTCTCTTTACCCAAGGCAAGGCTCATGTTTAATTTTGCTTCTATTTTTTGTTTTGGATTTTTCTTTTTAAAGGTTATATATTTAGTTTTTGATACATTCATCGATATTTTGTTGGCCTTACACCAAGTGTCGACCCAGTCTAAATCTGTTTGTAATTTATGGAATATTTTTTCTTCTGTTTTGTTACTGTAAAAGAGGACTGTGTCGTCCGCATAATGTTGGATAGTAGAACTTTGGACAACTTGGTTACACAGTTACACAGTTACACAGTTAACACTCCATTCATGGCGCCACTGTTTGCCTACGTCATAAAGCTGCGCCAATCTTGAAATGTACATGCAATGAACATAATAAACAACTCTCATAATTGCTGCTAGAAAGAAGGAGGGTGGGGTGGGCAGAAGGATATTGAACAACACAGGTGTGCATACCAAAACAAACTGTTTCAATTGCTGGGAGATTGGGGAAGGTAGAGATATTATGTTCATTTCTGGCGCACCTTATGATGTCACACAGCACTCTCAGTGCCCTCTTGTGCTAAACAGACTTTTTCAACTAGGATTTCTCAATTTATGCCTGTAAGTGACTATAAGTTAGATATAAATGGAAGTAAAAAAATCGAGACTTGGGTGGTGTATTTATGGCTCCATGAAGTTTATTGTCCTAAAAGGGACCATGAACCCGGTAACTGACCCTTTAAGGAACTCACATCAAGTTGAAAACCTCACCATGATAGACATGAAATCATAATTAATTGTATTTTGATGTATAGTAGTTGAATAGCCTAATTCGGTTAGGAATTAATATTATTAAACTCTTCCCTGCAACAATGAAATGTAAGAGATTTGCATCTTCAGGGCATAACGAAAATCACAATTGATTTGTGAGAGTGTAACTGTTGTCTTCTGCCTGAATCAAAAAAACAAACGTTGGGAAAAAAATCATCACCGTAGTATTAATTGTTCTTGTTATAATGTTTGCTATGTGTATTTGCTAGTTAGATGTAGGAGCCCCCGTCTGAAGAACAGTCTCTGATGAGAGACAGAGTCGAGAGTCCAATTTTCATGTAGACCTTATGTGCAGAAAAATGAAAATAAAGTTTCAATATTATATGGGTCAGATTTTCAATTTGCCTTCACCAATCCTCTCAAATAACCCACATTTAAGAGAAAAATGAGGTTCAGAATGTAGTCTAACATAACAGAACTGATACTTTAAATCATTGCGATACTGAATAAACTCAGATATACCCGGTATTCATCATTTTTCAGACTTACCGAGCTGTGGAACAAATTACCCAGTGAGGTACAGAACATGAAAACAAGGATGCAGATGAAGAATTATCTGAGAACAACCTATTATTCAGATTTCGATATATACCTAGCTGAAGAAAAGAAAGAATAGATACAACAATCATATGTTTAATTCATAACTAGGATTGAGCAAATGATTGAATTGGGTGAAAAGGAGGTGCCATTCAAACAAACAGAACTGTATGTAAAACGTATTAAAATTCACTAGTAGAATAAGATGGACAGTAAGATCACACTGTATGCAAGATGTATGCATCAGGGTTGGAATAGTAAATCATCCAGGCGGGGATTAAATCCCAACCTGTAAATAAGGCTTGTAAGTCCTTAGTAAAAGACCGATATCACGGTAACAATTAACAAAAGCTATATCACATAATTATATATCTGACTTCATGTACTTTGTATTATGTATTATGTACTTAGAATTAAGATGTTGGGATTTGGGATTGGCTCAGGGATAAATAGAAATTAGTAATCAAAGAATATATATGACTGGTTGAAAGGACAATGAACATTTAATTTAATTGAAGAGACAATTGAATATTGAACAACGAAGGACAATGAACACTTAATTGGAAAGACAATTGAACATTGAGCAACACAACACTGATTGCGATGACGATGATGAACATGGTTGTGTCATTTATCGATTGCAGAATATATAATTAAGCATAAAATCAAGAGCCGGGGAAAGGGGGAGTTCCTTTTTCATATTATTACCTATATACTGTATATTGTACTAATGTTTATGATCCAGATAGATAAGCAGTGCACATCGTAATATGTTCTTATAAAGGTAAAACTTGTAATGAGCTAACTGGGCTTCACCAGGAAGATCTGCTACAGCAGAGGTCGACAACCTTGTTCTGAATAATGTAACTGTTTGATAAATGGATCAGAATAAAAAATACGATATATATATATATATAATTTTGCAGAGTATACTAAATGTGTAGAGCTGCCAATTGTACATTTTCTGAAGATCTGACCCATATAAATACAGGGATGAGTGCTGGCCAAGTGGTCTAAAGCGCTGGGTTGGCCCAGTGGCATCAACATGTTCTAGGAACAAAAGTGTGCTACTGGGGCATCTTCTATTCTTATTTTTCTTCTCAGGATTTTCCTGAGAAGTAGGAGGTTGATACCCATTATGTCAATCATCTTTATCGTTTCAATCCAACATAAATGTGTTAGCTGATTGTGGGGTAACAATCAGTGTGAAATCATCTGTCTGATCAGTTTGCATGTTTGCAGAAGGCTTATCTACTCCACCCATGTACCACCCATTTCTCACCTCCACCACTCCACCCTGCCCCCCTCTAGTTATTACATAATAAGACAAACCAGGCCTGCCCCTCACCAAGTCATGGTTGGTTGTCCCCTCCCTCCCTTGCCTTCCAGCTCCCTCCCTCCCTCCCTCCCTCCCATGCCTTTCACCCATTACCCCCATCTCTCTTTCTCTCTCTCACTCTGAGTGCTGTTTTAGTGCATTCAATTTTAGAGAAATGCACATACAAAATTTCTTACTTTTAATGTCCTGAAAAACCCAAAATCATAATTACTTTAAGAGACCTTAATACTGACCTCAGGAACCCTGTATAAGACAGTATATGTGATGTGTCACCGAGTCACAAGTCGCAAAAAATAAATTTTGAGATTTGCCCCCTGTTGTGCACAATCAGCTAACAGGTTGCAGACTTAACGACTTATCATGCATGACAGCTGCAGAAATAAGAGTAGACTTAAAGTACAAAGTAAATGTGCCAAGACTTGAATTGAATAAAGTTATTTCACACAGGTTAATTGAATAAAAGTAAATCTTAAAAAAAAACTTTCTAAATTTTACAAGAAAGTTACAAACTATTTAGCCTAGCCTAGCTACTACTTTTTTGTTTTAACAACACTTTATTTTTATACCAACAACCTTTTTTTCCGACCAACTTTTTTTCCGACCAACTTTTTTTCCGACCAACTTTTTTTTTTCCGACCAACTTTTTTCCGACCAACTTTTTTTTTCAGACTTAACTTTTTTTCAACTAACATCTATCTATCAATATGATTGATACAAAACTGATTCCAGTTTTTAAATTACTGAGCTCCACATGCATTGTACAAACACATATTGAATTTGGAACAAATTTTTGCGATTTAATTACAATTTTGACTATATTTAACTGAAAAAAAATCTGTATTTCAGGACGCCCTCACAAAAAAACTAGAGTGAAAACTATATTTTTTTCTTTTATAACAAAGAAGACACTCCCAGGCAGTATATATTACTGTTTGAAAAAAATCTATATCTGGGTTCTTGGTGAGAAATATGAATATGTTTCGAAAAGTCATCATCTTCCATAGCAACCAATAGTAAAAGGCTCAAAATGTTTGCCACCCCATATTTCAGTATGTCTTGACATCGCGCACAAATAATTGATCCTGAGAAGTCGTTTCCTTTGGAAACGCAGGGTATAAACATTAAGTTAAACTGATTATAAAGTTAAATAGAAAAATAGTTGATTAAGTCATTAGTAAACTTAATAATTAGTAAACTTATAACTTGTTAAATAATGCTTGCATTGGTACTAAAGTGTACAATATGTAGTGTTTGATGCCATGTGTAAACAACACAATACATTCTAGCCTATGGTAATGTCTACAGTAATTTAGCAGACCAACATAAAAATGTAATGTCTGATATGTAACCGTGTCGTAAAACAACATTAAATTTTATTGTATTCTTGTAATGTTCTCTTAGTCTGATAATGATGTTCTCTTTATACTTTGTTCATTACATATCGTTTTTGATGACTTGAAACGTACCACCTTTGTGGAATAGTTTGTCAGAGTAAAATATGTTTAAAAGAAAACATGTTGCGGTTTTGAACCAAGCTATAGCTACAGTTCCACCCCCCACCCCCCCAGGTACTAGAGGAAGACCATTATTGTGGTGATATAGTCCTTGTAAGGAAAGTGTAATTTATTATTAAACATTAAAAAAAACTTACCATACATGTGCTTAGCGGGTAAGATATCCTTTCTTGTAACAATTTCCGTGGGGCCACATCCTTAATTTCTGTTTTCTCCAAAAGCTTATTGATAATAGCTTTGCCAGGTGGTCCATCTGTTTCTGAAGCTGTAATGAAGTCTCTGATAAAGTTAAACAGTAGGGCTATTAGTAGCCCCCTCCAAACAGCCATCTTGCGTCTCTCTTCTTCCGAAGCTGATTCTAGATGAAGAAACTTTACTTCACTCTATTATCTGTTAGATAAGGTCTGTACATACACATGATCAACATACACAAAGTACATGAATAAGTGGTACAGGAGATATTCAATACATCAACAATTGGTAACATCACACACATTCCTGATGTAGAATAACAGTTGATAAACAACCTGTAAATAGGGTAAAGCTTGACATGTGTTATACAGTAGAAATGGAACAGATCCGAAAGACTAAAAGGTTGAGCGAGCATTGCTACAACCTTGACCTGGAAGGCCGACCCAGCTATATAACAGCTAAAACTACAACAAGTCAGACTAGACTTGCATCAAACCTCATGCATATATATATATAGATATGAATATATTGGTTTAAATAGGAATATTGGTGATTATGTGATTTAAAAGTTATCAATGGTACAAATGAAAAGAATTTTTGGATTCTAGTAGTTGCACATATGGTCATTGTATTGTTATGTTTTGTATTATGTTTTCATTTTGTTCCACCCCTTAACAGAGTATGAATGAAAATATGTAGATGTAGCCCTCGCCCTGGCCCTTTTTAAAAGCTCTTTGGGATGAGAAGGAAGGAGGTGTTTAGCCTGGACGCTACCTTTATACATTAATGCATGGAAGACTATTATATTAAAGGCCAGGCACAAGAGGGGCCTGTGGACCGACCGGTCGACCATTAGCTCCCAACTCCTCCCTAAACCCCATATGTGATGTGTTTCAGGAAAATGAGTCATAAGTCGCAAAATCGATATTTTTTTAAAGTGTTTTTTTCACAAGATCACATTATTGGACTGGTCTGATTCTTTCAGAGTTCATCACTCATACCTATATCAATCGATGTATCAAATTTCAGGATAATCTATGTAGTATATCCTTTCGTGTTAAAGGTCCTTATATGGACTAAATTTAGCTACTTTACTGTTTATTCACCCCAAGAAATATTGAAAAAAAATTTTTTTCACAAACGAAAATATCAAACTTAAAATCTAGAAATACTTATGAGATTATTACACTGCTTACTATCATTGGAATCGGCTTGATCTCATCTTTTCAAATATAATGGTATCTCAAAATCTATTGTTTGCGACTTATGACTCATTTTCCTGAAACACATCACATATATGGCAGTAATGAACTTTGACCTGGACGCACACACCAGTGCAATCCTTAATTATGTTTTGATGAGCATGAGCATGTCAGTGGCATGGGACATTGGTGCCACTAAGAGGGGTGGGGCAGGTTGCGGCAGCACATGGAGGCCCATGTGTCTGGAGTATATGTATGTACACATGCTGCATGGTTGCTATGGATACCTACTTGTCAATCATTCCCTGAGTAACGGTTCTCATATTTATAAATATTTAGTGAAGAATCTGAATTAGCGCATTTCTATGCATATGACAAAATAAAACATTTATGAAGATATGACCAGTATACATTCATGTGCATGTTCAACAATTTTGTAGGAAAGTGGTTCATTATAGTACATTTTATCTGGAAAAATAATACCCCAAGTTGGTTATGATTCTACAGTTCGAATGTACAGGGAGGAATGCTGGGAGGGGCCATGGGCCCTTTATATATGCTGCGCCCGGCCTTTAAAGCTTGTAGTACTATATTATCCATACAGTAATTATTTTTAATTCATTTATCTAAATAAAATCTTTTTTTTACCTTGACCAAAGTTGAAATGTGAAATATACGCATAAGGAGAGTGTATATGACCATAAACTTGATCAGATATCTTTCTGAGTAAGAAATCTAACTCTGACACATATCCTTGTAAAACTACTGGAGTTATTGTGAGAGGGTCTATTTTTAATTAAAGCTGAAAAAACTTATTTACCTTCTAATACTGCTAAAAAAAAACTTGAACCACTCATACTATTTTAGTATAATGTATATCCTCTTAAGATTCAAGATGTCCTCTATGAATGTATCTATGAATCAGATAACATTAATTTACCAATTTTTTAAATTGCCATTCGGATAGCAATTGTACATTTCTGGACGACCTGACTCATATGTCACATAGTACAATCATAAGTCAGATACCAACTGAGTTCATCCTATTTTTATAGCACGACCTCATATTTAAAAAAAAAATGCATTTATAGACTATTTATTTACCTCGGTTTGCTCCAACTACCCGCCATATTGATTCATGGTATGGAAGCTCTAGACAGGCAAATAACTGATCGGCTAATTATTGACAGTACAGATTGAGTATCACAAATACTAGAAAATATTGAATTAACAAACACATTAGAGTGGAGAATTCCAAATCGTCCACGGTTATTCCATATCACTGGCGTGACAATGATCATGGCTAGCTGCTTCGTATGTAGTGAGATCTACAATTACAATAATGGTCACATAGGTCACACTAGGTATTTGAACAGCATCTAGGTTGACAACTATTTGCCTGTCTTTTTCTTCTAATTTTTTATTATGATAGGCGTTCAAGATTACTGCCACTCTGTGTTGGCAATTCCCTTATGTGTGTGATTAATGTGTGTTGTGCTTCCTTTACTATCCGTATTGAAGTTCCTGGAGAATTTTGTAGAATACTGGTCCTGGGTAGACCAAAAACTGCCTACCTTTCAGCTCTCCCGCCCTTGATATAACCTTCAATGTGTTGATAAGGGCGTGAAGCAACCAATCTCACTCACTCACTCCCTCTCAGCTCTCCCGCCCTTGATATAACCTTCAATGTGTTGAAAAGGGCGTAAACCAACCAATCTCACTCACTCACTCACTCACTCATCTTTTGTAGAATATGGCTCTATTATAATACCTAGTATTTTAGAAATGTTTTTAGAATGTTTAATAATATTACCAGAAAATGTTTTGGAATGTTTTCATGAGTCTACATTTTCATGTTATTTTAACATTTTCCCAGAACTTTTTCAAAAGGTTTAACAAAATATTTACATAATGTTTTTAAAATGTCAATGTGTTACCTGGGTTGGTTTGAAGTGATAGCCAATTCATGATTTTCGTTTTAAGGCTAACCTGCTCAATGCCATTGGTTGCTGTTGCTGTATTAGTTTATTCCATAAAAGGAAATCAATGTTTCTGTGACGGTTCACCTTTATCTGGGTGAAAGTAATATTTTATTAACAGTTAACAGTAAATAAATTTCTGACATTACATGTAAATGAAATAGTTAAATTCTAAAATAATGTATACCTAGTTGTTATATTTTTACCATCTGAGGCTGTTTTAAATTAACTATAACAGGGTATACTTGAAGCGATGGTAGAGACTTGGTCGTTGGCAATGTGTGTATTGCTCAAAGGAAATATAACTATATTTGAATTATAACTAAATATGAATAATAGACACAACATCTGTTATACCTTGCTGGGATCTTGTATTTATTGTAGTTCAGAATGGGCAAATGAGCAGTTAATAAAATACACAACCCAGAGGTGTAGAGCAAGTTGGTGGTGGGTATTATAATATTAAATCAGAACTAACTTCTACCTGGCCACCGCACAACCTTGTATACTTGCTCTCACCCTTGGTCACATGGTAATACATAGAAGCATGTTTACATGTACAATTTAATATGGAGGGCTAAAATCAAACAAACTAGGAATGGCAACCAGATATGTTCCAGAACCCTGAAACATGCCGGTAGCTAGCTACCTGGGCTATGTTAATCCCCTCTCCTTAGTAGGGGTAGTCTAGACGAAGTGTGGCCCGCGCGAAAACCATATTCGCCGAAAATAAACACAAGTTTATGACTGCCACACATGCCTCTATAACAGAGAACCTATCTCCAAAACGTATCCAATGGACTTTTCTCCTTTACTCCAATCTTAGACTGTCTAATTCTTTCACCAATTGAAAGGGAATTGCATCAATAACTACATGAGTGAGTTTAAAAGAAATCCAAGTCTCAGAGGTGAAGATATTAGTGAAATTAAAAAATAAAATGACTCGAAAATGAGACAAATGTAAAATGACTGGCTGCTCTTGGACTCGACCTCACAATGTCCAGTTTGGAAGTCTGGCAGCCTAACCTATTGAAACTGGCTATACGGTATATGCATATAAACACCAGCCATACCCTTTGATTCATAGCATTTAAGGTGCACTTTAATCCCCCATTCTCCTCATGTTGATCGAGGAGAATGGGGAAAATGAATCATCTATGAAGTTTCCTGTGTTAACCGCAGGTGATTTAATGATTCAAATTATCATAAAATTTGATATTGCATCTGCAATCTATTTCTATAGTTTGTAGGACTGTCTAGGTATGCACGGTTCTCTGGACCATAATCTTAATACACTTTTGCACAACCCCAAGAATCAGTAAACAAGGTAATCCCCACAAGGTATTTTATAAGGATATTAACATGAAAATGAACCCAGTAATATGACCAGAAATGTCCCCAGAATATTTGATTAAATGGCCGTTCAATACACAGCATATCACATATATAAGTTATCACCTGGTTGAACTGAGTTTACTAGATGTGAGGAGCTGCTGATTGTACATTTTCCGACGCCCTTACCCTAACATATGAATAATGGCATCAACTCATGTATAATATGTGATTCAGGAAAATGAGTCACAATTCACAAAATGGATATTCGTTAAAGTGTTCTTCTCAGATCTCTTTGTGGGCATGCTTCCATTGTTGGGGTGCTTAACATTGTATGTAGCATGAATATGTGTACCAAATTGAAAGACTGTGTATTAAATATATCCATGCATTTCTAAGGTCATCTTATAGAGTATAGCTACTTTACTACTGTCCAACCAGAAATCTTGGAAACGTTTTATCAAAAAAAATATAACAAACTTAAAATAGAGAAATACTTATTCAATGTCCTAGTGTTTACTATCATTGGAATGGGCTTGATCTCATCCTTTCAAATATGATCATATCTCAACATAAGTTTTTGCCCCCTGTGACTCATTTTCCTGTAATACATTACATATAGGTTGTGTTGCTACACAAACAATATGCATGTTGATAGGAATACCATACTACCATTATACTCTCCGTCCATATCTACTTTCTGTTTACCTTCTTTTTTGTTATATATATGCAACAAATAGAATTCCCCCACAGAAGTCTTGCCTGTAAAAAACTAATGGAGACACAAGCAATTGCCAAGACATCTGAAGGTCCTTATAAAAGTTTTTCTGATATTTTCTTTTGGAAATTTTCTTGTGATAATATTTCTTTCCTTATTTCCTAACTAATTCATCATCATAGCAATATCTGAGTGAAAGATGTCACATGGGATCTGCACATGGGATCAGCACATGGGATTTCTTTCTGTTAGTATAGATATCTTTTCTATCTTGAGATACGGCTGGAAGACCTGGATATCATCCAGAAGCCTGGTCACCTATTTGTCAAATGTCATACCTGTGTAACCTCAGACAAATAAAGTATTTTTTCAATTCAATATTTCAACTCCTGCACTTAGGCAAACAGGTGCAAATGGTAGTTAATGGCTGCACACATCACAGTTGTTCACTATGAAAAATGGTAACTTTTTTATTATTGTTGCAACCATATGCAAATATAAGCAGGTATTCCATGTGGTAGAGAACATGTTTGCTATCACATTCTCCATTAACGCAAAGCTATAAGTTATTGTGTTGGTGATCAAACACAGTTTCATTCACTTGGTAACATTTGCCTCATTTTGTGGAGGAGTCATATACTGGATGCCACAAGCTAAAGATACAGGAACAGTAAGTTACCTTTAACTGAGGGAAAGGAAAATGTGTTGGAACTTTTATTGCTAGTGATGTTAATATGCCGTATATCTTTTGCCCCGCGATTTGCTAGAGTTGCTTGTTGCGATAAACCATGAAAAAAATTGATCATACACAACACCCCCTACTCTCGTCCCTTTTTCTATTATATAAAAAGCAAGTCTTGTCTGCCACCTATGGAACAGAGATACAAGCTGCATTCAAGGACCAACCTTGAGCCCGAAACGTTGAACCCCCAATAAAACAAACCTACAAAGAATACCCCGCATCTGTCCTCATTGTTTTGGGTTTTTCACTCCATCTTGACATTAGAATAAATAGTATCCAAATGTTACTGCTTCAAACTGGGATTTTTGTTTATTTTCATGATTGAAAGCATATATAATAATCTCATTAGTTTCAGTCGCTTAGAATTTTGCACTCGTTGCTACACAACTCATGCAATATCCACGCTTCTTCAACAAACTTGTTAGTTAACCGGTATTTAGTGTGGAGTATGAGGTTTGATGCATAGAGTCTTTGTCGGAGCTGTAACCTTAAACCATCTCTAGTGGACCTCCCTTGTAGCTGAAGTTTATCCTTCTTGGTGGGGTAATGAAGGAAGGAATGGCAGGATTTACTGCTAGCTGGGTTTGTTGCAATGGTTGATAACTGGGTCTGAGTTGTCCACATAACACTGGTGTCTGACGGATATGATACATAAATGGAGCCCTGGGGTTGAATGATGGAGAAGTTTGCATCGTAAAAACCTTGGATCGCCGCGGCTTTCTCCTAAGGACCAGTAGCAGGGTAATACATATAACCAAGCCAACTATGGCTATACCACCCAGGCTGAGCCCCAGTATGAGTTTGGTCCTCTTACTGATACCTCCACCTTCTGAAAAATTATAAACAATAATAGTAATATATTCACATAAATTATAAGTTTGATTATTAATTATAATATTTTTTTGTTTTGTTAGAGTATAAGCAGACACATCAAGCAATTAAAAAAGAAGAGTGGGGAAAGGGGGAGAAATCTAAAATGTTATAATATCAGATTCAACTGGTAATGAGTTAGATATAAAACAATTTCAACATACAAATTTTAATGTTAATGATTAAGAAAGAGTATGAAAGAGATTAATCATAGGTTTATGAGCGACTGAAGCTAAACTTGAAGTAGATCATGAATGTCCTAATGATGAAGAAGAACGTAAACATTTGAAGAGAAGCTTAAATATGTTAATAATAAGAAACTAGTGGGACAGTGGGGCCGACATCCTCATCTCTCCTTGTTCCCTCTCCCACTATCTTTCTCTTTCAAGTTGTCTCTATAACTTAGTATCTTCATACCACAAATGGAACCTTGTTTAGATGCTTGTTTTGGTCACTGTTCAGTGTTGTGCTGTTGTTGTGTTGCCTGTCCCTGTCCCAATCTGTCTCCCGCTCCCTCTCCCATTCCCTCTTTCATTGTGAGGTAATTAGTGTGCAGGTACATTTCTAAGTGGGTGGGCCTTGTCCTTGTCTCTGTCCTGTTCCCTCTCCCACTCGTTTGTCCTCTCTTGTTCCCTCTCCCTCTCCTCTACCCTCTCCGGCTCCCTCTTTCATTTTCAGGTAATTTAAATTAGTGGGCAGATATATTTCTGTGTGGGCAGGTGAAATCTCTGATTTCACCTGCCAGGCAAAGAAAAAAAGTTAATTTCACACACTGTACACAGAGTGCTGAAGACTGAGGCAAAGTATGGAGAAAGAGGGAGAGAGAGACAGAGAGACCGAGACAGAGAGACACAGACACAGACAGAAAGAAAGAAGACGTCTGAACTGTGAAACCCTTGACAGACTTTAGCTGCCACTGACCTATATGGGGAACCAATAGGGATTTGTTTTCAGGCAGCACTGGGGCTCCAGGATAGGGGTGCTCGATGTAAACCCATTTCTAACCCTAATTTGTTTATGAAACATAGCGGAATGGCTTCGGACTGAAAGATTCAGGTTGCAGTTTATTTTGGTGGAAATATATCAACTCCCATCTCGTAGTAAAGCAACAATGTGCCCCTCAATGACATCATGCTTTGGGTGACCCAGAAAGCTGTTGATGAGGCACTGATAGGTTTGTTTTCAGGCAGCACTGGGGGCCCTGGATGGGGGTGCTCAATGTAAACCCATTTCTAACCCCTTTCCAACCCTAATTTGTTAATGAAACATAGTGGAATGGTTTGGCACCTTTTTTGGCAATATGCATGTGAAATATAATGGAGATCTGGCCAGCGGTTTCAGAGAAGATAGCCGTTTAAGGCTCAAAACCCTTATTTTATCAATATAGAGATGATTTTTTTAATCATCAAGGTATTGTTTAATGGGAGGTCATTGGAAGAACTGCATTTAGTCAGATGTCCTGACCCAATTCCTTGATTCATGATGTAGCTTGATATCAAAAATTGAATTCTTGATATCGATAATAGGATTAATGGATTTCAAGAAATGAATTCTTGGTATCAAAAATGCATCTTTTTAAATCTACAATTTAATTTAGCTATCAACTTAGTCAGAAATGTCTTTCAGATATCGAAAAAAGGATTTTTAGATATCAATTAATCTATGCAGATTAGGTGACTTTGTAACACTGCTTTAATTTTGATATCAATAATTTATTTATTGATATCAACAATTTATTTCTCTTTATTTATTTCAACAATTTATTCACTCAATTCTTGATATCAAGGAATTAGTTTCTTTGCATTTATTTTCAAAGGTGTTTTTTGATATAAATGAATTCTTTATACCAAAAAATGGATTCTTGATAATGGATAAATATCGATAAATATTTTTTATTTCAAGAACTCATTATCGATATCTGAATATGTTTTCTTGATATCTGAAAATGATTTTTGATATCAAGAAATCAATTTTTGATATCAAGAAATACTGAATTAATGACCCAATGGCGTTCCATAAATCTTTCAATCACCCAAGCAACTATTCATTCACCTAAAGCTAACTCACCTTGTGGAATACACATGATGTCCTGAACTGACTGGCCATTGTTCATCTGGCCCTCGGGACAGACACAGAATTGTCCACCGCCCACCAGAGTACAGACACCGCCATAACCCATGCAGGTATCAATGCCCTCAGCAGTACAAGGTGTATCTGGTGATTCTGTGTGGAAAACAATATCATTACAGGGTAAGAAATAGATATTAACTGTTTGATTCAGCAGCACTGTTACAAACCACCCCAGCATGCCTCCATTTGTACATGTATTCATATGACTTAGTGAAAACAATGATGATCCCAAATATGAACTATGGTGATTTATTTTATTTGGGTACAAATCTAAGCTTACTAAAGAGGCTGCAATCTCTGTTAAATGCAGGAGTGAGAGCAACCCTAAATATGAGCAAAAGAACAAACATTGAACAGGAGTTCTCACAACTGAACATAATTCCAAATGAAGGCATGATTAGCCTCTATCCAGAAGTAATCAAAAACACAAATTGAAAAAGCATTTCAGAAAAGAAATTGAAAAAACATATCACAACAAAAATTAAAAAGTGCTCCCATTCGACATGGACCTGCTTTAGTATGACCGGACCATGTAAAATAAAATAAAATATCTCATTGTAAAACTATTCTGTATTAGACTTGATTTGATGAGATTCTGGGATGTTTTTTTTCTCTATAGAAGCCTGCTGCGTGTCACAACTCCATAGATCCCTGGTTGGCCGGGATCTATTGTTTTTGGAGCTCTCCCCTGTCGCCGCCGGCGATTCTCATCTCGTCGAGGCATGCTGTGTAGTGTTGGTACCGCTATTTAAGTTGATCTGTTTGTTAGAAATCGTGAATATGTTGATAACAGGGCATAACAATGATTTAATGCTTAGCGGGGATAATTTGGACAGTTTAGAAGCACACATTCACCCTGGGTGAAAGCTGTTGCCTCCACCATGATGTCTGTTGACAAGTGAGCAAGGCGGAAGTTGGCACCCGGAACCGCCGTAAAATTGGAAGGATTTTTCCAAAACGGAACGTGTATGTGAATTCTTATATTTCAAAAAACGGGGCCCAAGGTGATAATGTGTTGTAGCCTAGAATTTAAAAAGTTCGTAATCAAATGAAATACTAGTTTGAGACGGCTAAAGAAGTAGTTGGTGTGTGTATATTGTCTATAAGGTGGTTTCTGTCAGTTTGGTGCAGCTAGGGTCGTTCCATCTTCTTTGCTTGGATCCATGCAAGCACTCTCCGGTCAGGTCACGTACAGAGTATGGCGACTCTCATGGCTGGTCATGTTGTTTTTCGGCAGGAATAAAGAAGGTTTGTCTATCATTTTTTCTCTCCCAGAAAGTGAATCTCATCAAATCACGTCTAACAGCAATAATTCCCTTGGTTTTGTCTGTTCTTGGGTCCCGTTGCCTGAGGGAAGTTCGAGGGAACAGCCAAAACCTTGGGAATTATTTCCTAAATGGATGGTTACTTGGATGATCAACTATTTCGATAATAATCAGGGAATTCTTTATTTGTAAGGCTATACTGTGTTGTCTGGTTAACCCTATCAAACTGTAAAGACCTGAAATACTGCTACAAGAGTAATTACATTATTCTTATTCTTTATTCTTTATTATCATTGTAAAACTATACTATAATGTTTAGTTATCGATCGGAACTCTGTTGAACTGTACTGTTCTGTTATGAAAATAATCTGTACTCTACACTGTCAAACTGAACTTTTATATAATTATTAATGATGTACTGTATAACCATTGTTAAGTTCCCTTATAGTTTCACTCCACTTGACCTGTTTGTCAGATTTTTTCACATGTACTCTAGTTGATGAATAAAAGATTTTCAAATCAAATGAAATAAAAAAATTATATGTTTTTACACTTTGATCCACCCTTGTCCTGAATATTCTGTAACACTGGAACCATTCAAAAACTCTAGGTATACCAAGTCAATGTTATCCTAGTTAAAATTAAATCTTCAAAAATAAAATCACCATAATGGTATACTCACCGGCCACATCAAGTCCCTTTACAGGGAAATCAGGATACGCTGCATCTAGGTCTTGCAGTGGGATGAAGGAGAGGAGCAGATCCGTGCTGAGAGTCTGGCCAGTGTCAGGTATAGAACCAGTCAGGGCTACGGTACCAATGATACTGCCACTCTCTACACCAACCAGTGAGCATTCCTCTATCACCATGCCAAAGACCAATGCTACAGCTTTCACCTGCAAATTGATTGATGTGACATATGTTAATAGGTTGGAAAATCATTTCGGAAAATGATTGTTTTAGCTTATCATAGCATAGCGTATCGCTTTAAAAAGCCCCATATATTATATGTATGGTTATTAAAGAAAATGGGGAGAATAAAATACCCATGAAGTTCCCTATGTCAGCCGCAGGCTATTTAATGATTTGAATTAGTGATAAAAGAATATCTTGCATCTGCAATATATTTCATTAATATGTCAATGTAGGACTTCTATCATGCTTCCTGGATATGTATATTCTTTAGTATGGTGGAGTTGGGTTTGACCAAAGTTATGATAATTTAATTCTGAAGTGTGCATGGTGTTGCCAATATCAATTCTCACCGTTTTATATTTGTCAACATAGAGGGAAATTGTGATAACCTTAGACCAAGAGCTGACATCCTCAAGGTCCTTTTTTTAATTATAAAATCTTTTTGTAATCATTAATAACACTATACAAGATCTCATCATCATATTTGAGTTTGAGACGTATTTATAGATATCAATGATGTAAATATTGAATAGTAAAGGACCTAGTCAGCTATCACCTGCAAATTGATTGATATTCATAGGTTGGAAACTTATTTTGGAAAATGATTGTTTAAGCATATTTTCTGGCCTTATATCAGACAAACATTTTAAAGCCCTATGTATTATTTGTATATAGTTATATAGTGTGTATTCCTTTATTTTGAATAGTCTGTATTTTCCTAAATGAAAAGCAGTAATCATTATTTAGCTCTAGACTAGTCATGGCCCATGCAAAAAAACATTTTCGCCAAAAAGAAAAGAAATTTAAAAAGGCTGTCTGCTTTGGGTCTCAACCTCACTATGTCCAGTTTAAAGGTCTAACACCCCAACCACTGAACCAATGAGGCTGGCTTTCGAGAGCATGCATATAAACAGTAGCCATGCCCATTGATGCATCATATTTTAGCTTTACTTTAATCCCCCATTCTCCTCATGTTGAATAAGAAGAATGGGGAGAATAAATTATCAATGTCCCCTATGTCAGCAGCAGGCTATTTAATTATTTAAATTATATCCATGAAATTATAGCCATAAAAGCATATCTTACATCTGCAATTTTGTTATGTGTGTGAATGACGCTTGGGTCATTTAAGGTATACAGGTTTGCAGTGGCTCCCCCTGGTGGTAGTATTGTGTATTGCATTGTTTCCACTCTGTTACCTCCACTCACTGCATACTGCCTGCTCTCAGCCGTGACTCATTTAAAAATTTTATTTGGTGGTAAAATTCAGCCATGGCCACTGCCGCATATATACTTGTTTGTGCCTTCCTTAGCAATTACTTTATATCATATATGTCAATCTAGGACTGCTATTTCTGCATGCTATCTCGATATGTATATTCTTTAGTATGGTGGGGTTGGGTTTGACCAACATTATATTAATTTAGTTAAGAAGTGTGTCATATATGGTACACTATGTTCTGACCTTATATATAGAGAGAGATATATGTGTCATTACTTAACCACAAGAATGAGGGGAATACCGAAATGATGCTTCATAATATTTTGTGTTATTTTTTATTATGATTTTCCTTTTGTTTTTTTAATGTTTTTCACTTTGGACCCCACCCCTGCCCTCCTCTGGCACCCTCCTACCTATGACTAAATGTCCATTTGTTGTTAGTGTCTAATACCTGCTCACCACAGTAGTGGCCATGACCGCTACCGTGGGGAGCAGGGGTACAAGTTGGTAACATGTGCAAAATGAGAGTGCATTTTATATGGGCGACTACGACTTTAGCACCAACATTATTATTTAAAACCTCTGGTTACATGAACCATAAATGATATACTTCCTCCTACAAAAAGGCCACCTAACTACAGGAAGTTTCCATTTAGCCTAACTACAGTTTGCAAATTACATGGGAAAACATGGAAAACACGGCCATAAATCTGGGTTGTTCTTATATTGGAGTTGACCCTGATGGGTTGGGTGAAATAAGGAATTTTGGAGAAGGGCTGTCCACCCTCACAGAGGGCGGGTTGGTCGCTTCTCATTGAGTCACCACAACATGACCAATATATCTGGTTCATGTCCCACTTAAGTATATAGGCCAAGCATGCATTCACTCTTCGGTATGTTTCACTCTTTGATGTTTTCACTCAGTCATCTGTGTCTGGAAGAACATGCTAAAGGATTGATTAGGACAATTCAAAGTGTCACTCTAATAGTGTGGTTAAAGTGTGCCTTCTGTAGCCAATATGAATTTTCATCATTTTATACTTGTCAACATTGAGTGAAATTGTGATAACCTTACACCAATAATTATTACATACTTGTTCAGTTACTACTGTGCCATTCAGGGGTACCTTCTGCTTTTTGTAATCACACATGTGTGCCATTATGCTTGTCATGGTAACACATGATGCAAATGAAACAATTTTATCGGTTCATGATGTTGCGTCGTTAGCAGTTGCTGTGTAGCACTGGCTTGCATATTTCAAAAGTTTTCAGGCATAGTTCCGATTCAGTAGGCTAATAATAAGTTAAATATAACAAAAAAAATCTACAAATCAGCATGTAATAAATACCAAATGGCACTGTTTATGGTTTATAATCGGGTGGAAAAATGGAACTTGTCCCTTTGGAACTTGTCTGTTCTTCAGCTTGTCTCCTCCTGGGTATAAACCTACATTGTGCCATTTGGTATAATAGCTGACCCCTTGAAGGTCCTTTTGTAATTGTAAAAGATTTTTGCAATCCTTTATAACACTACACAAGATCTTATCATTTGAGACGTATTTGTAGATATAATTTATGTAAATATTGAATAGTAAAGGACCCAGTCAGGTGCCTTGTAGCGTCTCATCATTTTTTGGCCGTAATAAAAAAGGTTTGTCTATTCTTTTTTGTCTCCCAAAAATTGAATCTCATCAAATCACATCTAAAAGCAATAATTCCCTCGGTTTTTGGCAAGCCCTCGAACATCCCTGAGGCAACGGTACCCATGAACAGCCAAAACCTCTGGAATTATTTCTTAAATAATATTTATCAACACTGTGCATTTGCAGTGTTTGCTTGTTGAACTTTAACAAACCTAATATATTCATGTTTGAAGTTTGAGAGAGTAAGTAAGTTTGATTGTCACAATAAATCTGCTGATAAGCCCTTCTCTGCTTCTAGGAGGTCATAATGGACAGGGCAGTTAGTGTTTTTTAATTAAATGTACTCCGTAGGATGACCTTAGAAATGCACGGATACATTTAATACAATCTTGAAATTTAGTACATGTTTTATATGACCTGAAGCACTATACTCTAAAAAAATAATTCTGACAAAAAGATCTTGTGAATACATCACATTGGAAAATATCATTTTTGCTACTTGTAACTGAATATATCACAAATATTACCAGTCTCACATTTAAAATTGACAAAAATTGACACAAAGAAATTAAACTTACCGCTTCACAAAGCCCTTCTATTTCGCTATGACTATCCACTGAGAATTGCCCTTCAAGGGTCACTTTGAGCAGGAGGCCTTTGAACCCAATTGCAGGACCTTGATGAAATAAAGAAGCGTAACTAGGTTTTAATCTTGGTGTCCATTCAATGGTAGTTCGGAAATATTGTTTTGGTACAGTACTTCATCAACCTATGCTAATTAGACTTCTCAGAAATACATGAGATACATGACTAATATAGTATATTTCAGCAATGACACACACAAGGATGGAAGTTGTTGCAAACAAGCCAACAACTTAGATGACCCCCTTAATCGAAAAAAAGAAAAAGCTTAAAAGATGTGAAGTTTGTGGGAGTGTGTCATGGACTAACAAGGGACCAATGTTGATCCATAATACCTATAATATGATAATTAGGTAGTGAACCTGGGTGCACATGGTCACCAGACCAATCCAACACTGTAACACTACAAGCAAATATCAGTAAATAGTGACACTAGTTATCTGGCCGTGATAACCATTGTGTTATTACTAGACAACCCAGGTTTGATATTCCTCTCAAATAAGGGAAAGTAAAACTGGACAATAATCTCTGTTTCCGTAGCTTTATTTCCCCCATAGTACTTCCACACAAGGTACAAGGTCAGTTGGGCTAACCAAGACAATGATGGAAAGGTATTCCGGAGTAGTCATGAATACAGTCAACTGGTACATAAACAAGGTGTGTACACGCACACAATCAACATACATATTGTACATGAATAAGTGATACAGGAGATATCCAATACATCAATAATAGGCAATATAGCACCCATTCTGGTGTAGACAATTAGTTGATGGGCAACCTGTAATAGGGTTAAGTTTGACATTTTATTCACCATAAGAACAGAACAGATCTGTAAGGCTTGAAACGTTTAGTGAGCATGGCTACAATCTTGACCTTGAAAGCCAACCCAGTTATATAACAGTTTAAACAACAAGTCAGACTAGACTTGTGTCAAACCTCATATCCACTATAATAGCCCCTCCATAATTTAAAGATTTTTACCCGACGGAGTAAACAATCTACAAAAGGTAAATTATTACAAGGCAATGTGGATATAAAATAAGTAAGAAGTAAAGCACCAATAGAGAATTAACAATGCAAATTCAAAAATACAGGCAGGAGCAATATTGTGACCCGCGCATGTTATACAATAGATCGCAACATCTCTAATTATAGTATGAGAATCAATTGGATTCAGCATACCAATACAGCCTTTGACAGGTAGAAGCTTCAGTAGACCTGCAACAGCTATATGTACAATATGTCAAAATATTAACTTTTAGGCTGGAAAAACTTCTCACTATTCGCACGGAAAAATTTTCCGGGGGGTCTGGGGTCTATATATGATCAGCATCAGACATTCATGGCAAGGACGGCATCAGTATTCATCAGGAGTCGGTTACATCAGTGACGTCAGGGGTCCCCATTTCCGTTTGTCAAGGACTTGAGTCATCATCAGGTCAGTCCGGGCCATAATCACAGTCCATATATCACATCTGTGGGCATTTGTCCCAGTTTCATGCCCAGCACACAGTAGCTGGACCTACTTCTCCTTCTCTCCAGTATCATCCATTCCAGGAATATCGGCAGGATCGATACCTTTGGTGGTCAGGGCAGTAGGCCTGTCATTTCCAGGGGTCACATATAGAATGACATGGGCATGGCGGGGTTTGGCATCAAACCACCGCTCGCAGGTTGGGGGCTCCTGAACTCATTTAGCCAATTCCACCAATTTGACAACATTTGCCCCCCAACCGTGGATAGTGATAAAATGGGCTTAACACAAATAAATTACCATTAGTTTGATTTGTTTTTGTTATTGGTAGGTTCCATCAACTTGTGAAACCACATTATGGACCTTTTTACCCTCATTTTTTTATTTTTTTATTCTCAATGGTGTCAATTAACGACATTCCATTTATTGAAGTGAAACAATTGTTTTTAAAATAATGGAAATTATCAAATTATGACAAATAATGATAAAATGCATAGCATTTGATGTATAAAGAACATAATTGTATCAGTTAGAGTTTTTCTTGGACCATAGCAGGGAAAATCCAACTAAAGGGCCTAGACGAAGCGTCACAATCCCGCAGCCGAGGCCGTGGCCTACTTCTTAGCCTTTCATGAATGACATCAGGCCCATCAGGTTTGGCAAGGAACATGGTATGGGAGTCAGGCAATATCGACCTGTTTGCATAGAAAACAAGTTGCAGGCCCCAAACCAGTGACTGATTCTCATAGATATGGATCCCCTAGACACGATTATGAAGAAAAATCTTAGCTAACTTACAAATTCTATTAGCTGTAGTGAATTTTCTATTTAAGACTCACTTGGCATGAGTCACCCTAGGCGTATGACTCCTACAATCAAGCCCTACATGACCAAGGCAGCTAGCTCAGTGGCAGAGGTCTCGCCTCCAGACCTGAGGGTTGGGAGTTCAAGGCTTGTTGGGGACTCACTTCCTCATTTTTTCATCCTCTTCTTGTTGGGCCGTGTTATACACGGCAGGGACTCCCCCAACAAGCGTATCAAAAACTGCTGTGCTGCCACACAATCATCATAAGATTTCTCGCACAGGAGAAAATCATCCAGGTATGAGTAGCATTGGTATCCCTGTCTACACATAATATGAGACACAGCATCTGTTATACGAGAGAAGCAGTATGGGGCAGTGCGAGAGCCGAAACAGATGAAGTTATCTATTAAATAACACTCCTCCCCTGCAACCTTCCACTGTAATCCAAAGAAGGTGCGGTTTGACGGGTGTATTCGAGGTCGATCGTACACATAAACATATCACGTTGTAACCCCTTCATGATTTTATATAATGTCACAAAGGCAAATGTGGAACAGACCTCACTCACATGGTTGTTGATGGACGTTCCAATTGGACGTGTGCAATCAGTGATTGGTCTAATTCCTCCACTAGGTTTCACGATGACTCCCATAGCATGAGTACAAGTGGGGCGATCGGCGGTTGTATGTATGTATATGTTTTTATTTTCGGAAGCTTACACTTTTCAATAACATATCAAATTTTGACACCGAAAAAGGGGGTGGGTCTCCTCTATGAAACCATAGATCTTCCTGAGAGCCCCCTTTGGAGAAAATGGAGTTACGCTATTAAATAGATACAGTAGTATTTGATAGATAGATAGGTAGATACAGCGACTACATTAATGTGATAAACTAATATGGCAGTAATAACAACACAGATTAGACAATACAATAAACAATAAATTGGGCGAGCTAGTGCCATGAAGCAAGATCAGATATGAATGCTCCTTCATGTGTGTGTTAAGTCCACCACTTAACCAAGTGGATTATTATAGGGTTTCGTCTGTAGTCCTGGGTCAAAATTTGTGGGTAATTTACTGTTCTAGTTCTAGATCTACTTTCTAGGTAGCTTGCCCACCTCATCGTATTTAACCAAGACCGTACACATGTTTCATGTGAATATATGGGGATGTTGTAGCCAGTCAGTGAGTCGCATTCTGGCGAACACTGTGTCACCACCTGGCTGCACTTCCCCTGTGCATTTACAGTTGCGGGTAGCATTCTGGCGCCCACTGGCCAGTCTAACAATAATATAATATTACAACAATGTAACAGCAGTTTGTGGAGAGAGACAGAACCAACAAGCGCTATGTCACTGATTGTTTATTGACTGTGCTGGGCCCTCCTCTCCTGAGTATCAAAAAAAAATGTCTTCAAGGTATGTTTTGAGGTCAGGGATGGTGGGGCAGTTTCTACCCGCCTGTGGCAGTTTATTGAATAGGGATGGTGCCTGGATAAAAAATGATTTTCTAATTCTCTCTGTTTTTGTCATTGGGATTTTTAACATTTTTCCATTTGCAAGATTGCGAAGATTTATTTTCCTGTTGTCAAGGTACTTCTCATCACAGCTCATCTCATGGGCTAGGAGGAGAAGGCGTGAGTCTCTTCTCTCATCGAGAAATGGTATTCGGTTACTGATAGTTTCCCCATCTGCAGTTCTTTCCTAATTATTTTGTCCAGTTTGGGTCTTTCATTAGTGGTATAACAAGATGAATAGTTTTTCATTTCATAAGGGATGACCTGGCACTCACGATCGACAAGACGAAATCCATTGAAGACTCCGTCCAACAACCAATGTGCGTCGTCATCAAGATGGTCCCCGATAGTCAGCCATTTAGCCCAACCGGCTGGTCTAAACTGCCGCATAACTCCCTCTAGACAGCCGTGGGCAGGCACATTTGAGCATAGATAGTATAAATCTGCCAAACAATTCGTGGTAATCACCATCATTTCTGACCGCCAGCACTGGAGACTTCCGAGTTGCCTCCACTACCGGTAGAAACATCCGGTGCAGACACGGCATGCTCGCGTAACCAGTTGAGCTGTATATCGCAGGTTTTGGAGCGGTGTGCTCCCTTACACAAACCGTGCCTGGGGAAATACGAGGACCCCTCGCACCCTGATCAGTGTTTGGGCCGGTAAGTGAAACATTCAAATCCCGTAGCTTCTCCTCAGTACTAGCGATGTCTTTGTCCAACTGTGATTTCTTTAATTCGTCTGATTTCTTTGTGATCACACCCTCAACGAATGTCAGATAGTTAGGAGAATCTCTGTCTGGAATATCCTTCTCCTCGATGCCTGCCAAGGAGGCTAATTCCGCCATCTTTCTAGATGCTTTCTCCAGTGTAGTTGTGTGGATTTAGAGCCGACTGGTGAAGATGTATTCTTTGAATCGGATAAATCTGAGTTAGGACGTTGTGTAGTTGAGTGGACTGGCTGAACGTGAAAGCTAGGACCGGAGGTACTGTTGCCTCCACAATAGTTTTCCATTGGAAATGATAGTATTGGATAAGATGTTTGAAATAATTGCAACATGGCTGCCAGACCTATTGGGAAATATAGTAGGGAAAACCAGTTTTGAATAGTTTCCTTCCAGGGTATTATTTGCATGGTTGTATGAAGTGAATACGTTTTGCTTGGGGACGTATAATAAGGTGTTGGTGATTAGCTGGCAAGTTCTCTTGCTAAAGTGGACTCTTGCATGGCAAAATTGTGTTGCTATTTTAAATGAAATTGAAATTGATTGATTGATTGGTTGACTGATTAATTAATTACTAAATACTGATTACTGTTTAATGTGTAATGCGAACATAGCTAGTTTAGTCAATTGTAGAACTGTAACCAAGGAAAAAGGTAATAAGAAAGGCATGCTCTGGAAGACCACTTTTTGAGAAGAACGCAACCTGTTTGTTGAAACATTCCATGGCAAATAAAGAATTATCTTATCTTATCTTATCTTGAAAAAAGTTTGCCATATTTTTTGGAATTTTTTGGTGTATTATTAAGGAAGCTAACTAAATATATTCCATAGATTGACCTTAGAAATGCATCGATATGTTTTATACACTGTCTTGCAATTTATTACATGTATGCGACCTTAATGACTAGATACCTTGAAAATAAGAACATTCCAACCAAGAGATGTTGTAAATAAATGCGTTGGAAATTGGAAAATACAATCTCTGTGACTTGTGACTAATTTTCCTGAAACACATTACAAATTATGGCAAAACCGATGGAATCTGCACAACGTCAATCATGGGTTGAAAATTGATCCATGCTTTGTAGGGAGAAGAAGTGCAGTATTATTTAAGTATTAATAGCCGATCTTTGGATTCTGCTGGGGTTTTGGATAATGAGAAATTACTGTTTTGACCGGATGTAGTCACTTAGGATAGCGGATGTAATCAATTATTGTTCGGATGTAGAATATTATTTTTCGGATGTAGAATATTATTTTTCGGATGTAGAATATTATTTTTCAGATGTAGAATATTATTTTTCAGATGTAGTAAATTTAATGGTTCCTGCGTTGCCGCTCATTCACCTACCTCATCAACTAGTTGTGTGTCGTCGATTCTGCGTTCAGTTTGGAACGTGTATAATGTCCTGCTCACCCAAAAGTTATTTCCCCACTGTTTCCGATGGAAATATTAGCCATTTTGAATTTTTTAGGGCATAGGGCTCGCAATAACATGACGACGATAGACATTGTGCAAGCGATGTTGTGATACAATGGCTGCCTCCCAGTGACAATCAGACGAAACAAGCCAGGCTCTGTAAAACTGCAACATATCACTACCACTAGCTCCAAAATCTCCGATAATGTTCCAAATATCCTTGTGCTTAGCATGATCCGCTTGCTGAATGGTGGTGAGCAAAGAAATAGGGAATAATCCAGGCCCTCGCCCAGGCCTCGCCATATCGTGATGACAGTAGACATCGTGCAAGCCTCAGTTTGTTGACGTCAGGGCACTTTCGAATGAAATCGTCCGTGCGCTACACAGACTACCATACACAGTGCAATGCAAAGTGCTCTGTGCACAGAGTGGCTATGCCGAAAGTCTCCACACTGCTTTCGCCTTGCTCGCTAGAATGTAAACACGTATGGCTTCTGAAATCGCCATTCATTGATTACTTGATTTCCATCATGGAAAACTTCGCTATCGGGGTAAAACAATATTTAAAACATTTCTACCAATTCAGATTTTTTTTTTATTCCTAGACACATGGAACACAGCATTCTTAAACTGGAAGTCTGTTAGGCGCGCGACATTAGAGCCCCGGACACTTGGGCCTTTGGACCGTAATACCCAAGCAGCGTGAGCTACTTGTAGTGTGGGCCGTACCATCTGATTTTGGGGCGCTAGTGTCCGGGCTCCGTTGGTTGTATGCAAAAAGTGGAAGCTTCATTTGTTTATGGAACGGAGAGTGCGGCTGACATAACCAATATTCTGAAGTTATGATTACGTGTACATATGTGATATTGGTTTGACAGAGGTCAAATAAACTAAATATTAGAATGTAGTAGGTAGACGCGGCAGTATTCACCTAAACCTGTACGACCGTTGAATGCCTGTAGGTGGGATCTGTGCTGTATTTATATGTGTCCAGATTCCCGCCAAATGTTGAAATCCTTTGTCCAGTGTGGGATCCGGGTCTCGGTCACTGGGTCTATTTCCGTCTGCCCTGGGAGTGTTTGTCCCACCTCTGTGGAGGTAGGGCTAGACTTGCTAGGTCTCATTCCTATTTTGGATGAGAATGGAGGGGAGGGGTGAAATGGGGGGAGTAGGGGGGGTAGGGGGAGATATATGGGGTGTGGGGGAGGAGGGGGGGAATACAATATTTTGTATTGTGATAAAACAAGGCTTTGGAGTCTTGTTTTGGAGGAAGGGAACAAGTTTTTTCTCTCTCTCTCTTGTGTAAATAAATATATTCAAACGGTTTCGGCTGTTGGGCCTCATCAGGTACTTTATTTAGGTATTAACTCTTTTCCCTTTTTCCACCATTTAGCTGGCGGGGAGATGTGAGGCGGGTAGATGTCCGGCGGGTAGCTGTCCTGACACCAAAATGATTATATACTAGGGGCATTCGAAAAAAGAGTACAGGTCAGTCCCCTTTGGTTAATTTATAGGTTTCAAATAATTTTCGCCTTAGTGGTTTTACCCATTTGGGTAAATTTTTAAAAAAATTTAAAACCACTAAGGCGAAAATTATTTGAAACCCTAAATATTAGAATGTGATGTGAAACATGCTGATTTGGACGTTATAAAGGCGGCGTTTTGACTCAGTCCTTTCCGTGTAAGATGTAAAATAGTAACCCATGTATTCGAGTGGAGGAGCTAAATTATTGCAGTTCTTCATGCTGTAAGTACATCTAAAAAGTTTTTTTAAGGGTCTAATATTTGTTAATATGTGTTTAAACAGTAGTATTGAATCCAAAAATCGGCTATTAAAGTGATTAATTCCCGAGATTTGGTGTCTTTGGCTTTTGTTTGAAAATAAACCCCTCTCGGAAATTAATCCCATTTTAACTTACCTGTTTTTCCGTCCTCTTCCTCTTCTTCCTCTTCTTCTTCCTCTTCTTCTTCCTCTTCTTCTTCCTCTTCGTCTGATTCATCATCATCCTCATCGTCTGACTCTTCATCTGACTCTTCATCTGACTGTTCGTCTGAACCTTCTTCTGAACCTTCGTCTGAACCTTCGTCTGACTCTTCGTCTGACTCTTCTTCTTCTGACTCTTCTTCTTCTGACTCTTCTTCTGACTCTTCGTCTGAGTCTTCATCTGACTCTTTGTCTGATTCTTCGTCTGAACCTTTGTCTGAACCTTTGTCTGAATCTTCGTCTGAATCTTCGTCTGACTCTTCGTTTTCTGACTCTTCGTTTTCTGACTCTTCTTCTTCTGACTCTTCTTCTTCTGACTCATCGTCTGACTCATCGTCTGACTCATCGTCTGACTCTTCTTCTTCTGACTCTTCTTCTTCTGACTCTTCTTCTTCTGACTCTTCTTGATCTGACTCTTCTTGATCTGACTCATCTTCTGACTCATCATCTGACTCTTCGTCTGACTCATCATCTGACTCATCGTCTGACTCATCGTCTGACTCTTCTTCTTCTGACTCTTCTTCATCTGAATCTTCGACTGAATCTTCGACTGAATCTTCAACCGACTTGTTTTCTGACTCATCGTCTGACTCATCGTCTGACTCTTCTTTGTCTGACTCTTCTTCTTCTTCCTCTTTGTCTTCCTCTTTGTCTTCCTCTTTGTCTGACTCATCGTCTGACTCATCGTCTGACTCATTGTCTGACTCATCGTCTGACTCTTCTTCTTCTGACTCTTCTTCTTCTGACTCTTCTTCTTCTGACTCATCGTCTGACTCATCGTCTGACTCATCGTCTGACTCATCGTCTGACTCATTGTCTGACTCATCGTCTGACTCTTCTTCTTCTGACTCTTCTTCTTCTGACTCTTCTTCTTCTGACTCTTCTTCATCTGACTCATCTTCTGACTCATCTTCTGACTCATCATCTGACTCATCATCTGACTCATCGTCTGACTCTTCTTCTTCTGACTCTTCTTCATCTGAATCTTCGACTGAATCTTCGACTGAATCTTCAACTGACTTGTTTTCTGACTCATCGTCTGACTCTTCTTTGTCTGACTCTTCTTTGTCTGACTCTTCTTCTTCTGACTCTTTGTTTGACTCTTTGTTTGACTCTTTGTCTGACTCTTTGTCTGACTCATCGTCTGACTCATTGTCTGACTCATCGTCTGACTCTTCTTCTTCTGACTCTTCTTCATCTGAATCTTCGACTGAATCTTCGACTGAATCTTCGACTGAATCTTCAACTGAATCTTCAACTGACTTGTTTTCTGACTCATCGTCTGACTCTTCTTTGTCTGACTCTTCTTTGTCTGACTCTTCTTCTTCTGACTCTTTGTCTGACTCTTTGTCTGACTCTTTGTCTGACTCATCGTCTGACTCATCGTCTGACTCATTGTCTGACTCATCGTCTGACTCTTCTTCTTCTGACTCTTCTTCATCTGAATCTTCGACTGAATCTTCGACTGAATCTTCGACTGAATCTTCGACTGAATCTTCGACTGAATCTTCGTCTGAATCTTCGTCTGACTCATCGTCTGACTCTTCTTCATCTGAAACTTCGACTGAATCTTCGACTGAATCTTCGACTGAATCTTCGTCTGACTCGTTTTCTGACTCATCGTCTGACTCATCGTCTGACTCATTGTCTGACTCTGCTTCTTTTGACTCTGCTTCTTTTGACTCATCGTCTGACTCTTGTTCTTCTGACTCTTGTTCTTCTGACTCTTGTTCTTCTGACTCTTGTTCTTCTGACTCTTGTTCTTCTGACTCTTTGTCTGAATCTTTGTCTGAATCTTTGTCTGAATCTTCGTCTGAATCTTCGTTTTCTGAATCTTCAATTTCTGACTCCTCGTCTGACTCCTCGTCTGACTCATCGTCTGACTCATCGTCTGACTCTTCTTCTTCTGACTCTTCTTCATCTGAATCTTCGACTGAATCTTCGACTGAATTATCGACTGAATCTTCAACTGAATCTTCAACTGAATCCTCGACTGACTTGTTTTCTGACTCATCGTCTGACTCATCGTCTGACTCTTCTTTGTCTGACTCTTCTTCGTCTGAGTCTTTGTCTGACTCTTTGTCTGAATCATCGTTTGACTCATCGTCTGACTCATCGTCTGACTCATTGTCTGACTCATCATCTGACTCTTCTTCTTCTGACTCTTCTTCATCTGAATCTTCGACTGAATCTTCGACTGAATCTTCGACTGAATCTTCGACTGACTTGTTTTCTGACTCATCGTCTGACTCATCGTCTGACTCTTCTTCTTCTGACCCTTTTTCTTCTGACTCTTCGTCTGACTCTTCGTCTGACTCATCGTCTGACTCATCGTCTGACTCTTCTTCTTCTGACTCTTCTTCATCTGAATCTTCGACTGAATCTTCGACTGAATTATCGACTGAATCTTCAACTGAATCTTCAACTGAATCCTCGACTGACTTGTTTTCTGACTCATCGTCTGACTCATCGTCTGACTCTTCTTTGTCTGACTCTTCTTCGTCTGAGTCTTTGTCTGACTCTTTGTCTGAATCATCGTTTGACTCATCGTCTGACTCATCGTCTGACTCATTGTCTGACTCATCATCTGACTCTTCTTCTTCTGACTCTTCTTCATCTCAATCTTCGACTGAATCTTCGACTGAATCTTCGACTGAATCTTCGACTGACTTGTTTTCTGACTCATCGTCTGACTCATCGTCTGACTCTTCTTCTTCTGACCCTTTTTCTTCTGACTCTTCGTCTGACTCTTCGTCTGACTCATCGTCTGACTCATCGTCTGACTCATCGTCTGACTCATCGTCTGACTCTTCTTCTTCTGACTCTTCTTCATCTGAATCTTCTACTGAATCTTCGACTGAATCTTCGACTGAATCTTCGTCTGACTCGTTTTCTGACTCATCGTGTGACTCATCGTCTGACTCTTCTTCATCTGAATCTTCGACTGAATCTTCGACTGAATCTTCGACTGAATCTTCGACTGACTTGTTTTCTGACTCATCGTCTGACTCATCGTCTGACTCTTCTTCTTCTGACTCTTCTTCATCTGAATCTTCTACTGAATCTTCGACTGAATCTTCGACTGAATCTTCGTCTGACTCGTTTTCTGACTCATCGTCTGACTCATCGTCTGACTCATTGTCTGACTCTGCTTCTTTTGACACTTCTTTTGAATCTTCGTCTGACTCATCGTCTGACTCTTCTTCTTCTGACTCTTCTTCGTCTGACTCATTGTCTGACTCTTGTTCTTCTGACTCTTCGTCTGACTCATCGTCTGAATCTTTGTCTGAATCTTCGTCTGACTCTTCTTTTTCTGACTCATCGTCTGACTCATTGTCTGACTCATTGTCTGACTCATTGTCTGTCTCTGCTTTTTCTGACTCATCGTCTGACTCATCGTCTGACTCTTTTTCTTCTGACTCGTCTTCTTCTGACTCTTCTTTTTCTGACTCTTCTTCATCTGACTCTTCGTCTGACTCATAGTCTGACTCATTGTCTGACTCATCGTCTGACTCATCGTCTGACTCTTTTTCTTCTGACTCTTCTTCATCTGAATCTTCGACTGAATCTTCGACTGAATCTTTGACTGACTTGTTTTCTTCTGACTCATCGTCTGACTCATTGTCTGACTCTGCTTCTTTTGACTCTTCTTCTGACTCTTCTTCTGACTCATCGTCTGACTCTTGTTCTTCTGACTCTTGTTCTTCTGACTCTTGTTCTTCTGACTCTTGTTCTTCTGACTCTTCGTCTGAATCTTCGTCTGAATCTTCGTCTGAATCTTCGTCTGACTCTTCGTTTTCTGACTCATTGTCTGACTCATCGTCTGACTCATCGTCTGACTCATCGTCTGACTCATCATCTGACTCTTCTTCTTCTGACTCTTCTTCATCTGAATCTTCGACTGAATCTTCGACTGAATCTTCGACTGAATCTTCGACTGACTTGTTTTCTGACTCATCGTCTGACTCATCGTCTGACTCATCGTCTTCTTCTTCTGACTCTTCTTCATCTGAATCTTCGACTGAATCTTCGACTGAATCTTCGTCTGACCTGTTTTCTGACTCATCGTCTGACTCATTGTCTGAATCTGCTTGTTTTGACTCTTCTTTTGACTCTTCGTCTGACTCATCGTCTGACTCTTCTTCTTCTGACTCTTCTTCATCTGAATCTTCATCTGAATCTTCGACTGAATCTTCGACTGAATCTTCGACTGAATCTTCGTCTGACTCGTTTTCTGACTCATCGTCTGACTCATCGTCTGACTCTTCTTCTTCTGACATTTCTTCATCTGAAACTTCGACTGAATCTTCGACTGAATCTTCGACTGAATCTTCGTCTGACTCGTTTTCTGACTCATCGTGTGACTCATCGTGTGACTCATTGTCTGAATCTGCTTCTTTTGACTCTTGTTCTTCTGACTCTTCTTCGTCTGACTCATTGTCTGACTCTTGTTCTTCTGACTCTTGTTCTGACTCTTCTTTTTCTGACTCATCGTCTGACTCTTGTTCTTCTGACTCTTGTTCTTCTGACTCTTGTTCTTCTGACTCTTCTTCTTCTGACTCTTTGTCTGAATCTTTGTCTGAATCTTTGTCTGAATCTTCGTCTGACTTTTCTTTTTCTGACTCATCGTCTGACTCATCGTCTGACTCATTGTCTGACTCATTGTCTGACTCTGCTTTTTCTGACTCATCGTCTGACTCTTTTTCTTCTGACTCTTCTTCTTCTGACTCTTCTTTTTCTGACTCTTCTTCATCTGACTCTTCGTTTGACTCATCGTCTGACTCATTGTCTGACTCTTCTTCTTCTGACTCTTCTTCATCTGAATCTTCGACTGAATCTTCGACTGAATCTTCGACTGACTTGTTTTCTGACTCATCGTCTGACTCATCGTCTGACTCATTGTCTGACTCTGCTTCTTTTGACTCTTGTTCTGACTCTTCGTCTGACTCATCGTCTGACTCTTGTTCTTCTGACTCTTGTTCTTCTGACTCTTGTTCTTCTGACTCTTGTTCTTCTGACTCTTGTTCTTCTGACTCTTGTTCTTCTGACTCTTGTTCTTCTGACTCTTTGTCTGAATCTTCGTCTGAATCTTCGTCTGAATCTTCGTTTTCTGACTCCTCGTCTGACTCATCGTCTGACTCATTGTCTGACTCATTGTCTGACTCTTCTTCTTCTGACTCTTCTTCTTCTGCCTCTTCTTCTTCTGACTCTTCTTCATGTGACTCTTTGTCTGACTCTTTGTCTGACTCTTTGTCTGACTCTTGTTCTTCTGACTCTTGTTCTTCTGACTCTTGTTCTTCTGACTCTTGTTCTTCTGACTCTTCGTCTGAATCTTTGTCTGAATCTTCGTCTGACTCTTCGTTTTCTGACTCATCGTCTGACTCATTGTCTGACTCATTGTCTGACTCATCGTCTGCCTCTTCTTCTTCTGACTCTTCTTCTTCTGCCTCTTCTTCTTCTGACTCTTCTTCATCTGACTCTTCGTCTGACTCATCGTCTGACTCATCGTCTGACTCTTCTTCTTCTGACTCTTCTTCATCTGAATCTTCGACTGAATCTTCGACTGACTTGTTTTCTGACTCTTCGTTTGACTCATCGTCTGACTCATCGTCTGACTCTTCTTCTTCTGACTTCTCTTCATCTGAATCTTCATCTGAATCTTCGACTGAATCTTCGACTGAATCTTCGACTGAATCTTCGACTGAATCTTCGTCTGACTCGTTTTCTGACTCATCGTCTGACTCATCGTCTGACTCTTCATCTTCTGACATTTCTTCATCTGAAACTTCGACTGAATCTTCGACTGAATCTTCGACTGAATCTTCGTCTGACTTGTTTTCTGACTCATCGTCTGACTCATTGTCTGAATCTGCTTCTTTTGACTCTTGTTCTTCTGACTCTTCTTCGTCTGACTCATTGTCTGACTCTTGTTCTTCTGACTCTTGTTCTGACTCTTCGTCTGACTCATCGTCTGACTCTTGTTCTTCTGACTCTTGTTCTTCTGACTCTTGTTCTTCTGACTCTTGTTCTTCTGACTCTTGTTCTTCTGACTCTTTGTCTGAATCTTTGTCTGAATCTTCGTCTGACTCTTCTTTTTCTGACTCTTCTTTTTCTGACTCATCGTCTGACTCATCGTCTGACTCATTGTCTGACTCATTGTCTGACTCTGCTTTTTCTGACTCATCGTCTGACTCTTTTTCTTCTGACTCTTCTTCTTCTGACTCTTCTTTTTCTGACTCTTCTTCATCTGACTCTTCGTTTGACTCATCGTCTGACTCATTGTCTGACTCTTCTTCTTCTGACTCTTCTTCATCTGAATCTTCGACTGAATCTTCGACTGACTTGTTTTCTGACTCATCGTCAGACTCATCGTCTGACTCATTGTCTGACTCTGCTTCTTTTGACTCTTGTTCTGACTCATCGTCTGACTCTTGTTCTTCTGACTCTTGTTCTTCTGACTCTTCGTCTGAATCTTTGTCTGAATCTTCGTCTGAATCTTCGTCTGAATCTTCGTTTTCTGACTCCTCGTCTGACTCATCGTCTGACTCATTGTCTGACTCATTGTCTGACTCTTCTTCTTCTGACTCTTCTTCTTCTGCCTCTTCTTCTTCTGACTCTTCTTCATGTGACTCTTTGTCTGACTCTTTGTCTGACTCATCGTCTGACTCTTGTTCTTCTGACTCTTGTTCTTCTGACTCTTGTTCTTCTGACTCTTGTTCTTCTGACTCTTGTTCTTCTGACTCTTCATCTGAATCTTTGTCTGAATCTTCGTCTGAATCTTCGTTTTCTGACTCATCGTCTGACTCATTGTCTGACTCATTGTCTGACTCATCGTCTGCCTCTTCTTCTTCTGACTCTTCTTCTTCTGACTCTTCTTCATCTGACTCTTCGTCTGACTCATCGTCTGACTCATCGTCTGACTCATCGTCTGCCTCTTCTTCTTCTGACTCTTCTTCTTCTGCCTCTTCTTCTTCTGACTCTTCTTCATCTGACTCTTCGTCTGACTCATCGTCTGACTCATCGTCTGACTGATCGTCTGACTCTTCTTCTTCTGACTCTTGTTCATCTGAATCTTCGACTGAATCTTCGACTGACTTGTTTTCTGACTCATCGTCTGACTCATCGTCTTCTTCTTCTGACTCTTCTTCATCTGAATCTTCGACTGAATCTTCGACTGAATCTTCGACTGAATCTTCGTCTGACTCGTTTTCTGACTCATCGTCTGACTCATCGTCTGACTCATTGTCTGAATCTGCTTCTTTTGACTCTTCTTCTTCTGACTCTTCTTCGTCTGACTCATTGTCTGACTCTTGTTCTTCTGACTCTTGTTCTGACTCTTCGTCTGACTCATCGTCTGACTCTTGTTCTTCTGACTCTTGTTCTTCTGACTCTTGTTCTTCTGACTCTTGTTCTTCTGACTCTTGTTCTTCTGACTCTTTGTCTGAATCTTCGTCTGACTCTTCTTTTTCTGACTCTTCTTTTTCTGACTCATCGTCTGACTCATCGTCTGACTCATTGTCTGACTCATTGTCTGACTCATTGTCTGACTCTGCTTTTTCTGACTCATCGTCTGACTCTTTTTCTTCTGACTTTTCTTCTTCTGACTCTTCTTTTTCTGACTCTTCTTCATCTGACTCTTCGTTTGACTCATCGTCTGACTCATTGTCTGACTCTTCTTCATCTGACTCTTCTTCATCTGAATCTTCGACTGAATCTTCGACTGAATCTTCGACTGACTTGTTTTCTGACTCATCGTCTGACTCATCGTCTGACTCATTGTCTGACTCTGCTTCTTTTGACTCTTGTTCTGACTCTTCGTCTGACTCATCGTCTGACTCTTGTTCTTCTGACTCTTGTTCTTCTGACTCTTGTTCTTCTGACTCTTGTTCTTCTGACTCTTGTTCTTCTGACTCTTGTTCTTCTGACTCTTCGTCTGAATCTTCGTCTGAATCTTCGTCTGAATCTTCGTCTGAATCTTCGTTTTCTGACTCCTCGTCTGACTCATCGTCTGACTCATTGTCTGACTCATTGTCTGACTCTTCTTCTTCTGACTCTTCTTCTTCTGCCTCTTCTTCTTCTGACTCTTCTTCATGTGACTCTTTGTCTGACTCTTTGTCTGACTCATCGTCTGACTCTTGTTCTTCTGACTCTTGTTCTTCTGACTCTTGTTCTTCTGACTCTTGTTCTTCTGACTCTTCGTCTGAATCTTTGTCTGAATCTTCGTCTGACTCTTCGTTTTCTGACTCATTGTCTGACTCATTGTCTGACTCATCGTCTGACTCTTCTTCTTCTGACTCTTCTTCTTCTGCCTCTTCTTCTTCTGCCTCTTCTTCTTCTGACTCTTCTTCATCTGACTCTTCGTCTGACTCATCGTCTGACTCATCGTCTGCCTCTTCTTCTTCTGACTCTTCTTCTTCTGCCTCTTCTTCTTCTGACTCTTCTTCATCTGACTCTTCGTCTGACTCATCGTCTGACTCATCGTCTGACTCATCGTCTGACTCTTCTTCTTCTGACTCTTCTTCATCTGAATCTTCGACTGAATCTTCGACTGAATCTTCGACTGAATCTTCGTCTGACTCTTCTTTTTCTGACTCATCGTCTGACTCATCGTCTGACTCATTGTCTGAATCTGCTTCTTTTGACTCTTCTTCTTCTGACTCTTGTTCTTCTGACTCATTGTCTGACTCTTGTTCTTCTGACTCTTGTTCTGACTCTTCGTCTGACTCATCGTCTGACTCTTGTTCTTCTGACTCTTCTTTTTCTGACTCATCGTCTGACTCATCGTCTGACTCATTGTCTGACTCATTGTCTGACTCATTGTCTGACTCTGCTTTTTCTGACTCATCGTCTGACTCTTTTTCTTCTGACTCTTCTTCTTCTGACTCTTCTTTTTCTGACTCTTCTTCATCTGACTCTTCGTTTGACTCATCGTCTGACTCATTGTCTGACTCTTCTTCTTCTGACTCTTCTTCATCTGAATCTTCGACTGAATCTTCGACTGAATCTTCGACTGACTTGTTTTCTGACTCATCGTCTGACTCATCGTCTGACTCATTGTCTGACTCTGCTTCTTTTGACTCTTGTTCTGACTCTTCGTCTGACTCATCGTCTGACTCTTGTTCTTCTGACTCTTGTTCTTCTGACTCTTGCTCTTCTGAATCTTGTTCTTCTGACTCTTCGTCTGAATCTTTGTCTGAATCTTCGTCTGAATCTTCGTCTGAATCTTCGTCTGAATCTTCGTTTTCTGACTCCTCGTCTGACTCCTCGTCTGACTCATTGTCTGACTCATTGTCTGACTCTGCTTCTTTTGACTCTTGTTCTGACTCTTCGTCTGACTCATCGTCTGACTCTTGTTCTTCTGACTCTTGTTCTTCTGACTCTTGTTCTTCTGACTCTTGTTCTTCTGACTCTTGTTCTTCTGACTCTTGTTCTTCTGACTCTTCGTCTGAATCTTCGTCTGAATCTTTGTCTGAATCTTCGTCTGAATCTTCGTTTTCTGACTCCTCGTCTGACTCATCGTCTGACTCATTGTCTGACTCATTGTCTGACTCTTCTTCTTCTGCCTCTTCTTCTTCTGCCTCTTCTTCTTCTGACTCTTCTTCATCTGACTCTTCGTCTGACTCATCGTCTGACTCATCGTCTGACTCATTGTCTGACTCATCGTCTGACTCTTCTTCTTCTGACTCTTCTTCTTCTGACTCTTCTTCATCTGAATCTTCGACTGAATCTTCGACTGAATCTTCGACTGACTTGTTTTCTGACTCATCGTCTGACTCATCGTCTGACTCATCGTCTTCTTCTTCTGACTCTTCTTCATCTGAATCTTCGACTGAATCTTCGACTGAATCTTCGTCTGACTCTTTTTCTGACTCATCGTCTGACTCATCGTCTGACTCTTCTTCTTCTGACTCTTCTTCATCTGAATCTTCTTCATCTGAATCTTTGACTGAATCTTTGACTGAATCTTCGTCTGACTCGTTTTCTGACTCGTTTTCTGACTCATCGTCTGACTCCTCGTCTGACTCTTCTTCTTCTGACACCTCTTCATCTGAATCTTCGACTGAATCTTTGACTGAATCTTCAACTGAATCTTCGTCTGACTCTTCTTCGTCTGACTCTTCTTCGTCTGACTCTTCTTCTTCTGACTCTTCTTCTTCTGACTCTTCTTCTTCCTCAGACTCAGACTCAGACTCTACTTCGTCTTTGTCTTTGTCTTTGTCTTCTTCCTCCTCTTCCTCCTCTTCCTCTTCCTCTACCTCTTCCACTTCCCCTTCTTCTTCCTCCTCTTCTGATGCAGTGGTTGCAGCCTCTCTTCTGTCACGAATCGTCAGGCTAGCACTCTCTAGTGATATCCTGAAATTAATTAACACATTTTGATTAAAATTGACTTAATAGGAAATATCATGATAGAACATGAAAACTGGGTCTCCTTAAGAATTTGATTGCATGGGTGCAACTACCATTTTTCTTTGGCCCTAGAAGATTTGTAGGGCAAGAACACATAGAACAGTTTTTACAAGGACTAATGCAACTATTATTTCCAATAACACCCATAATATTTAATTTTTTATTTATTGATGCTACCAATAAAATAAAAAAAAATAGCAACCCTGCCTAACAACCAACTTGATGTAGGTACAAATTCTGATTAAAGTTTTCTCAGTCCCAAATCCCATTCCCTATATTTGATTAGTCCATTGTCCTCCTATGTAACTAAAAATGAGTTTTTGAATACTTTTCAGTCCAAGTAGGCACCATTTTTTTCACAACAGAATTGACTCACTTTTTTTTGTTTATTTCTCAGATTCTACCCAACATATTTACAGAAAGAAAACAAAATGAAATTTAGAAAAGAAAGAGTCAAGTTTATGATACCTGTAAAGATGTCATTCTATAGAGATTATTTCCTGTTATTCAACTATGAACTAGCCTCTGTGGCTTAGAGTTCTTTGCTTGCTCTGTGAGATGCTTTTCCAAATATGTGAATTCACCTTCCTCTATTGTCTCAGCACAGTGCATACTACCACAATAATAAGGCAAATACATAATAATCATATTCTGACATTTTCACTATGTAAGGTTAAATTGAATTTTGTGGTTAACACCAAAGACTCCTCACCGATCCATGGACTCCAGGCTGTCCTTTGTCTCCTCATCACAATGACCCGATACCCGAATACCAGCTGTCCTGAAAGAATTTAAAAATAGTGTTTAGTATAACTAGAATTTGTATTACTATGGTAAATCAAGTGCAACACTATATTTTAAAGCGAGTCATCTACAAACGTCTATACCAATTCCTTGAGACATCAAATTTCTTCATCAATTCCGAATGTGGGTTTTGTAAGGAAAAATTTACAGGAAAAATGATTTAAATGTACTGATGATGGTAGTAATATCTTCATTATTTATTTTGATGTCATGAAGGCGTTCAACTCCGTCAGCAACACCATACTACTTGACAGGTGGATGGATGTGCAGAGCAAAGAAAGAGAAATTGAAAAGTTGTGTTTTCTTCAAAAGCAAAGATTTTGTGGATCACCCTCCCCGAAAATATCCGAATTGAAGGTGACAGAGATTTATTTTGAATTGGCACATATTTTATGGAAATTTTTGTTTATATGAATGGTGTTATTATGAAACTGATTGATAAACACAAAATGATTCTGCAACCCAGATTGATACTCAGATTGATGACAAATTGATCCCTCTATTTTATCGATCAGACAAAAGAGTTCAATACTGATTAGATAAGTTTACATACTCGTTGTGTATTGATACCCCTGTGTTATAGGAGGTTAGTACGATACCTATGTTTATTTTGGGTGGAGAAAGATAGTGAAATTGGACAGACGCATGAATACAATATGCGAGACCCTAATAGGGTGAGGGTAAGATATTGGAAAAAAGAGAGTATAAGGAAGAGTTTAATATGTAGAATTAACACAATTTGGAATGTTGTACCGAATAATATTAGAAGACTTGATGAGAAAACTGCATTTTCTAACCAGATAAAAAAGATCTGCCTAGAGTCATTTAAAGCAAGTGGCAACATCTGGGCAATCCCAGACCCAATGGTTTTCTAGGATATTTAGAATATTCAGAATATGTATGTTAGTACAAAATTCATCTCTGCTCGTGGCAATACATTATTTGGAATGTTTAAATGATTTAAAATAGTTAGAATAATTCATTGATTGTCATGATATTGAACTACGCGCAGGTGTATTGTTTTTATACAACTATCGTATGTGCTTATGTTTTTATATATTTTTTATATTGTTTATAGTGTTTATTTTGATCATATATCTGATTATTATTGTTATTTAGGTGAACAAAGATCGTCACTAAACTTATGAGAAATTATGAAACAATGAAATATTAGTAAATCAGCAAACTCTGAGATATAATGTACTTGTACACAATGTTATGACTGAATAAAAATCTTTAAATACAAATACAAATGTAAACAACTTTGAGATACCTGTCTATAAGGCTCTTGCATGTTGATCTGGGTCAATTCTTTTTAATTAGTACTTTTATACAGCACATACATCTTCTGTAAAAACGACAGTTGAGTTATCGAAATACAAGTACATTCTACAGTTAAGTTCTAATAATCAATTGAGGACATTAACATTAACAATCCAGTACAGAATAAGCATGGTCTTCCGCCCACCGCTGTGTCTATCTAGACCTAACTCTATATTATGGAAAGCAGGATGCAACCACCAACAATTCGCTAGAAATGTCGGCTACCCTCCATAGACTTACTATAGCGATATTTAAAAATGTTGGTAAGTACGTCGGCAAGCTTTCCGATGCGTCGGCCGACTTTTACATTTATCGGCCAATTTTTCGGGGGCACGAAATGAATTCTAAAAAAACATCGGTAAATTTCCGTAAATATTGGCTGTCATTGCCGACATTGCTTTCTCCAGTTTAAATTGCTCTTCCACTTTGCGCATAATGAACTTTGTCAGCCGATAAGTCGCCGATATGTCGGTGACTTAAACTATGGAAGACCATTTACCCATCAACCGATGTCAAATGGCCGAATCGGATGCCGAGATCTATGGAAGACCATTTACCCATATACTGAACTTCGGTTATCCCGAATTGGATCAATTTGGCCAAAACTCGGCCGAATCCCGAGTTTCGGTCAAAACTCGGCCGAATTCGGCCGAAATTAGGAAAACTCGGCATTCGGCAATCTTTTATGCTTATATAACATACATATACATACATACATACATACATACATACATACATACATACATACATACATACATACATACATACATACATACATACATACATACCTGACATACACACCTGACTCAGAAAATGATATAAAATGATTATGACAGTAGGAGACCAAATGTTGTCAAATTGGTGGAATTGGCCACATACACCATAATATACATACAATATATCATCCATACATACTTGTATATATACCGCATACCATATATAACTAACATATAGTATACATAATATACAGTATACATAACATACAGTATACATAACACATATATACATAACAAGTCTCTGTTTTCCTCTCTCTCTCTCTCTCTCTCTCTCTCTCTCTGTCTTTCTACACATAGTGCCACTCATTACTCATTATACTCAGGTATAACTAATTTGCCTAAATAATGTCTAAAATTATAGACAATGGTAATATTTGTAATTATGTGTGTACCTGATAAGTCTTTATATAAGGGTCATAACACTCTTTAGTTTGTGAAAATATTCCAACTAGAAGAAAAGTTACAGCAAAATAACCATTCAGTAATGGTAATGCTAATGGCAGTAGATACATACCTGACAATTACAATGGTTATTAGCCGAATACACATGAGGAGCCGTTGGAGGGACAGTCACAGTGACAGGGGGAGCAAGCAATGGCGGAGGGCCAGTCGTTTTCGGCCTTGCACCTCCCCCACCACCACCAGCAGCTTGGCCAAACAATAAATCAAACTCAGCCACAAGAGCGTCCATTTGAGCAGTACTAGCAGCGTTTGCATTTATAAGAGCGTCCACAGAAGCCTTGGTAATAGGGGATTCCTCGTCCTCGGAAGGTAAGTCAGCGTCAGGAATATTGAGTAGCTTAGAGAAGAATATTTACTGAAATCTTCCTCAGGACCACCTAAATCCACAGACTTGGCTTTGGCAGCCACCACAAATTCGCACCTAACACCCCAGGGTCCAGCATGCTTAAGTTTGCAGCCCGACTTGCAAAACCTCCATTTAGCAACATCCGACATGCTGTAACGTAGTGAGAATTTTTTGGCGTGCGCCGAGTAAGGTGGTTAGAGTGAGAATGACCAAATGACTGGTGCAGTGGCCCAGTGAGCTGTTACTGGTGTGACCACTACACAGGGGGGAGGGGGGATTTCGTCCCAACAAATAACCCCATTGATCATAGGTGGTAAATGTGAATCCAATAGAAGGCAAGAGATGTACTTTCTTTCTTAATAAAAATTGGACCCAACAATCGGCCGACATAGCGGCCGATATAGTGGCCGATCAATTATTAATTTACCAATAAATCGGCCGACAAATCGGCCAATGATCGGCCAACTTGGAGAAACTTTAGAAATATTTGCAAATGTAAAAATGAAATTGCCGACAATGTCGGGGCATAGTTAAGACTATCGGAAAATTACTGACATAGTCGGCTTTACACTCTCTCTGTTACCGATTTGTTTTTACCAACATTTCTAGCGATTTGTCGGTAGTTGCATCCCGCTTTCCATACTATTTAACAAAGTCCAAAGTAAGACCCAAGGTCAAGATCAGAAAAGATCAGAAATGTATAGATTGAGAATTTTACAGGGTATAGTCTGATGACTGAAATCTAACTTTGATTTCTTCGCCTGAACCTTAGTGAATTAGGCTAAAGTTTTCATGTAAGCCTTCTGTTCTTTTCTTACTATAACAATTTATTTCTAAAAGATAGTGATGTGTGAAAAAATCCATGCTGGATATCACATATTTTGGTTGTTGTAATTTAATTATCCATTGCTGTGGTAATAGATGAGGTGAGGTGTGACACTAACCCATGTACACTGTTATAAATAAGCGTATATCCATGCGAAAGACCCTGCTCTGCCACACGTCTAGACGAGTGATACACTAATTCGCGTACACCAACGCACCCCAGAAAGCTAGGCGTTGATGTGAGAGCGTAGGGAGGGAAAGGATGACCGCCCGCCTGGGATTACATAAGTCTATGATGTATAGCTTGCTGTTGTACAGTCCCACGGTATGGCTCAGTGCGGAGCGAGGGCCCGGGGCAGTGAGGTGTGGGTGTTAGGCACCTGAGAAATGTACAGATTCTAAGGTAAGTGGTAGAACGTTACACAACAATCAGTGATTACATGTACATAGCTATGTACATGTATTTGTATATATATAAGTTTATAGCTAGGTGTAACCACTAAAACTGGGTAATGTATTTATTGTACAATGTCGGTATTTTGGATGTTATATAGTACACCTTGTCAGCTATCTAAAACAGTTTTCCCATTCATCATTTGGAATAGGTGGAGGGCAGTTGTTTATGGCGGAGGGTCCGGTTGTTTTCTTTCTAGTTAACTTGTGGGTTGGACGTGAGAGAGCATGTACAGATTCTAAGGCAGGTGCGCGGTATGCATGGGAGCGGTAGGCAGGTGAGCGGTAAACATGAGCGCGAAATGCAGGTGAGCGGTAAACTGGAGCGCGGTAAGGTATGGAACCCTCCCATGCGCCCCAGAAAGCTAGGCGTGATGGTCAATCAAGCCTCAAGGGTGACGAGGGGGGAGGGGGGGGGGGGGTGGCGGTTACAATGGAGTTCTTTCTAGCCAAGCCGCCAACATGACTCCATATCATGCATGAATGCACAGTCACCAGCACCCTCACACCAGTACCCTCACACCCATGCAACAATAGGGACCAACAGCCAGGCTGACCAAGAGCTTCAGTTAGCTTGAGAGCGGCATGCATGTAAGACACCTGTGTACATGTAGAAAGCAGGGAGGACATTCACTGGTAAGTAAACGTTTGTAATATTCCAATTGATCTAGGCTATGTATTTGTAAATATGACTTTGGTATCAGCCATACTACTAGGAATGAGATTCAGTGACTCAGATAGACCCCACCCCTCATTTTACTTGGTTTCTGTGCATGCAGGCAGAGATGGGAGACAGGCCCAGCCAGAGAGCTAAGAATAAACCTGCCCTGAATGCAAGCCAAGTGACTAGTAAGGCCTACTAGAGGGGAGAATTATTGTATTAGAGGAGGGGGTATATTTCGCGCACACTTTTACTCTCACCTACTTGTCAAGGGCTACACTGATCACAATATATTATGTGTCTATTTTTTCTTTGCAGAAGCTGGAGATTAAGGAGAATCTTTGAAAAGAAATAATGAAATGATGATTATCTGAGAGAAAATAAAATCTGTTCCTCCTCACACAAATATTTAAAGAAATAAAACACAGCTATATAAAAGGGGTGTTTGATATATACCTGTACTTTTCTCATTACAGTAGCTGCACAAGGAAGAAATGCATCAAAACAAAATAATAAAAAGAAATAACAAAAACAATTAATTCCCCCAAACCCCACCACACCCGACCCCACCCACCCCCTCTACTGTCTTCTCATTGGTCAAAAAAGAATATTTTTGCTCATATAACAGGAGTAGGAAAGCAACATGACTCCCTCCCAGACAAAAGAATTTGTATCGCTTTAATTATCCATTACCTTAAAATAAATACAAAAAAATGTAGTATGTAGGTTAGTATCTGATGTCATCCAATGCTGCCCATATCAAAAGGCAGCAAAGGGGCATTATAATCCTTAGTTCGTGTCAAGCAATTATGACAATAAGTGCGGTTGTCACAGTTGTCAAAAACTCTCTCTTAGTTATTAAGTATTAGTGGGGTCAGTTTTTATAAGTGTGCACTTTTGCCTAAATATCTTATTTCCGGCCTCATCATCACCGATATGCCTCGGATCTTAAAGATGATGGTCTCATTTGATTCCTATTAACAAGGGCTTTCATTCCACCTTAACTTTTGCTAGGCTCAGTCAAATATTTAATGTATTAAAATGCTGAAAACCGTTTTTTCGCATCATTTTCCTATAGAAATCACCAATGAAGTAAATTAAAAAACGATTTGCACAATACCTAGAATCTTCTTCTAAATTTTTCTTTCCATTTTCCCAATGTATCTAGGTCTAAATTTCTTACAAATTATTTTTCAGCCAATGAGCTTGGTATCAATCTCTACAGTGGCCTTCCATAATTTCCAACCATCAGAATAACGCATGAAATCCCTTTTATTACATGAATGCTAGAAAATACCGATCAAGCACATACTGAGTTAAATCTACCAAAATTAGATACGCGAAGAAAGGCCCATCTGCTGGAATGGGGATTCAACATGGCACAGAACGACTGTAATATAGATGGTAGGAAAATAAACCTAAGATATCTAGCTAAAGGTAAAAAATTAAGAACAGTCACTCCCAAACTAGATCTAATAAGTAGATCATTCATAACCACGGTGCCTTACCTATTGAACGAGTTGGACCCAGGGCCCCAAAATGTGTTAACCTTAAAGGAGTTTAAGAGATTTCTGAAGTACGAGTATACTTCCAATGTACAAAATGAACAATGAATGTAGGGAAAACCACGATACATTTTGTAAATAATGGCAGGTGAAGCTAAGAACCTCAACAATTTATATCCTAATATTTATATCAGAGTTGAGTAACTATATTGTCACGTAGTCAGTGAATAAAACCTGCGACATCAAGTAATAAAGGTGGTAATGTTAAATCATTGTAGATTAACAATGTAATTATAAGACGTTATGTAACTCCTTAAGGAAGTTGTAAAAATCAAAATTGTCATACCCCCCTAGTACAAGAGGGAATAGTCTTGTTAAGAGAAAAGGAAAATTGTACTATGTTCTAAGGAATCCGGAATGTATAGTGAATAAAAAACTGTATAGTGAATAAAAAACTAAGAATATAGACGGAAATGTATAACATTAATCAGTAAATTCGATCAGAACCTTCTAGATGGAGTACTAGCGTTTAGCACATGGTGGGAATAATTTGGAGCTAAGCATCAGCCCTGTCCTTCGTACCTTCGTGGATTTTGGCACACTCGTCTATGAACATACAGAGAACACTTGTACGATTTTTTTAAGATCCACAGCGAGTTGTTAACACGGATATTAACGCGATAATGTTCTTTCCGGGACATGACGATGACTACAAAATGGCCGCTGGGCCTGTATTGGATGAGAGTGCCGTACTTGAGGACTGGACAGGGCTAAAAAACGATAAAGCTCGTCTTGAATTCTTGAAAATCAAGATATTTGATATGGACACGCTATTGACGAACAATAGCAAGCAACTGAGAAAGGTGACTGAAGAGTTAACCGGAGAAAAGGTCAAAACGAAAGCACTGTCAACTCAGGTGACAGCGCTCAAGGCGTTAATAGGAAGGCAAAAGGAAGAAGTCACAGCTGTCAACAGCAAGGTGGAAGATATCGATAGGCTCAAGCGATCATTGAATGTTATAATAAGTGGCCTGCCCGAGACTGACGAAGAAAATATTCAAACCAAGCTTGATAACATTTTGACTCACCTAGGAGTAAAATTCCGAGCTAGGAATATTGTAGCAGTTTATAGGATTGGGAAACCTGGAACCAAACCCAGGAATGTTATTGTCAAGTTGAAAGAGGTAGACCAAAAAGCTGCCATTTTCAAAAATGCACACAAGATGCGTAATGAATATCCCAACGTCTATATCAATGATGATCTCTCTATCTCTGATAGGAACAAACAAGCTGATCTTCGGGCACTTGCCTATGTTGCAAAAAACAAGGGTGGCTATCGCACAGCTAAAGTAAAAGGGTTGACGCTGACAATAAACGAGCTCAAGTTGTCGTGGGGCCAATGGGATAAACTACCCGCCAACGTGAGTCTTAATGACACCGCTGTCAGAAAGACGAAAGATGATGGAATTGCCTTTAGTGGCAAACATTCTTTATTATCAAATTTAAATGCTTGTGAAATCAAAGATCCTGACACAGAGCTCGTTTTTCCGTCGGCTGAGGCCTGGTACTGCTACGAGCTAGCCCAATCCCAAACCACTGTTGACAAAGAGCTGTCGGCGCGAATCTTAACTGAGGATGATGCAATGACAGTGAAACGTCTGTGTCGAAACCTACCGAGAACACCAGTATGGCAGACAAATGAGGAAGATTTATTATATAAAATCAACTCATGCAAATTCCAACAACAACAAAGGCACAAGGATTATTTATTATCCACAAAAGGCAAGCATCTGTATGAGGCAACCCTTAGTGAGAAGTGGGGGATCGGAAGTAACCTACGTCACGCCACGAACGTAAACGGTCCCAGCGATACACACCAAAACCTCTTTGGAAAGCTACTCGTGCGAATCCGTGATGAACTATTGGCAGAAGTAGCAGAAACAGAAGAAGAATACTAAATTATCTATTCATATTCTATACAGAATAGTGATCTCTGAGACTTTATATAGTGCTCGCCAACACCTCGGGAAACTTCGGTAATCTCCATTGCCGCCATACCTGCCAGTATGGGACAAGATGGCGGCGTGCACGTATGGTAAACAAATCCACGCTAATATTTTCTCCGACTCTCGTGGGTGGAAGTGGATTCTGAAATTAAATCCAACAAAAACCTATCTGGATAGAAAGCCTGACTTCTTCTTCAACGTGGAATATAAACCTGGAGCAACCATATCACAGCTAAGTCGATCGGCGTGTGAGTACATGACCAACCACCACAGCTCCATTGTCTATATAGCTGGGGGGATTTGCGATGTCACCAACAAGTGTTTTGACTGGAATGGACTTAAATACTACGCTTTCGACTGGACATGCAGTTCGGATTTAATTGAACACATGAACAATACTATTGAATTACATATTCACATGCTCAGAAGTAGATTTCCTTCGAATCCTGTTATTATGTGTCCATTGGTAGGAGTGAACCTATCGCTTTTCTGTGACAATGCTACATCAACGAAACAACAAATCCTGGATTATTCGATTCTACTGATAAACCGGCACATTGAGCAGTTAAATAACAACGCTGGAGTACTAACCCCCTGGATCTGTAAAACAGTTCATCTAAAAACAGGTAGAGTTATCAAGCATAACTATGACTCCCTAGAAGATGGGATACATCAAAATGATTATCTCATCTCTAGACAGTCACAGATATTATGGCGAAATATTGATGCAAACGTCGCCAAGTTCTATGACAAAGGTATGTTCCCGGCGATATTCAACATACACTCTAGGGAACTGAAAATTCACTGGAAAAAACAGCAAATGGACTACTGGAAAGCAGAACAACGCTACAGAAGGAAGGCAAACAAAGACAATACCAGACCTTAGTGGATATACTGAGTTATAATGTATATATTGAAAATGATCGATCTACACTGCGAGGTATCAAGCCCTGTATAGAGCTCTGATCATAAAAAGGTGCTAGTCTAGTAGTTGTGAGGTGTTAATCCCACTATCTTATCTCATTAGTATAGTCTCTAGTCATATATCAGTTAGTTGTGAGGTTTTAATCCCACTATTCATATCTACATTAAATAGAACAACATTGAGGAGGAACCCAATAGAAGAACAATTTCCACAAGATGTGAAATACTCGTCTACGTAAAATAAACCATGATAACTGATCAAAATTATTGCGGACACTACTGCAATAAACACTTATCCTGAAGCATGAAACATAGTTATGAGAATGAACTTTCATCATCAGCTTTATACTTCATAGGTTGGTATCAACCTATACCAGGTATGTGGAAATTACACATTGAATCTTGTGCTCATCCATGTTCTAGCGATATTTTATACCCATTGATCTATTATACCATGTTTTCTCCTCATGTATGCTCCAGATCTGTTATGCAACTCTCACATTACATTAGTTACAGCGCAGGCATCAACTGCAACAAGTCAACATGTCATTACTGTAATCTCTCCTACTAGTCGTAGCCATTGTCATATTGTAGCCCTGTTATTTGTAAACTTGCCATTTACCAACTATTGTTGCCATTTAACAAGAAACAGTTTTTGAAAACATTGCCCTTCACCTATTTACGTTGACAAAACTAAATTTTCCATTCAAACTACTGGCTTTAAACAGTATTAAACTTGAATAAGTCAACTTAGGTTTAGCTCCAGAACAATGTTCCTACCCTGTATCCCACACAAGACTGTGCGATGGGTACTCCATGCCATAATTCCCAATTGGGAACTCACACGTTATCACCACAATTCTTCTCATACTCTCCCTCATCCATCATAATATCCAGCATGTTAATCAAATCCATTAAATTAACCTCAAATGGATGATATAAATATATCTAACGCAAGAGGAATCAGCATAGTACATGCCAACGTTCGCAGTCTAACTCCTAAATGGAGCATGTTTAAAGAAGTGATTGCCAAGCTAAATCCGGACATAATTGTCTGCACTGAATCATGGCTAGTTAAAGGCGATCTTGATCTAGAATATGAAATTAATGGTTATAACACAATCATAAGATGTGATCGTCAAGTATTAAATGAAGAAGGCACAGGAATAAAGCAAGGAGGAGGCGTTGCCTGCTTTGTCAGGAACGGTTTCACTTACAAAACCTTAGATGATCTCACTATATCGAATGAAAATATTGAGATGATGTGTATAACTTTACTATTTAAAAATAAAAAGAACTTAAATATACTATGTACTTACAGACCGAATGGTAATAAAAATGTGTTCCTAGATACATTACAGGTGACACTGTCAGATAGGCGTATGAATCATGACATTTCAGATGTCGTTATCATAGGTGATCTCAATATAAATATGTTCGAGGAAGATGATAACACAGTAATGAATCTAACTGCTCTGGGTCATGAATATGGCTTAGTGCAGTTGATTCACGATACAACAAGATTTGATATTAGGTCAGACAGACAAAATATAGCAGAGACCTGCATTGATCTCGTTTTTGCAAAAGAAGAATCAGTCAGCATGTCTGGAGTTTTAGACATGTGGGTAGCGGATCATTTAATGACATACATAGTCCTGAACAAATCCAAACCATCCACAAATCATAGTAAATCAATAAAAAGAGAGTTCAGATCATATAGGAATTATAATGCTATTGAATTTAAGCAAACTATCTTGAACCATAACTGGTCATCGGTTGTAGACAGTGATGATGCCAACGAGGCATGGTCTAATTTACTAGCTGGAATAGTACTTGAACTGGATAGAACCTGTCCTATTATTGAAAGAAAAATTAAGACACCAAAAGAAAAGTGGATGACACAGGAACTATTAGACACTATCTATGAGAAAGACAGACTGCTTAGAAAAGCCAGAAAATCAAAAAAAGACATCGACATCAAACTTGCTAGACAATGGCGAAACTATACGACTAAAGCATGCAGAAATGCAAAGCGTACATACATGACAAACATAACCCTTCAAACATACAATGATAACAAACTATTCTGGGAATCTGTCAGAGAAATTCTCCCAAATAAATCAAAAAACACTTCACAAGAATTAAACATAACAGATATAGACACAGGACAGCCAATCAATAAAGAATTAACAGCACAATACTTCAATAATTTCTTTGGGTCAATAGGTGAAAATCTAGCAGCCCAAACAAACGAGAGTTGGAAATTTTTTGATGAGACATCCAATGAGAAGATAAGCAGCATTGTCACAAATAGAGAGCAGGTATTATCCCTCATAAAAGACATTGACTGCAATAAGAGTAGCAATCTTATACATTTGAGAACAAATGTGCTAAAAGATGCATTGCTGATGATACCACATCTACTAACACATATATACAACCTGATTTTTGACACATCAACTATACCTCTGAGCTGGAAAACTGGCTGTGTCACACCCCTTTTTAAGGGAGGTGATGCAACAGCAATAACCAATTACAGACCAATCACACAAATACCATTGCAATCAAAAATAATGGAGAAAATAATTCACAAAAAACTAGTTCAACACTTTGAAAACAACAACATATTCACAGAAACACAAAATGGCTATAGATCACATAGATCCACTATGGACACAGTATCAGAACTCACTGACGACATATTAAGACATAGAAATAAAGGTAATATTACTTTAGCGATTTTTTTCGACCTTAAAAAGGCTTTCGATACCGTCAACCATGGTATCATACTAAAAAAACTTAACAAATATGGAATAGAGAATGACTTACTACTTTTGTTAGAGAATTACTTGTCCGAAAGGACGCAAAAATCAATATGTAATGGTGTAGAATCCCATCTCACCCCTATCACGTGTGGAGTTCCTCAAGGATCAATCCTAGGCCCACTTCTATTTTTAATCTATGTCAATGACGTTGAAAAAACCTTGATACATTCAAAAATTAAATTATTTGCGGATGACACTGTCATCTATATCAGTGGAAACAATATCGATGAAGCATCCAGAAAGCTTCAAATTGACTCAAATAACTTTCACTCCTGGTGTAAGGGTAACAAATTAACAATAAACATAGGCAAAACCAAAGTAATGAACTTCTGTTCAGATAGGTCACCACACAACGCCACACAACCCTTGATATTACTAGACAATGCACCCATTGAGGTAGTCAGAAAATACAAGTATCTGGGAATCATACTAGATCCAGCTTTGAATTATAAAGATCAGGCTAATTATACTTATAAAAACGTAAGCCACAAATTGTATCTTCTAAGAAAGATATCAAAATTTGTCCCACCACAAGTATTACTGAGAATCTATAAGGTATTTATCCTTCCTATTATGGATTATGGAGACATACTTTACGACACTTGCACACAACAGCACTTAGATAGACTACAAGTATTACAGAACAAATGCATCAAAACAGCTCTCAAATTGAACCCTAGAACACCAACACTAACCATACATCAAAACACTTCAATACCGCTATTGAAAGACAGACGCATTGCTCACCTGAAAAATTTTGCCTATAAAAGAAGCAAAATAACAAAACATATCAACCATAACAAGGGTACCACTAGACAGTGGGACGCCACAGTCTTAAATTGTGGTATTCCAAGAGGTAAAGCCTATTCTGACAGTGTCGAGTATAGATGTGCACTACTTTGGAATGACATACATGCTGATGTAAGAAACACTGAAAGATATTCAGACTTCAAGCTATTGACCAAAAATGAATCAATAGTAAATTTATTTGTTGAAAATTAGACCAACATTGCAAGCTGGATCACTCAACCAATCCTCATCCCATCTCATCTCATTCCAACCCACTCCTTGGTTATACATATATGCCATGACAAATTTCTACACTTATATATTTATACAAAAGTTATTATATTGTTATGTCAAATGTTTATTTCTACTAAGGTGGTATTGAGTAAGACCAGATCTGATTTACTCAGAACTGACAATTACCTCCTACATTGATATAACCTGTGAATCCATTTCAATGAGAAATGTCAAAATGTTAAGATTGCTCTAACCAATGAGTAGATCATTATGAACAAGTTACTGTATATATCATAATAAAGTTTCTAAAAAAAAAAAAAAAAAAATTTAAGAAAGCATATAATGCAACATTAAAATTGTAAATACTTCGGGGCAATAGACCCGGATATGTAATACTACGAATTTTCACTCGTAAAACACATGTTATAATCACACCATGTATTTGTTTATCAAATATGTTAATCACAAATGTAAATGTTTATCTGTAAATGTTAATGATTAAAGGCTATTAAACCTTTCCACCCGAAGCTAGGTGATGGAGACAAATATGAGTATAAATTTGAACAAAACTATACAACTCTCTAGCATATATATATAATATATTATATATATATTTAGTCATCAGTATAGATCTAGCAATATTGATGTAATTGAACCTAACTTAGAGCAACTTTGGGATGAACCAATTTTGATATTTTGTTATTTGTATTGAAATACAGCAAAGCATTAATGTGTTTCATTTGATATATACCTGTACTTATCTCGTTACAGAAGCTGGCAAAAGGAAGAAATGCATCAAAACGAAATAAAAAAGATAAAAAATTAGGGAATGTTCACGGCAATGAAACACTCACTAGGTAGCAGGTGCAAAAATATAGATATGATTAAATACAGATGATTTTATATTGTCGCCGTTACGCCATGGCGTCGCCATTACGCCATAATTATTACAGATAAAGAGACCCCCCATAAACACAGTAATTGTATTGTTATAGAATTGAAATCGTTTGATTAATCAGGTTTATCTTTAATATGGACGAAGTAAGGCAAAACGACGTCTGAATCATAGGTGTAGGAATCGAAATAATTGTCACAGCCTTCCCAAACTTTATAGAAACTGACCAATGGAGTTATAACACTCTACATACGGTATGTAATCGATACAGAACAGTACAATGTACAAACCCCACCACACACCCCCCCACCCACCCCCTAGCTTTTACACGCACCACTGAGCAAACCAAGCCGCCACCGCCTCGGTAAGGCGACAGATTTTACGCGCTTAGCGGGTGGTGACGTCACTAGACACTTGCGGCCGCCAGTAGAAACATACGCGAAAAGCCAATATAGACAAGCGCTATGAGCATGCAACAAGTTGACCCGCCTTTCGCGTTCTTTCACTAGGGAAATGCGTGAACTCTTACCACAGTGTATGCAATGATTCCCAATGAAGTCTGTCTTATTAATATCAATTGTTGTCCAGAAATCTATGCGAAAAATTTAAAAATCAGACATCTTTCTTTAACTGATCTGAATTAAAGATAACATTATGTTAGGACAAAAGCATTCTAACAAAGAAATAAACAAACTTACATTTGGTATGAGGCTATTTCCACCCTTTGGAAATATATCGCTTGAACATAGTTCTGGTCTATCGGCTCTAGGATGCCTTTCTTGAAAAGCAAATGCTGGAAATATGTGAGAAAAAGAAATGATCATTTGATGCTGTGTCTGTGTGTTCAATAGTGGTCTTTATTTAGAATGAGGTTTAATTGTGGACAGTATCAATAGGGGATTTGCATAGCCACCATTTCGAATCTTGATTTGCGTGGAATTATGGGACTAATGGTACAGTATTTTTTTTAAACATATTTTTATTTCAATAAACAATTCTACAAAAGCAGTACGTTTCAAGTATAAACTCTATAGAAAACATGTCATGTTCAGCATGGAATATTTAACAATGCTCGAATGTCAATATCCATGTGTTATACATTTCCATGACACAAGTCCCCATCTTTCCTATCATGCATTTGGTTTTCATAGATCATGCATACAAGCTCTTACATTTACGAAAAACATTCTTGCAATTTTCGATAGAAATGTTGCCAAATATTTGTATGTAAGATTTCATCAGAATCCATCCCAGCATGCACTGCAGTAGATATGCGCAGTGAGACATGCAAGTCCCCTATTTAACCTATCCCAATGGGATATCAAAACAAATGATGTTGATGGGGCCTTTTATTAAGTAGAGAGAAACAAAACACCTGAAAAGATCAGAAAAACCTGATGGAGGAGGAACTTCTATGTAAATAAGATGACGAATCTGCCAGTTAAATGAGATGTGTTATATAAAACAGAAATGAGTCACAAGGAGCAAATAAATGTATTATGAGATATTCATATCTAAAAAGATGAAATCAAGTAGAATCCAGCGATGGTAAACATAATGCTATCTAATAAGCATTTCTTTTTCTTTTGATGCATACAAATTGTTAGGGATATTTCCTGATGTTTACTCACTATAGTAAAGAGTTGAATATACTCCTCACATATGCATAGATATATGCCATACACAGTCTTGGAATTTGGTACATGAGTCCATGCTACTAAGAGCGATAAACATCACAAAGAAGAAAATTTTCTGAGCAAGGTTTCCTGAGCAATGTTTCAAACATTTGAAAAATATCATTGTTCAGCGACTTATTACTCATTTTCCTATAACATATCACAGATGATACTAGAAAGCAATTAGAAAAGACATATCATATTATGTTGAAGTTTATCATATAAAATGCCATATTAACTAGCTTGATGTACAGAAACGTGTACTGTTCACCTTGAAGAGTGTACTAATTTTTTATGTATTCATTGTATTATATTCAGGTCAAAAAAGAATGGAAGAAAATATACCATCAATCTATTTAGCAACTCGACGCATTATATACACTTGTAAATGATCAGGTCTGGATAAGGTGAGGTCCATGCCATGGAGCCTGGTTAATGCAGTAAAATCTCAACAGGTGTCACTATATGTAAATGTGAGTTGTATAGTTGTTGTTTGATGATATGGGTGGAGCATGCAGCTCATGGAATCTAATTAACTGCCATAAATGACCATGATCCATTTTGTGTACCATATTTAAAGGGGGTAAGAATGTTACCACATTGAAAGGTGGTAGTAACTCAAAAGTGGATAAGGTAGGAGAAGAAGCAATGGATCATACCCTGTGTAGTCTATACAATTCAAATCCAAATATTATTCATTCATTCAGTAGATATTATTCATTCATTCAGTAGGAAGGCATACAAATAGGAGTCATAATTCGTAAATAAATTTCAGATCTTTCAGTGTGTATAGGTAATGCATGTAAATGCATTTGAAATTTTATGTTTCAGTTCAGACCTACCAACATTGCCTCCTGTCCAACTATTATACAATTATTCACTGCAACTGTTAGATTAAAAACAACAGTTTGAGGCATTGTTCGAGGAAGAAAAACTTGGAGTATACCCCATCTTGTGGGCAATGTGCAATGGTGAATATACAATAAAGTAAAAAGACATTACAGTTGCCTTACATAATGGGAAAATTGATATTTTTCATTGCACTGGTCTTTATTTCATTTATGACAATTATAAGTATTGAACATGTTTGCATTACAGTTTGCACTACACTAATATGTTATCCAGTGGCCTTGGTCATGAATGCATTTATAAAACCTGGATTACCAGTCGATATTTTTACTCCACAGCATGCATCTGATGGAGGTTCATTTTTTCTCTGTATCAGTAGAATAACCTTCTAAATATTGATTATATCGATTTCATTCTTATTTCAATGGATTTCCCATGCCTCAAAATATAGGAAAAATGTATGAATTCATACTTGATTGGATGTTAATTTTACCCCAAGTTATGGAGTTTCAAAGTTTTAGGGGCCCATTTTTTTTTGATTTTGGGCATGTTCCTCCACCTAATGTTAATAAGGGGCACTCATACTACCCACAACTGTTGAGAAATCTTCTGTTGCAATTTGTCCTAGGTCAAACCCTCGATCTCCTGGACTATTATTATTATGATTCTCTTTATTACAACAATTAGAGCTCAAGTAATTTGGAAGAGTTATTTCTGTTGAGGAGACATGGAGTTTGGACACTACATTGCACTGTGGTCCCTATTTTTGGCGAGCTAGAAGAACTACATGTAGAAGTATGGTGCATTTACATATGTTTCTATAAGTTTAGAGGCAGAATGAATGTTCTATATATTATATTGATAAATAATAGTTTTCTACGGCGTATGAGACTATAACATAGATCTTACAACATAACTTACATCATAGATCGCAAAATTCAGGCAATAAAATTTGTGTGTTGCTTTAATTTGTGAAGAGTCCAAACATTGTTTAAAACATTTTGTTGCAAGGATGAAAGTTTCACTTATTACTCTGGTTCTGTTCTGTTCCTACTCATCCAATAACAATATTGGCTAAAGAATTGTTGGATTTTGAAGCTGCATTCTCAGATTTACCCAAATTACGGCTTATGGGATTGAATTCATCAATATTCAATGATTATACAATGATCTGAAGTGTAATCACGAAGAGAAAACTCCAAGCGGTGAGTGATAATAAGTGAAGTCACCATAGGAAGGGATTGGGTGGGTCCTCAAAATACACATGAGGACAAATGATGATGTGTTTTAAAAGAATTGAACAAGACATAGAACATATATAGTTTTTGAGCGAAGTTAGCTGAGAGTGAAGCTTTAACCTGTTAATTTAGGGTGGAGTATCAAAATCCTTTGCTCCAACGTTTTTACTTATCATCACTCATGAGAGCTTTAGTCTAGGTCAGACAGTACAGCATGTAGGTAAGGTGTATTTTTTGGTATTTGCTGAGAAAGCAACTTAAATGTATGCCAGTGGTTCAGTAGGTTGAAATTACTGAAGCAGAGAGCAAGGATTATACACGTCATCACTTTTTGTCTGAGGGCTATGTAAAAGCTACATTGCATGTTAAAAAGACTAAAGCATTTTTCCCACCTCTGTAACTATCGAATCCATGGCATGAGGGTCTGAGAGAGAAGGGTGTGAAGGAGGAGGGTATGAGGGAGATGTGTGAGGGGGAAGGAAATCAGGGAGGAAGGAATCAGGGAGGAGGGTGTGAGGGAGGAAGGTGTAAGGGAGGAGGCATGAGGGTCTGAGAGAGGAGGGTGTGCGGGAGGAGGATGTGAGGGAGGAGGGACTGAGGGAGGAGGGATAGAGGGAGGAGGGTTTGAGAAAGGAGGGTATGAGGGAGGAAGATATAAGGGAGATGGGTGAGGGGGAAGGGAATGAGGGAGAAGGGTGTGAGTGAAAAGGGTACAAGGGAGAAAGGAAAGAGGGAGGAGGGTGTGGGGGGAGCCGGGTATAGGGAGGGGGGAATGAGGGTGGAGGGCGTGAGGGATTAGGGATAAGGGAGGTTTGACTGAAGGTGGAGGGTGGGAGGGATTCGGGAGTAGGGGAGGAGGGAATGAGGGTGGAGGGTGTGAGGGATTCGGGTATAAGGGAGGAGGGAATGATGGAGGAGGGTGTGAGGGAGGAACAAGTGATGAAGGAGGATGCGAGGCAGAAGTGTGTGATGAAGGAGGGTTTAAGGGTAGGGTGTGAGAGGAGGGTGTGAGTAAGATAAGATAAGATAAGATGTTGTTTATTTGTCTTTGAAAGTTACATAGTTATGAGTGATGGAGGAGGGTGTGATGGAGGAAGGTGTGAGGCACAAGGGTGTAAGGGAGGAGGGTATGAGGTATGAGAGGCTAAGGGCGAAGAGTATGAGGGAGAAAAATGATCTCAAATAAGTATTATAAGCCCTGTATGAGCTATTGTTTTACAACCTAAATGGTGTATTTTTCATGGGATTGCTCATAAATATATGAGCATGTTATGATATCAAAATGATTAGAAATGTACAGTTGTAATGAATGAATTGATCTGATTATCTTTTTATTTCTGTAAGAGTATAAAGGTCATGATTTATGAGGCCACGATTTATATGAAGCAATGCCTGTTCACTGTTAATCCAAAGTATTTTAGACGATTTCTATGACCTTAAAAATGTGAAATCATTCGTCTGTAATGTATTTTTGGTATTTTGTAATGTTCTTTTTTAGATTATGAGTGAAAATACAAGAACAAAATAATAATGCATCTGTTTTGCATGTCTACATCGCACACATGCGACTACGTCGTCCCCCTAAAAACGTCCTCAGGGCATTCATATAGATGGAATCTTGGTTTGGATGATCAATGGACGATAAGAGCTGTGTCAAACATTAATTTTGATGGTGAAAAAACAAAAGTATTACCTATATTTAAAAAACGCACAGGGAATAACTTGGGCTACGTAGTTGTGCCACAAATTAGCTACCTAGCCTTGCAGGAATAAAAGTCTAGATAACTTTTTTTAATATGCATAGATTATTTTCCTTATACCTCATTTGAAAGGGTTTGTTCAAGGCATTAATACTGCGCATAAAGTACCTGTATATTTATACTCTGTCACTAATCAGAGCAATTTAAAAGGTGTGCGATGTAGTCGAGCATCTGTTTTTGCCAGTTATTTCAGAACTTGTGGAAGGTTTATATTTGGGCATAGAATACCGCCAACCATGAATATGTTATGCCGACATATATTATACTTTAATGTAATTTGATAGAGACATTAAGTTCAGAAAATATCTTGAAAATGTAAAAATGCATTAGGACAAATAACCTAATTCGTGTTATTATTATATAATGTATTACCATACGGTATCATCTTAAATCAAGTCAATTATATCGTAAGATCTCTGCATCTCACTTTATTTGATCTTTTTATCTCATTTCATTAACTGTATAAACTGCATCTAAATTCATATTTAACTCTGCCTTGAGAGAGATGGTAACGTCTGGGAGAACTGGATCTGATCTAGAAGTTTGTATACCTATTTGTCTGTATTTGTCTATTTCGTAACTTCATAATGTATTGTGTGAGTTGGATAAATAAAGTAGTATCTTATCTTATCTTAGAAACAGGGAGAGAAGGAAAGATATATCAAGGGAAAGGGAGGAGGGTGAGAGGGAGTAGGGTAGTGCTTTGACGATATCTGCCTATATTTGAGAGTACCGTGGAAAGCAATAGTGTTTTGTAAACAATGATGATTAAGCAAATTCTTCCCACACATGGCGGCTTCCAGACCCGATTTCAGGATATAGGATTTCATTTTGCAGAATCCTATGTGGGTCTAGTGCCGATTAGTTAGGGGCCTTCCCGAATAATCGGGAGTGCTCTCCCGAGTATTTCAAATTGGCATATTTTTTGGGGGGACGTGTTTATTTTCTACTTAATATTAACAGGAAAATTTCTGCAGAAATAACCGCCGCATACATCTTGCGTTTTTATAGGTCATCTGCACACTTCTCTATCAGTAATGTGTTTTATTGTATGATGAATTAAAATTTAACTAGAAAAGGTATATAATTATATAATAATCGTCAAAGGTATTACATCAGTAATTGGATGGACATATAAAAAAATAGAAATGATGAGAATGGAAATATATTTAAATCTCTCGTGCAATTTACATGAGGTGTAGAGTGAGTGGAGGAGCAAACTGAGCAAGTTGCGTATTTTACTGTTTTTCTAAATAGTGTTTCTTAATCTGGATCTTGAACATTTTATTGTCTTGTATATTGCGTAATATTATGGGTAAACTATTCCAAGTGGAAGCAACTTGATATGATAATGAGTATTTATCACGGTCCCTTTTGGGAGTAAATTGGGTTGGATAGGGGCATCTAATAGGCGAGTTGCTCTGTTTGCTTGTAGTTCATTGTTGATTCTAGTTTTCGAGATGGTAATAAAAGGCAAATATTAGGCATTTCTTCACTATCAAACTATGTTATATGGTTGCTTTGAATGAATTGTTAACTTTGGCACATGTATATTACATATTAAATTGATTTCTCTTCCAAAAAAATTGTATTTTTGGTCAATTTTGTATAAAAGTGACAATTCTCACGTACAAGGTCCCTACTGGCAGGAGTATAATAAGTGCAATTTGCTCTATCAAAATACAGATTACTTTTATTCAAGTGAAATCGATCTAATATATAATGTATATGGGCCCAAAATTTAGAATTCATTCAAAACCACAGTACAACATATGTGACCAGCAAAGCAGAAAGGGGACTCCAGGGCCAAATTTTCGATTCTGAATCTGCATGTCCTCCTGAGTCAATAACCGAAAAAAATAGTTGAAAATTCCCAGAATTTGCCGAGATATGGGCTTTTTTGTAAAGTTATGTCAGTTTTCAGTAGATGATCTCAAATAGGTTGGGGGAGTGACTCATTTTACTGTGACACATCACATGTACAAAAAGTAAATATTAAAAAAAAATGATAATAAATGACAGGGGTGTACAGAAGGGCAAATGAGCATTATAAAAGTGAAAGAATTTTGTTGATACTCCAAAAAATAGTAAAGTTACAGACTTTCAAAGTTACCTCCCTCTCAGAATTACTAATATAAACATTTGTGACAGTGACGTCATGAATATGATGTGACTCCTAGCGGGAATACCAGAAACTATAACTCCCGCGGGAAGGTCCCTTTCTGCTTGGCGGGTCACATATTTTGATAGTGGAAAAGGGCCAATATGCTACTTGTATGATGTAGGGACCTTGTACGGAGATTTATCTCTTTTCTACAAAATAAACCAAAAATATATTTTTATCCAAGTCGAATCAATCTAATGTATATATATAAATATCTATGTGCTGGATATCCATTTATAACGAGAGTAAAATGTAGGTTGATGGAACAAAATGCCTTATTATACTATCTGCCAGAGGGGACCTTGTACGTGAGAATTATGATTTTTCTTCAGAATTGACCAGAAATATATTTCTCCCCTGGTGGAATCATGCTAATCATATAATTATATAATGTATATGTGTTAAATAAGAATGTATAGAATGTGTTCGAAACAACAATACAACATAGTTTGATGGTGAAACATGCCTAATTTGCTATTTCGAATTGCACGTGAGATTTATTTCTTTTTTTTAGAAATTATGGTAATGTATGCAGAAAAGTTGACAAGCTAGAGTCTTGAAATTTTAGTATGGTAGAAAGGATATATACAAGAGTACAATAAATTAATTTTGCGAAATTTCATGATTTTTCAAGAATATTAGTTATCATTGGGAATGGGTATAAAAAAGGGACTGCGTACGTGAGATTTATGGTTGGAATTATTTGAATTGATCCAGTGTGGCATATCTCATTAACATTAAGTAAAAAAAAATCGGGGAGACACTTCAGATATAGTGCTATCCAGTAGGAGCAATAATTTGAATCATTAATGCCTGGAACATGTTACATGGTCGATATCATTGTTAATATTTTTTATTGTATTGGAAAAACAAGGAAAAACATCGAGTTTTTACATTTCTAAGTTGTAATGAACGAGCGGGATAAGAGGAATCAAATATATATATATATAAGAATTTTTATTCAATCAATCATTATACAGTTACAGAAAATATGAATCGGGCTTCGACGTCTATACGCGGCTGCGTGTAGTTCTTCCGGCTAGTCCTTAAAATAATTTTGATTTGAATCAATTCCAATTACATCACTTGTCTTAGAGTCATTTACAATCATTTTACATCTTTTCCATATCATGAGTATTAAGAAGCTTGAACTATTCTACTAGTGATTTAGATATACAGACATACAGAGTTCATTATATAGTATTTCTAATTTTTGGCAACCAGTACAGGCTACCTTTATGTTATACATTCGTCGACCGTTTCGTCATATATACACTTCATTTTTACTGTTATTCATATACTACATTTGGAATTTCTGAGTAACAACTATTCCAGTTGTCCGTACATGTGTCTTTTTGTTAGATATTACATAGTCATGACACTTAATTGATATGATAGTTATGATTTACAACATTAGAGATTTGCACCTTGTGTACTGATCCAATAAATTATATTTATCTGGATAGATATTATAATGTATTAATGTAAGACTTTTTAAGAAAAGTCACCCCGACTACATTCGTAGAAATATTTACAGTCCCTTATACAGCATAAATTCAACAATTTTGACAATTTTTGACAATATCGATATCTCGATCTTACATAAATTGAGGCATTACAGGCCTTAAGTTGGTAGGATTCAGGAATATCTCGAGAATCTTTTGTGCATCTAATTACAATACACCGTTTTACTTCGCAAAAGTACATAACAGTCAATTACAGTTTGCATTCAGTTATTGGTGGTTTTTAGGTATTGATCATTGGTCAGGTAGAATTTATGTTTTAAATAACTTCGAAATTCCTTCCTGGTATTGATTAACTGAACTTTTGCTGGCAAGTCATTCCAGAGTTTAGGCATACGAAACAAGTAGGAATTTCTAAATGTTTCGTTTTTAGGGTGTGGGACTTTCATCTTTCTGCCTTCTGTTAGGCTTCTAATATTTATTTTTCTTGCGTCAATATACTCTTCTTTTCTCATCTTTAGGAAAGTTCTATCTAGAATGTGATTTTCTCTTCTTGCTTTAAGGGATGGAATTTTCAACTTAGTGTGAATTTCTTTAGTGCTAGTAAGTTTAGGAAGTCCTAATGTTATTTTTAGGGCCGAGTTTTGTAAGCATTGGAGTCTATTTAGATTATTTTGGGGTGCGGAACTATAGAAAATATCACCATAATCAATATGGGGTAAAATTGTTGTTTTGTAAATAAGTAATAGGGTTTGTTTGGTGCAGATACCATAAAGTTTAGACATCGATTTAATCTTTGTCCTTATAGTATTTGTCTTCTTGATTAGGAACTTTTTGAAGTTTAATCTTCTATCTATATCTATGCCCAAATATTTATAAGACTCTACAGAGTCAAGTTTGCTTTCTCCTATGGAATAACTTGCCCTGTTTAATGAAGTAGGTTTTGTGCAGATGGAAACAGTTTTGCACTTATTTATATTCAGAGAGATTTTGTTCACTCTGCACCATTCTACAATCGCATCAAGATCTATCTGTAAGTTTTCGACCCCCCGGGAAACCACAGGCCTACAACCATACAACACCGTATCGTCAGCAAATAATTGTGTCTTATTATATTTTACAACATCTAATAGGTCATTAATGTAAATAATAAAGAGAATCGGCCCTAAACAGGTGCCTTGGGGGACCCCACACTTGACTGTCTGCGATGAGGATAATATTCCATTCACCGAAGTCTTCTGGGTCCTATTCTGTAAATAATTTGTAAACCATTCATGAGGGGAATCTCTGATACCATATTTTTTTAATTTTTGTAGTAGAATTTTGTGATTAACCGTATCAAAGGCTTTGCGGAAGTCTAAAAATACTAAATCTGTAGCTTTTTTATTATTTAGCCCCTCATAAACCGTTTCTAGCATCCTATCATGAGCATCAATTATCGATTTTCCCGACCGAAAACCAAATTGCCCATTGCTCAGTAAATTCTTAGATTCAAAATATCCCGATAATTGATTCTGAATACATCTTTCCAATATTTTTGACGGTAAAGTTATACAGGATATTGGCCTGTAATTCCCCGGGTTTGCCCTGTCCCCCTCTTTATAAAGCGGGGTAACTATAGCATCTTTAAATGCCACCGGTATTTCATTGTACTCAAGTGAAAGGTTAAACAAAAAAGCGAACTGCTCACTAAGGGCCATCATGCAGGGTTTCAGTATTTTAGTAGGAAGCAACTTAATCCCGGAGGCTTTGTAGTTTCCTACTCTGTGAAGGGATAGTTCAACTGACGCTCTGGTAATAGTTCTAAATGTAAAGTTTTCATTAATTGACGGAATATTATTTTCCGCTGGGGTGTCATCTTCATATTGTAATATGTTACTAGCTAATGTGGGGCCAATATCTACAAAGTATTTATTTATTTCATCGGCTGCCTCTTTACCTCGCAGAGAGGCACCATTACTATTTTTTATTTTAATATCTGAGTCACCACCCTTAGCTTTCTCGGGCGACATTAACGGCTTAAGAATGTCTCATAATTTGTGAGGGTCCTTTTTATTTTCCTGGATTTGGGTTTTTATATATTTATTTTTGGCTCCTTTTACCATCTTATTTACCAAGAATCTGGCCCTTCTCGCAGCTTCCCAGTCCTCGCTTTTCTCAGTAACCTTAGCCCTTCTAAAGGCTTTATCCCTTTTCTTACTTAACTCTATAATGTTCTTCCCATACCATACCGGTAACTTCTTTACATTTTTAAACGTCTTAACTGGACACATCCTGTCCACATAAGTCAAGATGTTTTGATACAATATTTCCCACGCCTTCTCCACACTTCTTTGACTATAAAACGACTGCCAGTCCAGATCTTTTAATATTTCCTTAAGTATCTTTGTATCAAGGCATTTAGTATTTCTGGCTTGAAATGTGCCATACTCATATCTATTTCGCTCTTTCTTAAGTTGAACAAATACTGGCAAATGGTCGCTAATATTAACCTCGATAGTACCACTACTGCTGATAATATTACAGTTTGTATAAACATGATCAATTATGGAGGAAGACGATTTACTAATTCTAGTCTTAGTTTTAATCATTTGATGAAGGTTGTGTGCTTGTAACATCGAGTTGAATCTCTCAGCATTTGGGGATGTGCTATCTTGTAAAATAGTTGCGTCATAGTTAAAATCACCAAGAATTAAGATTTCTTTAGAGGGATCTAGGCTCTTCAAAACTGATTCTAGTTTGTTTGTGGCTTCTTTTAATTGGCTTTGTGGCGGTCTGTAGACATTTATAATTAACTTAGATTTCATGAACTTTTTGTTTATTTCAAATATTTGAAGTTCTATGTTTTTATCCGATACGTTCAGATGCACATATTCATTTTCTCTTATATCATACGAGGAGTGTATATAAGTCATTAATCCTCCCCCCCTTTTTTTCACCTGTCTGTCTAGTCTTGTTATATTATAATCTTTTATATTAATTTGTTTATTTGAGGTATTCCTGCATAGCCAGGTTTCTTGTAATGCTATTATCTGCGGTTCCGTGTCGTGTATGAAACTTTTAAATTGGTCTATTTTAGGTAAATAACTGCGTATGTTCCATGACACAACCTTCATCCCCTTTAGTGATTTGAACTTGCTTAATTCAGTGGCATCATCCATCACAGGTCCGTAGTATGTCCCCTAAATGTTTGGGGCTAAAGTAGGGGAATCCTATCCTTACATTAGTAAGTGTAGTACCCCTCTCGATTACATGAGCATACAATTTTATACACAAAGAACGACAACAATAATAACATAGGTTCCCAAGGAACATCATCAATTTGCTCTCACTCGATATCATACTCGCTTAGAGTGAGAACTTTCTGCTTGTGTGTTATTTACGCCTGAAGGAATAGGATTAATCAGAGCGTATTACTACTATAAGGAGGAAAATACTACATACATCAACTTGGAAGGTTGGTGAAACTTGAGTCGTTCTTCAGGACCTGTCTGTCGGGCTCCAAAAAGCGCCGGTCGTGGTTACCTAATTACAACTCCCATCTTCACCATTACGACAATATTTGAGATCCATTCGTCTCATAATTACACTTCTACATTATTCTAAAATTCATGTTATTTATTAACAAGTATTAACTTTACGTTGTATTAACAACAAGAGATAACCATGGTTATAATCTGATTCTGAATATTTCTGATATTCAATAAATTCCTACTTAATGATCAATTGTCATTGTTCCTCATTAATAGTTAATGTCAGTCAAAATATAGGTTGAGGTGAGAGCAAGAGGGAGCTTTGGCACTGTCGGGCTCCAAAAAGCGCCGGTCGTGATAAAACTATCTCTAAGCTTAGCCTCCACCTTTTAAATTACTGGATCTTATCATAAGCGGTGAATATTAATTTTGCGATTTTGTCCAAGAGGTCCGGAGTCATATGGCAACCATCTGATGCAACTCTTGAATACATTGCTGTATGGGTAGATGTTTTCGTGGTCCTATGTCGTCTTCCTGACCTGTTCATATGGACCAGATTTCCAATATAAGGCGTTGGTAGACCTTGTGTCTTGTTAAACTTCTTCACCACGCTGTTGAATATTACCACTTGCTTATCAAGGACGAGCTGATCTTCCGCGATGGAAATTAGCTTACTCTGAGTAAGAATAGCACTCAGATCTTCAGAGTTATTAGCTAAATAGGTATTATAGGCCGTCAAGTCCACTCCCATCGTAGTTCCATATATTACCATAGGATTGGGTAGATTTGGAGGGGAGAGTTCATTTATCCCTTTTACACCTCTTCGCATGGATTCCTCAACATCTGTCTCGAAAAGCATGTCATTGTTATATTGTAAGCTCACCTCTTTGGTATGAAAGTTTTTTTGAGTAATGTTGCAGATTCCAGATAACACGAATATAACTTCTGGTCTGTCGATTCTTATAATACATTTGGCTCTCTCGATGATTTGGCCTGTATTCGCGCCCCGGGCCACGAACACGTCTAAGTCACATTCAGGTCTGTGCGATCGGAGGTATTGTTTTAGACCCGATCCTCTGGAGTCGGCAAGAATTAATAAATGCCGCCTAGGTCGATCCATGTTCAAGTTATCTCTTGTTGTTTGTTGCGGAGAATTCGAGTCTCAGTTTGTCCAAAATCCTACCAAACTTGTTTTCACCCGTAAAGCTTTTCACTTTCGCGGGGACGCGGCAGCCATTTGCTATTTTTACACCCCGCAGTCTACGTCCGGTTCCCCATTTGGTGCAAGTTGTAAGTTCGTAAAATTTGGTAATGGAAGGCTCTAATAATTTCTCTCTCAATATTTTGTGTTGTTTGAATTTTTCCCGAGCTACTTTAGTCAGGGTTTCTTCTTCGATACTTTTCCACTCCGCCATTCTGTGCGGGTCTACTTCCTGTTCTAGTTTCGCGCCAATGCGCTTGGCCTCAAGCGGGCTCACGACACTGTCAATATGTCTTGCTGAACTTGGCTTGCCTAAAAATATCGCTTTCTGATACTGGTAGGCGTGTTCAGAGGATGGAAACTTGTGATGATTAAATTCTATTTGAGCATTAAAGAAGTTTGAGTAACAGCTATTGTGTCCGTGGAAACCCACACCCCCGTCATCGGTAGGTATGTTGCAGACCTCTGCAGGCGTACATCCCTTCGGTAATAAATGCAGATCTACGTGCGTGTATGATCTAGTGCCTAGTATAATATGACCGAGCACCAGATCGGCTTGATGTTTATGGAGGCGCAGTAGTCTGTGACAATCTTTGATCATCATGTAATCATAGTCTTTGGTGTTGGGAAAATATTTATTAAACCAAAGGGGGCAGCCTGATTTCCGTCTTATATCCCTAGACTTGTTTAGCACTCCCTTCTTATGTTCCGGGGAACTTAGCTCTACATAGATTGCCCGAGTTTTCCCTTTCTTTCCGATGCCAACCCTGTACGCTTGAAGAACATCTTCCTTTTTCGTGGTTAGTGCCATGTTTAGTAGATTTAAAACAATGTTCATGGTCTCTTCCGACCCTTCATCATTAAAAGTCTTTCCTGGCTCTTCCCAGATTTCAGGAATACACTCAATTAGCAAATGGGTTGTACCGTCTGTTTTGAGAGAGGGGAGATGGTTGGTTTTGTCACTCGCCATGTTGTCTATGTCGGTGCGACATGTTTTTAAGGTGGACATTACATCATCATACTTTCCTTTCAACGTATTTAGGTTAGTGCCTGTTGTAGTAATGGTTTGTCTAATATCTAATATGGATTTATTTATCTCGTGCTCAAGTTCTGCTATCGTGCTAATGCCAGTGGGAGCAGCCTGGTCGACAGCGACTTCAGCGGTGTCAGCGGTGTCAGTGACAGCCGCTCTACCATCCCCGCTGACAGCCGTCCTATCCCCCATCATCGAGACTTGGTTACCTCCACTGTCAGTACCACTGTCAGCAATAGTTTGAGTCACAATGTCACGTTGTTGTTTTTTGTTTTGTTTCCCTCTCTGAATTAGTTTTTTCTCATCTTGGAAAATATGACTTATTAGATTGTCTTCAAGTCTGATTATTTCTAGGCTGGAATCATTTATTTTCCTCTTTAGCACATCATATTGATGATCGGCCCAAGCGAAGGTGTTTGTTAGCTTTCGAGTCATCACCTCGAACCGTGCGTCGAGCGCTTTAACTGTATTCGCCATGTTTATGAACCTGGGACTTAGTCTAACGAGATTATCAAAATCACTCCTAGCAAAGACCTGCAGTATTATGTCGTCAAGAGCTAGTTTTATCATATTTTGGACATCCTGTATTTCAGTTGGACTCCTCTCTCCCTCCAATGAATTTTGACTGTCAGATGTCGGTGAGGCTAGTAGGGTCTGATCGAGTAGATCATGAGTTTGCATGAATTATTAAAGAAGATATCGACGACAATGCAATATTTGGGCAAAATAGCACACTTGAAAAATCTGACCCATATGTAAAATCTCCATTGCCTGTTAAAAAGACTAAAGCGTTTTTTTTTAACTTAGCGGCCTCGTCCAGCTCTCTCAATACGTCCCTATGCAGCAAACTCCTTATGTGAGATTAATCAGGCTGTAAAGCTATTGCGTGGTGACAAAGTAGGATCAGATTTTCAGAAAATATGCAATCGGCAGCTCTACACATTCATCAAATTCTGCTGAAACAGGCCGAAAAATCAGAAATACTTGGTTTACCTGAGTCTATTTGCTATTGTGTTGATTAAAAGCATCCTTTTGGTTATGTTGGACTGTATTTTGAACCTAATTTCTTTCTTAAATTTAGAATATTTGAGAGGATTGGTGAAGGTGACTTTTACATCTTTTGACAATCTCACCATATATGACAGAGACTCTGGGCCAAGTCTACTTTACGTGAGATATTTCTTCATGTATGTGAAATCATAAAAAGGAGTCCTTTTTAGGATAACATTTCCAGCGCGGAAAGTGTGGAGGTAAGATTGTATTCTGTTATATACAAGACTGCTAGAGATCATAAAAAGGGAATTTCATCAATAGGAGATTTGCATGTGCCACTGCGCATGTCTGTCACAGTACATCTTGGGAGGGGTTCTAATGAAATTTGATTTTTATCGAAAACTGCAAGAATGTTTTCACCAATATCATAGCTTTGTATATATGATCTATATTAACACAATGCATGATGGGAAAGCTGGGGACTTGTGTTATGGAAACATGTATAACACATTGATATTGTCATTAGAGCACTGATAAATAGTCCATGCTGAAGGTGGCATGTTTTCTATAGATTTTATGCTGTACCATTGGTCCCATAATTCTTTGCGAATCAGGATTCAAAATGGCGACTATGCAAATCCCCTATAAGCAGGGAGTTTAAAGTTAAATAACTGTGCACCTGTTTTAGTATGGCAGTGGGAGAGCCTAACGTGGGAATCCTGAGTAAAGTTTTTTTCCCCTCTTGATTTATCATCATTCCTGTGTGATGTGACATTACTGACCTTGAGGAATTTGAGATATTCAAGATGGCCGCTGCTGACCATGCCAAATCGGTAAACTGGCATATCTATGCTTATAATGGGGCTAGGAATATGTTCTAGGTGTCTAAATGCATGTTTCATTAGCGTACAAAGGGAATAGAGTCATTAGATAAATCATTGGCCCACTAATTTCCCATGAAAAATGCATTATAGTGTAAAGTAAAATAATTCAATTTGACCGTAAACGACCAAGCAAATCTGTGTACAGGCATATCTCTGCTTCTAACGGGGCTAGGAATACATTCTACATTCTGTATGTTTTGTTAGGCTACGAATGTCTGGCAAATGATATCTCCCAGGTGAAATAAAATATAAAAAAAACAGTCATATAAAAAATCTCTGCAATAGAGAAGCTGCATTCGGTTGAAATCTAACATACACATAATTTGAGATAAGTAGCAAAAAATGGATTTTGAGATATCACCAGAAAAGAGGAGATCAAGCCGATCCCAATGATAGTAAAAACAAGGACACCAAATAAGTATTTCTCTATTAAAATAATTTTAAGTTTGATATTTTTCTTTTTGAAAATAAAGGTTTGCAATGTTTCTAGATGAGTGAGTGAGTAGCAAAGTAAGTAAAGTCAGTAAAGTAATTAGATATACTCCATACAAATGTCTTCAAAACACAAGAATATATTTAATACAATGTCCCGAAATTTGTGATATGGATTTATATGACTATAAGTGCTAAACCCTCCAAAAATCAGAAAATGTCAATAAAGAGATCTTGTGAAAAAAAAAACACTTTGAAAGATATAAATTTTGCAACTTATGACTCATTTTCCTGAATTATCACATCACATTTGGCAATTTTTCTTTTGTAAATTGCAAGAATGCTTTCACTGATACCATAGCTTGTGTAAATGATCTATGAAAACCAAATGCATGATCCCATTGTAACATTTGGGACTCCTCTTTGAGTTGTCTTGAATCTTTATTTTCGGTTCATATGCAGAAATGCATCTCCCACGCCCCCTACCGGCTCAGAGGCCTAACCACCTTTCTTCTCGCCACATACTCATGAACTTCTTTCTCATCTTTCAAAACACGCGCCTAGATCCCCATCACTGCTATCTTAAATTCTGATCACATGGGAGGGAGGGGGAAGGGAAATGACCAGCAGGTCAGCAAGGGGAGGGGCCACTGATTAAGAGTGGGAAGGAGAGGGGAGGGGAGATAGCAGACCGACCAGGACATGGTGTGAATTGGGATTGGTCAGGTGTGATGCTGGTCACTCTGGCCTTGTATCCAACTCATTTAATTATTGTTACCCTGTGGTTGATTGGATCCTTTATCTATCAAGGTAATTAATTGGTCTTGTCAGGATAAGCCAATCAGCCCAGGCCCTGTGTAATTGCTGTAATCTGTCTAGTATTTAAGCAATTAAATGATTATATCCGATCTCTTCTACTTGGTTCGGTTCTGGCTTTGAAACATACTTCTCTGTGTGTTGCATTGATTCATTTCTCACTCAACTGCTGACCCCAAATTTATATTGAAGAATGACCCTGAATAGGGGAGTTGCATGTGCCACTGCGCATGTCTGGTACAGTGCATGCTGGGATGGATTCAGTTGTAATATGATATACCAAATATTTGGCAATATTTTATCGAAAATTGCAAGAATGTTTTCATCAATATCATAGCTTGTATAAATCATCTATGAAAACCAAATGCATGATGGGAAAGATGAAGGCTTGTGTTATGGAAACATGTATAACACGTGGATATTGACATTAGAATATTGATAAATATCCCATGCTGAACATGGCATGTTTTCTATAGATTTTACACTGTACCATTAGCCCCATAATGCCATGCGAATCAGGATTCAAAATGGCGGCTGTGCAACTCCCCTATTCTTCACCATATTTGGTGGGAAACAAGTTGTTATGAAACATCTGCTTCTCAATTAAAAATTGTCCGGTACTCAATAGATAGAAATATGATAAACATGGCACTGAATTTTATGATTTGTCACATGAGTCTTCTTTTTGTAGAGGGTGAAATAAATGGGGCACTTTGCAACCCCGACGGTTTGTGACTAAAGGTCAGCTCTCCCTTCAGAGTCTTTACAAGAAATACCTACCCTTGCCCCACCTTCAGAATCTGTGCAGAAAAAGTTGCCTCCCCCATCCTACATGAAAAAGATGGCCCTCCCCTTAGTTGTAAACTATGAACAGTCCCAAAGTTGAACCAATAATTCATTCATGATTGACGGGAGACGTTAGAGACACACCTAAGCTCAACTTGACTGAGAACTGTGTAAGTATTAAAATGTATCTGAATTGATTTATCACCGTATTAAATGTATGAATAAACATGGGGATGTGGGGTAGCCGAGTGGTCTAAAGCGCTGGGTCGGCCCATTGGCATGAACATGTTGTGGGTTTGAACCAAGCTACATCTTCAACTCCTACAAGAGGACGACCACGATTGTGGTGATCTAGTCCTCGTAAGGAAACTGGAATTCATTAATAAACATGACAAAAACTTACCATACATGTGCTAAGCGGGTAAGATATCCTTTCTTGTAACAGTTTCCGTGGGGCCACATCCTTAATTTCTGTTTTTGCTGGCTTCTCCAAAAACTTATTGATAATAGCTTTGCCAGGTGACTGATCTGTTTCTGAAGCTGTAATGAAGTCTATGATAAAGGTAAACAGTAGGGCTATTAGTAGCCCCCTCCAAACAACCATCTTGCATTTCTGTTCGTCTGAAGCTGTTGCTAGATCTGGGAAAATGTACTTCACTCAATTCATGTATATATGGACTCAATGGTGACTCCACCCTTGGTAACTTTGCTGACTTTTTGCCGCATCATCGGCAAGTGTCACCAAGAAGGACAAAAAGATGTTGGTTAGGTAATGAGAAACTGCACAATTGGCAGCTCCACATGTTTAGTCAATTCTGCTTAATCCAGCTAACAAATGATGAATACTATATAGGTATATCAGAAAAACTATTTGGTATTGATTTACAATTGCAGTCCTGTTGAGTTGAACTGTATTCTGAACATTTTTAATTTGAGTTGTTGGTGAGGGCCAATTTCCCTCAAATGAAGAAGGAATGGGTCTCATGGGTCAGATTATCAGAAAATGTACAATCCGCACATCTACACATTTAGTAAATTCTGAAAATTAGAACGACTGTATAATGTAAGTAAAACAAGAGCTAATGACATCAAAACAATAGTATCTATCAATATCAGGATACAGCAGTTATGTGGACCATTTGTGGACATAATATTTTCGTGGTTTTTTGTATGAGTCATGTGTGATAGAGTGTGATAGAGTTTAGAGTAATCATGCTGGATTCTAGGTTGATTCATTTGCTAAATCTTTTGTAAGAGTGTATTAACACATGCACAGGCGGGGGCAGGTCAACAGCTTTAGACTGTGGATGAAATATATCCTTGCGTTTCAAAGCTCATCCTATGGAGTATATTTAGCTACTTTTTTGGTAATTGTCCACCCAGAAACATTGCAAACTTTTTATATTATTATTAGATGTCCTTAATGTTTACTATCATTAGAATCGGCTTGATCTCATCTTTTCAAATAAGATCAGATCACAAAATTCCTTTTTAGCAACTTGTGACACATTTTCTTAAAACCCATCATATATGTGAAGTCTCCTATTGTACATTTTCCGACTACTTCACTGAGATGGAGAAGCAAGGATTTCACATGGGTCAGATCATCAGAAAATATACAATCCATGCACATATCTACGAATTTTCTGAAAGTTAGATTACAAGATTTGAAAAAAGGCAAATAATTTAGGTTCATGTATGATTCCATTTGGTCTTATGTTGATTAAAAACATCTGCTAATTCCTATAGATCTACAATTTGTTTCTTAAATTTGATACATTACAGAGGATGTTTGGAAGGTGAATTGTACATTTCAAGATGACTTTTCCCATATACCTAATTAACAAGTATGGTAAGTATAACAACTTTTTCATGGTTATAAATGTGCTAGACGATGTAAACAAGATTATAAACTGTGGACATTATTCATATATTTTTCTTTAATTTTGTAAGACGGAATGTACATGAAACTCAATATGCTTAGCAGTTAATGCCGGCGGGGCGGGGGGGGGGGGGGGTGGTGAGGGGGGGGGGGGGGGGGGGGGTGAAGGGGGATGGGCTATAACGTAATTAAAACATTAAAGCAGTACTTATTTTATTAAAAGAATTTGCCTTCTACGAAGTTAACTTGCCCGAATGTCTGTATTACCATCACCACTGTGCCTACTTGTTATCATGAACTGTATTAACTATACTACTCGTTACCATATGTGCGATAGTCTCACTATAATTATGCATGTATATTGTGTAGTGTCTGCTATTAATTACCTCAGCGACTGATTAGGCACAAAAAAAAGGTGTGTTTCACTTTTTTTTTTTTAATTTCTTTTTTGGAAACCACCTCCCCCAAAAATGTCTATTTCATAACAATAGTTATTTTAAACATGGGAAATGTGCTTTTTGACAGTTTCGGGTTAGGAAAACCCGTTTTCCTGCTTTTATAAGCTTTTTTTGTCAAAAAAACGAAAAAAAGTAAGATATGATGAAAAGAAAATAGGTATGGTAAAAAATGTTAGGTAGGGTAAGGTTTTTCTAGGTAGGGGGGGGGGTAAATCAGAACCACACCTACTTTTTTTTTGGCCTTAGAAATACCAACACTTGAAACAACACAGATCTCTGAGTCCTTGCAAGCTGGTTATGTTTATTCGTCACCTGGTCGTATAGTCTTGATCAACATAAACTACAAGACACTTAGACTCCACAGGAGAGAAGTACATAAAGATTATCACAGAAGGTAAAAAGAGTGTATAGAGAAGTATACAATAGTAAATGACAGCTAGACATAAAATCTAAAAATATCAGACATAAAACCCAGCGGCATGCCTCCCGATCAATGATAATAATGTACTAAAAGTTAGTGGATTAGTGTTGAGTTGTCGGTTGGGGTTGCTAAAAATCCCTATCACCTTGATTACCATCTCTACTAGGATAAAGAGGCTTTTCTATTCAGAGATGTCTATTTAAGAGTATACCTTGATTAACATCATTACTATTGATATAAGATTGATAACAATATATATATGGTTGTTTGGGGGTTTTCAACATACACTAAAAACATACAATGACAAATTAGTGATAAAAAAATGAACAATATGAGGTCCAAAGAAAACATTTTTTCATAAACTGATATACCTCATTTTCCAGTCATTTCACATGTTCAAACTCATTTACAACACCAGTGAAAAATGAATACAAATAATAATGATAATTATCATTTTTATATACAGTACATGGTTACACAGCTGTATACACTCCCAGGTTTGATTAAGATTATGACTAGCAAATACCTATGCTACGCACGGGATTTGCTAGTGGGACAGTGGGGCCCACATCTTCATCTCTCCTTCTTCCCTCTCCCACCATCTTTCTCTTTCAAGTTCTCTCTGTAACTTAGTATCTGTACTAACATTTATACCTCAAATGGAACCCCGTTATGATGCTTTCTTTGGTCGATATTGTGCTGTTGTTGTGTTGCCTGTCCCTGTCTCTGTCCCGCTCCCTCCCCCCTCACTCTCTCCTGCCGCCTCCCTCTACCTCTCCATCCCCCCTCTCTCTCTCCCCCTTAATATTGCATTATACATGTTCCCTCGATGGGGCATATGTGGGTCAGGATTGTGTTTCCTGTTGTGTTCATTATACAGTTCCTCAGATGGGGGCTTTAAACCTTCTTTTAACCCAAATATATCCAATCCCCTCCTTCTCTGTGTCACCACTCATGCATTCAGTTAAATAGATCCTAATACTAGATACATGGTAGCGATGAATGATCTCGCATCCTTTTAACCTTGCTAAGGGTTGGAATTGTGTTTTGGTTTCTTAAATATTGGTGCTCCTTTTTCTCTATGCATTCTCAACCACTTTCAGAGTCTGCACAAAAAAGGTGTCCCCCCTTCAGAGTCTGTGCCAAAAAAAGTGCCCCGAAAATTCTCCTCTCCCCTATTGGTTATATGAACAATCCCTTACCACATAGTGAAGGATATGTTGAGCTGGTTATAGAATGGAAGTCGGAGCTCATAATCTAAGATTTATTGCACAATATTTGTCAATGTTTTTACAATAATATAATTGGCTTGCAGTAATATAATTGGCCAGTGATCCAATTAGGCCTTTTAATTCCCGCCAACTTAGTTGAGCCATCATAAGTGGGTCAAATTGTCTGAAAATGTACAATTTACCTCCACAAATATTCTCAAACAATCCAAATTTAAGACAAGAGTAATGTTAGAAATTCAGTACAACATAACCGTACAGATTGTTTGAATAAAGGCAATATGACATATACTCAGATATACCTAGTATTGACAATGTGTCTAATTCAGCAAAAATTACTCAACATGTAAAGGTGCCGATTGTGCATTTTCTGAAAATCTGACCCAAGTAGTAGTACATCTTAGGTGTGGGCACATCATCCCAGAGCCTCTTAGTATTAGTTTATATTTGAATTTACCTATTTCATGCACATGTATTATGTCCAAATTAAAAGTGTCCAGTTATATTACCTCAATATGGGTGAAGTGGCCAGGAAATGTGCAATTCTCCTTCGCCAATCCTCTCAATAACCCAAATTTAATACATAAATTAAGTTCAAAATTCAGGTCAACCAAACCAAACCGATTCCTAGAATCAATGCAATGCCAAATATACTCAAATTTACCGAGTATTAACCAAATTGCAACCTAATTTATCAGATTTTACTAAATGTGTACAGCTGCTAATTGTACACTTCTAAAAATCTGACCCCTTGGTATGAATGGAAAAGCAAAATAATGACTAACACATAACCTTCTGTCACCTAGATATTGTTGTAGATTACTCACATGAATGTAAAAGTAATGTAAAGTGTAATTTTTAAGGCAAACATTAGTATCTATAAATGGTGACAATAGTTATCTGCTCCATGATAACCGTCAAACCCTAACTAGACAAACCCAGGTTTGATTTTCCTCTCAACTAAGGGAAAGTAAAATAAATTGGCGCTATATCAAAATGAGTCCCATGTCGGCAAAATCGATTTCGGAGTTACCTATTGGATGGGTAAGCAGCAGGAAAGAGCTTTCCAATGATGTATAGAGCTTAATTTTAGGCCTATCGGGTATATTTATACGTTTGTGGTGAGTATTTAATGGACGCGGTTACTGGAGCAGCCGGAAACTGAGATATTGAAGGTCAAAGTTGTGGGACTTTTCTTTGACGCGCCAACCTTGGTTACGGGCATTTGATATCAGCCGATATTTATGAAATTTTGGCCACAACATATACCAAATTCAATTGATTTACTTATTAACTTTTTATTTTATTGCATGGTGAAAAATGGGTAAAATTTGGACAAACAAAATTTCAAGGCAACTTTTGTGGGATGTATGTCGGGCGTGCCCTCATGCAAAATGACCAGTTCGTATGATCAGATTATTCTCAGATTTGGGACAGGTATTATTGACTACTAGGCCACAATATATCAAAAAAGCAGTTCATTTCAGTTAATATTTTTTGATTTATTACCCTGATAACATGAGCATAATATTCTGTACACAAATTCTTCGGTGTGTTCGCAATTATATACATGATAACACCTTTATAAATCATTCTAAGGAAACAAAATGTACAGCAGTAATAACAAGTATAAAACCAGTAATAAAATCAGTAATAAAAAGCAGTCAGCCCCTACCCTTTCCCTTACCTCGACCCCTTCCCCTTCCCCTACCTCTCTTTGCTGGAGGAGGTGCAACCTCCCCATCAGAAGAAGATTCCCTTGCCCTTCCCCTAACTGTTCCTCTACCCCTACCCCTACCTCTCCCTCTTGCTTGAGGCTCCCCTACAGCCTCCTCCTCCGCCTCAGAAGAAGAAGAAGATTCTTCACTACCTAATTGTAATGATTCATCAGAAGAAGATTCCCTGTCCCTTCCCCTTCCTCTACCCCTTCCTCTAGCCCTTCCTCTACCCCTTCCTCTTCCCCTCCCTCTTCCCCTCCCTCTACCTCTTACTGAGGTGACTGTACGAGGTATCCATACCCCCCCCTCCCTGGCCCTCCTTCGGGTACAGTTGGTTTGGGGCACATTATGTCTTTCTTCGGTACAAAAATCACGAATAGAATTAAAAAGATACCACTGTCTGTATGCAGACAGTCCAGGAGAAGGTAAAATGGGTGGGTTGTCCTGAGGGACATCACCCACAGCAACAGTAAGCATTTTACAAATGGCCTGAAAGAAATAATACCAGGTTTGTCACTAGAAAATTCAAAATGATGATACCCTTTGATACCTGGAAAAGATTTGGAGAAAGGCGACAGGAATGCTTGCTAGTCGTACAATGGAACAGAAACATTACCCCTTTCATCACCTACAAGTTCGGCCTGGTTGACCCCCCCTGGCTTACTGCGCTGCCCAATTGCTTGAGATTGCTGAAGAGAAGAAACATTGTCCCGACGAAACTGTTTTTTCAAGAGACCAAAGTACCAGTCGGGGGCAAACTTAGTGTGCCCAGTAATCAAAAAGTTAAGTGTAATAGACTTGTGCCTTCCAGTAAGGACACGCCACATCAAATAGGCCAAAACATACCTGTTCTTGTTTTGACCACTACAATTATCACAGTTAACTCATTGAGGACGGGATGCTGCCTCAAGGCAGCATTTTCAAAATGGCGTTGGGGACGGGATGCTGCCTGCAGGCAGCATATTTTTATATAAATTGAAGGGGGCATATGGTATGTTGTCATGGAGACAATAATGATGACGTCATAACTAACATACATAAATGCTGGAAAGTGAATTTGGAGCAAGGTTGCTGCCATATTGCACCCAATTGAGACCCATTATTTTAATTATTGAAGACCAAATTCTAGAAATTATGAAAAAATAAGATCAATAACTATTTACACCTATTAAACGATGTACATATGACACATATTATTTGAAGAAAATATTCTTAAAGTGTTTTTCTACCCTAAACCTCATGTTAAACACCCGTCCTGAAGCCCAAAAAGGGGGAAAAGGGCCCCCATCCACCAGGCAAAATATATGTAAACTGCCCCCGTCCTCAATGAGTTAAGATCTAAATGCTTCTCCCCCAGACCATAGTTTTCAAAGTAATGATTCAGATAAGAAATAACTGCATTTGATCCCTTACTGGTGCAATACATGAGCAAGGGGCATGTTTGCCCGGGGGGGTTCGCCATTGTCTCTGTACGCTTCTTTTGCATCAGCACAAAATTTCTGATAAAGAGTTCTTTCGCTGGTTACAGTGTCTAAATGTTTCTGCTGTTTCTTTAACTTGGCAGATTTCACAACTTCAGGTAAATTACTATTACAGGAAATGTCTCTGTTATTACGCTGGCACTCCCAGCAGAGGTCTGTTATGGGACGACTTGTGACTATTTTAGGAAGATATTTGCGCCATAGTTGGCCAAAAGTGGAGAAGGCAACAGCCCTATTATCAGTCTCTTGCATGGCTTGTGTGTAAAGACGAACTTCAGCTTTTGTAGAATGGCAGGGGAGAATGAGGATGTCGTCTCTATGGTGTGAAGCTACTCTGCCTGGCAAGACAAGCGCATGTATTTCGGCATAAGATGTGACAAAGTTGATTGTGTTCTTCAGATCATCTATTGGCAATGACCTCACAGCATGGTGACCACCACCCTGTCGTGTACGAGTGACAAGACCATCCTCGCTGAAGGATTTTAGCAAAGCAGTCAGCAAGTTTTGGCTAATCCTAGAAGCAGAGAGAAGAGAAAAATAGAAAAATTAATGATTTAATCGCAAAGGAAGAAATTAAACATAATGAAGGATTGTAAATAAGAATTCAAAATAATGATTCTTAGCAAATAATCATGTTATTATGAATAGCTATGTAATGTTCAGCATCAATGGGCACAACAAGATTCATGATAATACTCACTTGTAAAGGAATTTAAAGGTAGCTTTGCAAATAGGCTTGTTATGCATTCTGTAGTGGCTCTTTGGGTGTTGTCTCTCTCCCTTCCATTGGCGCCCCTTCTTTGTTGGACTGCATCAATCACTGTTGTCAGTAACAGTATTGAAAATACCAAAGAGTGCCATGTCAAGCTCATCTGAAATGACAGTATAACAAAAATATAATAATGATGTTGTGACCCACCAAAATATCACTGACACAAATCTTAAATCCCCCTCGACCAGCATGATTCGCTACAGTTAGCCTATGTAATTAGTTATCCTGTAATAAGTTCTCTGTGTGCTCATAATTGAACAAACTACAGCTTAAAATACTGAATGAGTATTATACATGCATGAGACAATAGAGAAAAACATTTTAAAATGACCTTGATCGATTTGATCATGTTCCGACCGATGAGCGATGCACTGTTCCACCGTGAACTGGTCTATGCACGGCCCGTTGTTAAACAAATGGCAGTTACAAATGAAATAGACAAAATCCAAGATTTCAATTTGCCCAAAACTGACATGTTGATACAAGTAATGCATTTTTAACCCTACACTCCACACGAGACGATTATGGAATATCAGACATCCTAAGCAAATAGTTTACTCCCCTGATCTCGACTCGATGTTTCCGAGTCCCCATGAACGAACAACACGAGGTGAGGTAAAACCTCTACCGATCAAATTTAGAACATTTAAATATACACACAATATATCTCTCACACATAACAGCATTGGATTATAGATTTGATTGATTTCCATTGATGTACATAGCATAGTTTTCAGATCGCCTCCCCCAACGCGTCAACACACACGATAGAAAACATGGCTGTAGAGCTTAGACACTTACCTAAATCTGGAGCACTTTTCCTGTTCCTTGTCCAGGACTTCCTGCATGTGATCAATAATGATAAAAGGTTCTGATTCTTCCTCAGCTTCTTCCTCATTTGTGTCCTGAGTTTCAGGAGGATCTCGGACGTCTGGTTCTCCATCCGAGTCAGATTCCACCGTCTATGTTTCCTCGTTGAACACAAAATATTCCTCGATGAGGTTACGCCATTTGGAGTTGTCGACAACACCTCCCAAATTGGCTCGAGCGATGCCATTAAGAGCTCCTGTGACGGTGGCCTCAGCTTCCATGTTTAAATATTAAACCTTGGTCCATTTAAAACTTTGTTGGAGAGTAAAACACGTCTTAAATCGTCTGGAATCGAGGAATAACTGGTCGCTTCGATTCAAATCCAAGACCACGCTAGAAGATGGCGTCAGCCGGAAGTTGATCTTTCGGAGCGGCTGGACCAATCACAGTGCTGTATCCACTATACGTGGGCTCCCTAGCAACAAGTGTTTACGCCAAATGCACTTGGACAGAGCTCTGTGATTGGTTAGCTTACGCGGGCATTCAAAAGGGAAGACTACCATTGGATAGAGGAGATTCGCGGCTTTCCAAGGATACCAAATGTGCTGGGGTACCCTACGCTCAAATGTCCACGGCGTACGAGTGAATTTAGTGAAAAATAGCCTCCGACTCCTTTGTTTAAACCCATCCAACCATGTTATGAAAATGTTTACCGGCCATTATGAAGCATAAATTATTGTTTATTTTACAAAATACTTTCCAGTCTCACAAAAAACATATTAAAGATTAATATTACGCGAAAAAATGATTTCGACCGAAAAATTCCTATCCCACATTTGGAGCCCTATAAAAATATTATCTCAAAACGAAAGTTGCCGACATGGGACTCTTTTTGATTGATTGCATCTCAATTATTGGACAATGATCTCTGTTTTCATAGCTTTATTTCCCCCTAGAACTTCCACACAAGGTACAAGATCAGACAGGCTAACCAAGACATAAATGAGTGGTACAGGAAAGAGCATGCTTTTCTACCCCCATGTAGGCCTATTTTAATACTATCAACATTTGTATTCAAATAAGGGAGATAATATTAGGCCTATCGATGCCGATGCCGGCAATGACGCAATAATATACGTAGTGACATCTTCTAATTTTCACAACGTTAGTAACGCGCCATGACAACGCAAGTCCTGGACAACGCATAATAGACATTTTCCCGTGCAGAGTATCAGAGGAAGAGGGGGGGAGGAATTTTTTGTTTAGGCATGTAGGCCCTATATATAGAAACAGAATAGTCGGGGGAAACCATTTTCTCCTTGGTCACAACCAAAATTTCTTGTTAAGGCAAACATTAGTAAATGGTGACACTAGTTATCTGCTCCATGATAACCGTCGTGCTATTACTAGACACCCAGGTTTGATATTCCTCTCAACTAAGGGAAAGTAAAATTGGACAATGATCTCTGTTTTCATAGCTTTATTTCCCCCTAGAACTTCCACACAAAGTACAAGATCAGACAGGCTAACCAAGACATGAATGAGTGGTACAGGTGATATTCAATACATTAAAAATTGGTAACATCTCACACACATTCTGGTGTAGAATAACAGTTGGTAGACAACCTGTAAAAAAGGTAAAGCTTGACATTTGTTATACAGTAAAAATGGAACAGATCTGAAAGGCTTGGAAGGTTGAGCGAGCGTTGCTACAACCTTGACCTGGAAGGCTGACCCAGTTATATAATAGCTAAAACAACAACAAGTCAGACTAGACTTGCGTTGAGCCTCATATCAATAATTGTAGTGTCTGCTATTCTGCATGATCATATTATACAAAAGCAAATGACACTCAACTCAGGTCCTTAGTCCTTGCCAGCTTTCCAACTTTATTCAGCAAATACTTTAAACACACCTCAGGAGGCAAGTACCACGGACTGAACCTGGCCCAACTAGTCACACAGGGACTAGTGTATAAAACACATTCACCAGACATAGGGTGTTACAATATACATTTTAAACACAGAACACAGAATACACATAACATAAGACAAACCAATGGTTATCACACATAACAAGGCTGCAGTGCATAAGATTGACTATGGTTGTCTATATTAACAGCACTGTCCTGAAAACCCCCAGTGGATTATACAGTCACTACACCTGGTGCCTGTATAGGGAAGGAGTTTTACCAAGACCAGCTAGTAATACTGACCACAGACACCACAAAATGTTGGTTTGAATAGGAATATAGGTGATTATGTGATTAAAAGGTTATTAATGATTCAAATGAAAAGAAACTTTGAATTTTAGTAGCTGCAGATATGGGTATTGTATTGTTATGTTTTGTATTATGTTTTAATTTCATTCCAACACTTAACAGAGTATGAATAAAAATATGTAGATGTAGCCCTTGCCCTGTCCCTATGGCCCTTTTTAATAAGCTCTATGGGATGAGGGGGAAGGGGGTGTTTGTATAATTGTCACCTTGGACGCTGCCTTAATACATTAGTGCATGGAAGACAAATGTATTAAAGCTTGTAGTACTTTATTATCCATACAGTCAATTCAATTCAATTCAATTCAAGTATTCTTTATTGTATTTCGATCTTATTACAATTAGGTAGTTCGGCTGTCTATATAGACAAGAGTCTAAGTAGTTCTTCCACCGATTGCCAATTACTTGATTGGTTAAGTTACAAAGGTTTCAACAAGAACATGAAAATAAATTATATGATTGTGAGAAGATAATGGAAATACATCAGATGGTAATATGGATAGGTTGACATTCATACAGTAAATATTTTTAATTCATTTATCTAAACAAAATCTTTTTAAAACCTTGATCAAAGTTGAAATGTGAAATACACGCATAAGGAGAGTGTATATGACCATAAACTTGATCAGATATCTTACTGAATAGGAAAACCTACTCTAACACATATCCATGTAAAACTACTGGAGTAATCAGCACATGTGGAGTTCATCACCACATGTGTGAAGAGGGTCTATTTTTAATTAAAGCTGAATAAAGCTTAACAAATTTCCAAGTTGTAATAACACCAAAAACCCTTTTGCCTGCCAAGATGGGTTTGAGAAAGATGTTTTATTTCTTTAGATGTTGTACATTATTCTGAATCCAACATTTTGGCAATGTTATGGTGCCTTCTTCAGGGATTGTCTATACCTCTAAAATCATGAGGGATATTAATAATGTGTAAGATTGAAATATGACCGTTGTCAAGGATACGTTATCTTGGTTACCATGTCACAAATAACAGATTTCCTTATAAGGATAGTTAAATAGGGCTTTACCTTTTAGATAGTTGTAGCTTTGTGGTGGGTGGGTGTTTAGGGGTGGAGTAAACGGTGTTTTGATCGTTTAATTTATACATAGTATTCACATGACATCACCCCAGTCAGCGGCTATCCTCATTGGCAGCCATAATGTGTGGCAGCATAGATGGTGAGAGACACTAGAACGGCAGGATTTCCCATTTCAAATGTTTGCTAATGGCAATTATACTCATTATTCCATCATGACACACTAAAAAATGACCATATAACCTATCAGCATACTGTATATAACATTCTCTAAAACTTTCGGAGGTGAAAACTGCATTTTTGAGGCTTGGAGCACTCATGTCCAGCTAAAGTTGACCTACATTATGGCAAGCCGCGGCTAGCGCCGTGACGTCAGTGAATACTATGTATAAGTAGTTTTAATAACGAAGTTTGATAAGAGAAGTTCAGTTCGTAAGGGTTTTATTCACTATAAAAGTGAGCTGAAATTTTTTTTTGACATACACAATATGAGGTTTAATTGTAACAACAATTAATAATTGCATATAATTAAATATAATTTTTATAATTAAGGGGCTCAGACTGAGCTTAAACAAATTTGAACCACTCATACTATTTTAGTATAACTTATTATCCACTTAAGATTCAAGATGTCCTCTATGAATTCAAATGAGATAACATATTAATTTACCTTTAACTTTTTAAATTGCCATTCCTATATCAATTGTACATTTCTGGATGACCTGACCCATATGCATCAGATAGTACAACCATAAGTCAGATACCAACTGAGTTCATCCCATTTTTATAGCACAACCTCATATTTTAAAATGAAATGCATTGACAAACTGTTTATTTGCCTCACTTTGCTGCAACAACCCATGTAACCATATTGATTAATGATATGGAAGCATGACGCCTTCATGGAAGGCGTCATGTATCCCTGAGAGGGAGCGGTAGAAGTAGAGGCGGACGGGGGCATCTGAGACAGTCTGTTTAGCAGCCCGCTAAGCATCAGGAGTTGAGGCAATTGGTCCGGCTGCAGGGCTGGAGCCATCACATTTTATCAAATTTACCCAAATTAAGACTTCTTGGATTGAATTCATCAATATTCTGATGTTTATACAATAATCTGAAGTGTATGCCGATGCGTCAAATGCGCTTGTACTGGGAAACCTTATGTAGGTTCTAGTCTTTTGCCTGCTGTAGAAACGTCCTCATTGAGAGTATAAATAGAAAACAAAACTCAGCATCCTGCCACCTGATTTCAGACGCATTTGTGTACACATTGCTGGGATTTAATACTCCCGCAAATTGATAAACATCACCTTTCTACTTGAAATACATTGTCAAAGAGATGAAATTCAGAAAGAGCATGCTTTTCTACCCCTCAACATGTGTTTATATCAAGTTCAGCCTTTAAACAAAGCAGATATGAGAGAAATTTTTCAGGTACATAAGTAAACAATAAAAAGCTTGCCAAAGTAGGTCTACATTATTGGGTCAGGTTGTCAACAAATATACAATTTGCCAGCACCAATCATTGCAAATAACTCAGATTTGAGAACGAAATGAGTTTCAAAATACAGCTTGACATAATCGTTCAATCAATGCAGCACCAAGCATACTCAGATATAGCTAGTATTTTCCATTTTCCAGAGTAAATTAGGCCTAGCAAGATTTACTAAATGTATAGAGCCGACGATTGTAGGCTACATTTTCTGACACCCTCACCCTATTGCTTTGTGGCAGGCACATTGCGGGGGAAATTACCCTCCTACGAAATAATAAAAAAAAACGCTATTTTTACTCGGAAGACATTGCCAAGATGTTTAAATTCCGAAAGAGCATACTTTTCTACCCCCAATTATATAATTATATCAACGTGTATATTTAAATAAGGAAGGTATGAGGAAGTAAACAATAGTTTGACAAATTTTCAGCGAGATTGACAGTTCAGGTGAAATGATATATCCTGACAGGATAGGTAGAAGTGGAGAGAGAAACACTCAAAATAAAGTATCAAAATAAAGTAAGAAAGAGCAGCCCTTCCTTCTATTAGGTATTTATTTTATATTGTGATGTCTTCTTATTCATGCAATGCTAGCAATGCAACTGAGTCCTTGACAATGCTTTTTCCCGTGTGCAGTGGGGAGAGAAGAGGGGATTGAAGTGAGGGTGTGTGTGTGGGGGGGGGGGCGGGGGGGTAAGGACTTTGCTTATAATAGAATAAAGGGATTCGGGTGAAAACGTTGTTTCCTTGGTCACAGCCAAAATATTGTGTTAATTTTTTAATCTGTAGTATTATTTGAACTCATCATCATGAGCTGAAAAATCGACCAGAAATGTGGACACAGGTGCTAAAAGTTATACACTGTGCATCTGACTTGTTAAATGATTCATGATAGCATATACTGAGCCCTCAAATGTGTCCTCTGTCAAAACTTAAATGTGTGTGTGCAACCACTTGTAATGTGCATCAGAAGCCTTGGATATTGTTGATGTCAGTGTAGTATGCATGAAAAGATAATCTATTCTTCATGTGGTGTACAACCAAGTGGAATTCAGGCGCACATAAAGGTTAACACAAACAGTAACAAATTTCTCTTCAGTGATCATTGTGTTCTCTGCAATGAGCACTCAAATCATGCTCAAGCAAGGGAAGCAATACTCTTTTCTTCTATTAGCTTGCCAAAGTAATTTAGATTAGCATTCGTCATTGGCTCATATTAGACAATAAGGGGAACTTAAAGTCTGGAATAGATGCAGCAGAACTGCAAAATAATTTCTTTTCTAATATTGGAGACTCATTCTCTAATAAAATATAGCCTATTACCAGTGCAGATGAAGCTAGGATCCAGTCCCCAAGACTGGATATGACAGATGAATTTTCTAACTAGTGTTTCAATATTTTAAGGTTGATATATTTGTTTTTGAAAAAAACAAATATTAATATTTTTGGGTTGATAATTACTAATAAAGTACCTAAATATACTTCATAATATGACCTTAAAAATGCATATTATACATTGCCTTGAAATTTCGTACATGTATTAATATTACTAGCAGCATTAAGCACCCCATGAATTAGAATATTCCAACAAAGATTTCTTATAAATAAATCACTTTGAAAAATATCCATTTTGCGACTTATGACTCATTTTCCTGAAACACATCACAATTTTGGTATAGCGGTTCCATACCTTACCGCGCCCATGTTTACCGCTCACCTGCATTTCGCGCTCATGCATACCGCTCCCCTCCCATACCGCTCCCATGCATACCGCACACCTGCCTACCGCACTCAAGTGTTGCGCCCCCGGCCAACGGCCGACGGCCGACACGGTCCTACACTGAAAGCAAAAATGTCTTCATTCTAAACAGTCGTGAAGACGCTTTTTTTGCCCCCACTTTTGAGACGTTTTTTTCCCAAAACGTTCTCCAAAACGTTTAGGAGGTAAAACGTCTTCAAGTAAAAAAGTGTTTAGGGGGTAAAACGTCCTCAAGTAAAAAGGTGTTTAGAAGCTAAAACGTCCTCAAGTAAAAAAGTGTTTAGAAGGTAAAACGTCCTCAAGTAAAAAAGTGTTTAGAAAGTTAAACGTCCTCAAGTAAAAGTGTTTAGAAGGTAAAACGTCCTCAAGTAAAAAAGTGTTTAGAAGGTAAAACGTCTTAAAGTAAAAGTGTTTGGGAGTTAAAACATCTTCAAGTAAAAGTGTTTGGGAGTTGAAACATCTTCAAGTAAAAACGTGTTTAGGACTGAAAATGCAATATAATGATGGTCTTATTTATGTCATCATTTCTCAGATTATGGGTACTCAATATGATGGACTTGCTTCGATAAAGCGATGATGGAGCTGGAACAAAAAAAAACACAACAATGGCAATTTCAGTCAATCATTATTTATTTAATTCAATTCATCTGTGCAGAATAAAATTAGGTAATACATATAAATCCTGGAACTCATATGAAACCACATGCATAAATACATAAATTTGAAGCAGAGATCCTAGCAGATCTGTAAAGATGCATAATGTTCAGTGATATACAGATCATAATAAAGGATATTTCACTGCACTCACAATGACATACAGTTTGTTCTTTTATGAATATCGTGGAAAACAAGCTCAAACATTCCAATTGAGTGAAATAATTATTTGAAAACAATAAGACTAATATAACTGAAAATGATAGTCAAAATGATCTGTTCCCAATTATCACTCTAAGTTAGGGATTTTTTTTTTTAGGGTTAGGGAATGATATCACCAAATACCTAGACCCAACCACTTTTTGTTAAATTAAAAATATAAAACCACTGCGTTCTAAAATTCACCACTTGTCAACTGACTATTGCTTTTCATATATGTCTATATGACCCAATATGAAGGAACAAAAAATTGATGAATCACCTAAAATGAACTTTGCTGGTAATATATTTAGACACCTCATATATCAATATAAACCTGATAACATTGAGCAAAATATCTTAACCTAGAACAGTATACCATATTTATACATAAATACATAATGAAATTCTAAATATCTGCTGACAGTTCCTGTCAATGCAAAATCATCATAGGCAACATTATTAACAATACTGGCACAAACTTGGGGTAACCTTCAATTTTGCTAGTTCTGTAATAATGATATATAACACAATGTCGCGTTTTGCAGATCAAGTACATCCATACATTCAGATTAAGTAAAACCACCCATACAAGTATACAAACGGTGTAAACTTTTCTTAGGTCCTAGGGGGCATATATACTACAAATAGCAAAAACTCATTTGCAGGTAGGAGATATTCATTCCGTTGATGAGCAAGGTTTAAGGATGCATGTCACATTACAGCTTAATAGCTTATGTAGATATATTAAAACATAAAACCATTGAAAAATACAACAATATTACAGATTCCCCAGTTCAAGAAGAGTCAAACTAATCTTGCTCCCATCATATGAAGTAATTATAGCTTGATATTTAATATATTTCAGTCGTTGCTAGCAGAAATCCACTGCGTCATAGGCTTTGACAGCTGATGTCAATGCTAAATCTCCAGAGATAATAATTCAAAAGAAAATATTTTCAAAGTTCTTATTTTTTGCACAAAAACAATATAAAATAAAGGGTTGAAGACACTCAGACCTATACCCCACAGCATATGCTTAACGGCTAAAATCACAGAAAATTTGCATGGTCATCTCTTAAATTTTAAACTGAATATTAATACATTTATCAGTGTTTGTACAGAAATAAAACATTAAATCAAAACCAAAATGATCCACACCCGCCTTTCTCTTCTATATTTATCTCTCCCTCCTCTTCCTCATTTAATCCCAGTTTGTCCCTGTTAGGTAACATCCATAGAATTGTCATTTTAATCAACCAGAAATAATTTAAACCAACATTATATTCATAAGTAAATTGAAGGGAACAACCCAAATTAAGGTATTTTAATTATTAGTAAGAGAAATAGTAAGAACTGTTGATTCTGTAGTCAGATTATATCAAAAATAGCTGAATTAGGGGCAAATTCAGGGTTTGGAACATAGTAAGAGTTGATTCCCAGATGTTTGCAAATAACTTGTTTGTAAATTACATTACTGCATAACCCACTCAAAGTGGAACTTGTGTTGCACTATATAATTTGGCACCAATATTATAGATTGAAAAAAAATACCCTGATCATCCTTAATACAGTGAAACATTCTTTCTAGGGGCAGGGTCATGACCTTAGTCTAGTGCAAACTGTTGCCGATCCTGGCTTTCTTTGGCCTGCTTGGTTGTTGCAAATAGCGATGTGTATCACTGAATCAATGTCCTTCTTTTCATTTGGCCTAGTGGTCTTGACTGCCTCTGTAATATAATTAAACAGGAACATTGTTAATCAAATTGAATATTTTCTTCACTAAATGTTACACATATCTGGTATAATCATTTCTAACAATGATTGGATAATCATACAACTTGTCACTCATATTACATCATTATACTAGATATATTATAGACCTTAACATGATTACTTCATTTGCAAATGAGTTTACAGTGGTCAAAATAAGAGTAAAAATACAGGCCGTCCCACTGCACAATGACAGGATTAGCTTGCCTGCCAGAATTTCTGGTTTCCCAGACAAATGTCAAAATTATCTTAGATTAATAATTTTTATAGACTAACCATAGGAAGTTGAATACATAGGGTTGTGGGGGTAAAAAAGTTACCCCTATTAGCACCACTGGTAATCTAACTGACATACATATATTTACTGGATCGGTCCATCAATGTGAACAAAAATCAAACAGAAATCATCCATAACTTGTATAACTGATGTTCAAGATTTGTGGTAACAATTTAACACACAAATTTTGCTGTAATTCTAGCTTGCCTATGTTAATTAATTATTTGATGCAAGCTGTATTGCATTAAGTCACATAGAAATGATCTATGTTATTCACCTATATCTATGACTGCTGGTTAATACAGTATTATGTGATATTATAAAGTACAGTGTGTGAAATTAATTTCCTCTACAAATATTCCTGTTTAGAACACTGACAGATATATTACAACAGAAAGAATCCTTGATTTAGCTACAAGAGTTTTTAGCTTTTTCGGAAATGTTTAAAGGCAAGAATAAATGAGTTATCTAATGATATATCACTAGCAAACACATGACTGTATACTTCATGAACGGACACATTTAAGTCCAATTCATTTTTTTAAATGGTCACAGAGAAGCCGGGCAGCTGGGGAAATTAGGCGAGTATTTTTCCTTGGGTCCCGGCTACTAATAATAAACCCTGTCCTTCCTTCATTCCGTCGTTCGCCGTGTCAGTACAAATCATAGCATTCTTTTTATTTTTCTTTGATTACAAAGAAAAAATATTCCTCTTTCAGGAAATGTATACTTTTTTATACTTATCTTTATTATTCTTGTCACCAGTGTGCGTAGAAATTACGCACAGATATACGCAATGTGACGCGGGATGACAGCCTAAGGCTAAATAAGGGTTCATTATATCTTTTTTCCAACAAAAGAATAATAACTAATATCATATTCGAAACACATAATTTATGTCCCTAATATATTTTGCTAAATTGTCTATGCTCAAATTCAGTTTGTTACTTATTTATGGGCTGTTGAAATGCGTTCCTGGGATGACTTTCCTATTACACAAAATTCAGTAACCCATCTCTGTTCTGACATGAAAACAAATTAGTTCAAAAATCTTTCTTATTTCCTATTTTTTCACTCCAAAATACATTTATTTTATTTTCTTTATTAGTTGTTTCTGCTATCACATCACACATTTCTCAGCCACTACCTGGAATTGTGGGCCGAGGTGGCCTTGGCCGACGCCGTTTTTGAGGTACAAGTGGGCCGACCGGGGCTTGGGTTGACTTGTCTATGAAGCGCAGGTTGATCCGCGCATTCAGCAGAGCACTAACCACCGTACGGTATATACGGTAGTCCCCCATAAATAAAGTCAGTGATAGCAGCCAGGGCTTTTCAAAATTACGTTCATTGAGATGTCTAAATGATTATTACAGAGATAGGACGTTTAATTGGGATACAGAGATGCTATTGTGCGCAAAACGAAAACAATTCCTTTCAACGACCAAATGAAGTGTTTATAAATTCGGCATTATCGCCCAGGTATGTGCTGTGCGAACTAATTAGTTACATTCCAATGATTGAAGTCATTATTTTTTTTTAAAAAAGACTACTTACCCATAGTTTCTGGTGTCCCCGGGTAGATATAGAATGAACAGTGGCGGCCAAACACAGCTTAGTTTGTAAACGTCCAGGAATTATTCTGCACATTTTGAAATCACCACACGCTACGCTAACGGCTTAGGCACACCTCAATTTTGACACTCTGACACAAGGTGTCGCCAGTGTTACCTTGTATACATGTCAACATAGAGCGTATAATAGACGCTCAATGTTGACCGATTTTCACGAATGGTAGGCATTTGGGTTTTTGAGCAATAGCAGTGTAAAAATCATGACGGATTTAATTTTGATGGGACTGGCTGGGTGTAACTTGTCAAAACCCTTCAAGGGGACCCTACTTACATGGCTCTATCACCAGAAATAAGGAAGTTAAATAGCCAGTGTTTTTTAAATGATATTCATAGGTGGGCTATATTTGAATAAAATTATTTCTTCCATCTGTAATAAATAAAAAATAGCAATATTTTGTCCATCCGTTCCTTCTATGAATATTGAGCTTAAGTACTTGCCAATTGATTCTGATCATTGATATGGTTATATAGTCCAGGCAATTTATGGTTTGACCCACCACAAATTGTAACAGAATTTATTTTTGCGGGAATGTGTAGAGTAAAGCCCCCTATATAACATATCAAAAATGGACATTTATATAATTGGGGGAAATTTGTCAAAATGGCCACTAGGTGGCGCTTGTTTCACGTTTTTTTGAATACTGGCCAAAATATCAATCGTACAGGTTTGTGTATATTAAACCATTTGTAGACAACAAAATTACCTTTCATTTGATGTATAACACACCTGTGTAGCCCTAATAGCTCAGAAGTTACAGAATTTTGAGTTTTCGGTAAAAAAATATAGTGTCAGAAATTATTTTTTCCAAACAAAAATACTGTGATTGATATTTGTCAGAGAGTTTCACTTACATTAAATCATTAATAGGATAGAAAGTTTACTTTCATATGCAGTATTAAACATTATTCTAAGATCAATATTTGTTGAAATATGAATTTTTTTCAAATAAATTGAATTACCTAAAAAAATCACCTTTAATCTTATCTCCACATATGGGTCAATATCTCAAGTTTCATTCACTAAATTTAACTCTTATTATTCCTAGGACCTAAGAAGTTCATATCCGTGCATGTGTATATGATAAGACCACTAACAATTAGTTTTATTTGTCAATTTTTAATTATTAAGCTTATTTTTCCATTTTTATCATGTTCGAAGTAAGATACCTTGATGAATATTTGTTGGTGAGCTTAGCTTACACTAAACCCACAATAGAGTGTAAAGTCTACTTCAAAACGAAGTATTGGACATAATTCTCTGATCATAATTCTTTGAGATATTATTCTTTTATATAAATAAAACTGGAATTTTCACCAAAATCACCCTGTTCCCTTATCTTGATATATACATCTGTGCCAACACTATATATATTCCAAGAGATCTAAGCAAAAAAGAGCCTAGCCAAGGACCAATTGCTGCAGAATATTTCTCAATGGTTTTGGCCAGTATTAGTTCTCAAATTACGAATCTAGTGGACTAAGAATAAACCAATATTTGTTAAGTAGTAGTACAGATACAGAGAAAAAACTGGAAAAAACTGACTTAAATTGCATCTTGTGAAGTAAAAAAATATCATAAGGGCAATTAAGACCAAGGAAACTAGATAACATATTTCTGTTGCCCTTACTGTAAAACAAAAGTTATAAATAATTATTTGTATCACTATACTAAATGATATAAAGAACAAAATTATGCTGTAAATTGCCTACTAAGTAATGCACTTTTTTGTCCTCCTAACTTCCATCATAAGGACTGTTATTACATACTTGATCAGTACTACTGAGCTGTTTCGGGTGCCTTCAGCTTTTGTAATCACACATATGGGCTGTTATGCTTGTCATGGTAACATATGACTCAAATGACGCAATTTGATGTTGCACCGTTGCGTCTGCTGTGCAGTGCTGACTTGCATGTTTTAAAACTTTTCCGACATTGTTCCGACAACCAATAACAATAAATACAGTACTGATAAGGTGAATATAACAAATAAATCTATAAATCAGTATGTAATAAATACCAAATTGCACTCTGTATGGTTTATAATTGGGTTGAGACAAGCTTAAGAATGAAACTCATCCCTTGGGAACTCATTCTGTTTTTCAGCTTGTCTCAACACGATTATAAACCATACAGAGTGCCATTTGGTATAAAAGCAGTTTGCTTAGTCACCATTGCAATATCCGTAATCTTAGTTAATCTTTCTGCAATAACACCTCAGACTGCTGCAGTCACTTTGGCAGTTACGTAAACCTTCATAGTCAGTCACAAGCAAGTAGCATATCAATAGATACAGGTCAGAATATTTCATCTTTGTACTTTCATCACCAATTCTCTAGGAGGAAGGTGAACACAAGTAGTATACTCTGTGGTAAGATATGTATGTAGATCAGTGTACTTGCAGTAAGTGTATTGGAGACATACAGTACATGTAACAAGTCTTTACCAATAATGCTAATACTGGAGTTGATCCTGTCTTTTACATTTTCAGTGTGTAGAATTACAAAAGCACAACTCCACCATTCTTTATCCTCTATTTTGGGAACACACCTGATCTTTGTTTTGTAATGCAAGCATGCTAGCAAACTTCTGAAAATAAAAGCCTGTCCCTAGGTCAATAAAATGTCAAAACAGTTGGTGATTGTCCAAGTACTGAACTCCTATAGAAACTTTGTTACTTATCGGTTGCAAAAGCTTTTGTCTGTCCTTGGGAACTCTCTTAATTCTTCCATCTGATATATTCTCATAATGTTCACTAAAACCAAAGTTAAGGAAAGTAAGGCTGTACATGGAATGATTAATCTAAACATGAACAGTACACAGTACAACCCCATGATTTAACAACATGGACACTCTTGGAATTTATCATGCACAAATGTCTAATTTACCCATGCTATGGTGTTATAATTAAAGTGTCAGTAAACTCCAAAATATTATGAGCAAATCCATTTCCTTGCTATTATTGAAATGTAACCACCCCGGTTTTACTTAATTCAACTTATTATTTAGTGAGTTTTACCCATTTAAAGGAGTGAAAAAGTAGTTACACAGTTTAACACTCCATTCAAGGCGCCACTGTTTGCCTACGTCATAAAGCTGCGCCAATCTTGAAATGTACATGCAATGAACATAATAAACAACTCTCATAATTGCTGCTAGAAAGAAGGAGGGTGGGGAGGGCAGAAGGATATTGAACAACACAGGTGTGCATACCAAAACAAACTGTTTCAATTGCTGGGAGATTGGAGGGGGAAGGTAGAGATATTATGCTCATTTCTGGCGCACCTTTATGATGTCACACAGCACTCCCAGTGCCCTCTTGTGCTAAACAGACTTTTTCAACTAGGATTTCTCAATTTATGCCTGTAAGTGACTATAAGTGAGACATAAATGGAAGTAAAAAAATCGAGACTTGGGTGTTGTATCTATGGCTCCATGAAGTTTATTGTCCTAAAAGTGACCATGAACCTGTTAACTGACCCTTTAACTGTCAACTGTATTCTTTCACATAGTTATGTTCACCTGATACAGTAAATGAAGAATTTCTGGTTTGCCAGGTTCTTGTGTGACTGAGATGAGCTTTCAAGGGGAATCTTATCTGCTGGTCAGGGTAACTACAGCAGTCTTAGGAGTTATTGCAGAAAAAAAAACTTGGAATGTATTCTAGGTTGGGGTCATTGCAATGATGACTGTAAACAGCACACTAGTGCTTTCAGTTATCATAGTGATAATTGTTATCAATAACAAAATGTTGAATTACAGTTAGGACTGCAGAAATATGTTCCCTAGTTTCCTGGTCATGAATGTCCTTATACAACTTGAATTATATTTTTGTCACTTCACTGGATGCAATAGGGAACACCAGCAATTATCTATTCAGCTCAAGTCAGCTGGCACTGATTTCTTACATAGAGCAGGGCCAATCTGAGGGTGGGTGGGGCTCTGACCACAGCTGTAGGTATGAGCCTCCACACACCCTGCAGGTGCATGCATCATGCACCCAATCTGCACCTACATACAGCACATCCAATGACATGTTGACATTTCTTTAGTAATTGTTTTCCTTAATTATCTATGGAAAATAAATTAACATGAAGAGAGGACATGGTGATGTCTCATATCCTCAAGTTTAGTTGCACCAGTCAACAAATCTTAATTCAAATAAGGCCTATTTGAGTTAGTTTTTCCCCAAATTCTTCTCTGTATCAGTGCAATTACTCAACAAATATTGATGTTCTTGACTTTTTTCATATTCTACTAGATTCCTCATGCTCAAAACCATGGAAAAATTATATTCATACATGAATATACATGATTTTGCCTTGAGTTTATAGCATTTCAAAGTTAAGTGGCAGCCATTTTTTGTTGTCGTAATATTGGGCATGTTTACCCCTAGATATTTTGATACGAGTCAGATATGGATACTAATACTGCCCCAAACCTTTCAGAAACCTTCTGTTGCAATTTGTCCTAGGTTAGGCCCGTTTTTGCTAGATCTCCTAGACTATTAAGAGTTAACTAGATATGCTAGGGTAGAGGGTGATTTTCTAGTAAATTCCTGTTTTATTTGTTAAAAAACTCATATCTCAAAGAATTATGATCAGAGAATTATGTCCAATACCTTGTTTTGAAGTAGACTTTACACTCTATTGTGGGTTTAATGAACAACGAATGATCAAGAAGGTATTTTCCTTAAAAAAGGAAAAATATGAAAAAATTATGTTTAATAATTAAAACGTGAGGAATAAAACTAATTGTTAGTGGTCTTATCATATACACATGCAAGGATATGAACTTCTTAGGTCCTAGGAATAATACAGAGTTAAATTTAGTGAATGAAACTTGAGATATTGACCCATATGTGGAGATAAGATTAAAGGTGATTTTTTTAGGTAATTCAATTTATTTGAAAAAAATTCATATTTCAACAAATATTGATCTTAGAATAATGTTTAATACTGCATATGAAAGTAAACTTTCTATCCTATTAATGATTTAATGTAAGTGAAACTCTCTGACAAATATCAATCACAGTATTTTTGTTTGGAAAAAATAATTTCTGACACTATATTTTTTTTACCGAAAACTCAAAATTCTGTAACTTCTGAGCTATTAGGGCTACACAGGTGTGTTATACATCAAATGAAAGGTAATTTTGTTGTCTACAAATGGTTTAATATACACAAACCTGTACGATTGATATTTTGGCCAGTATTCAAAAAAACGTGAAACAAGCGCCACCTAGTGGCCATTTTGACAAATTTCCCCCCATTATATAAATGTCCATTTTTGATATGTTATATAGGGGGCTTTACTCTACACATTCCCGCAAAAATAAATTCTGTTACAATTTATGGTGGGTTCAGCCAAAAAAAGGCATAGATTGCCTGGACTAATAAATTCAATATTTCTCTATTAGATTAGGGGAAACCTAGGGGAAATGTCTGCGTCATCGTAGGCCTACGTCACGCTTTTTTATGCGCTTAGATCAATAATGAATATTAAGCTTGTATGTAGATCTAATAGATTATTAAGTAGTGTTTTTCACATAGGCTATCCTATCCTATCCCAGGTTAAATTCGCATTAGGCCTAATTAATCTGTAGGGATAGTAACGTTAGCTAAAAGATCATCCAAATATCAATGGGGGGGTGGCAGCGGATTCCTGTCTGTCCTATTTGTTAGGCCTATATTAATGGAACTCGATCATCTATTAGACATTAGGCTAAGACAAAAGCTCCAGTTATCTTGTTTTGGTATAAAGAAAGGGTGATATTTCATAATTTAATTGTGTGATTGGAATCATTTGAAATTCTTTCTTTAACTTTTGAGGTGTAATTAGCGGGTGGGTAAATTTATGTGTGTGCGGGTATATAGGCCTAATAATTCTCTCTCCCCCACTTTTTTTCTCTTTACCTCTCTTACCCTTCCTCTTTCTCAATATCCTCTCCTTTCTCCCCCCACGTACCCACTCTCTTCTCTCTCCCATCTCTCTCACCACTCCCTCTTTCTCTATCTTCATATCTATCCCCGGGTCTATCCCCCATTATGTCTCCTCTCTGTCTAAGCTAGTTTAAATGAACTTGCTCAGCTGTGCATGGGAACTAATGAGGGTGGAGCTAAAGAACAGGCATTGGGAGCCTGACAGCCTGACAGTGTCATAGCCCTTATTTGGAAAGGACGTCTCCGAGGGTGGAGTTAAAGTGCAGCAAAGCGCGGGCGTCAAGGAAGGGAGACCGTAACAGATGGCTTTTGTATGGGCGGGCCTCTTTTGCCAAGAGCGCAGAGCTTGACGGCGGGTAGGCTGTTGAGCGGTGGGCTGAACACTGCAATGTTTGTGAGCGGTAAACATGAGAGCGACCAGGTACGGAACCGAATCTGTCATATGTAGGCCTAATTGGATTTTCTATGCAAATTCGTTTATCTGACAAAGGATTAACATTAAACCTTCATTATAAATATTCACTGTACTCTTGACTTAAAATAACTTAGTTCATTATTATTTGTGATATTAATACAAACAATGCTCTACTTTAGGAAAGCTTTTAATGCTTGCTTCGAAAATATCTTAGGCATGAAGCCAGGACAGGCCACAGTTCTTACAGGTGTACATTCGCCTGGCATTCACACTTACTATAGCATTGACACGCCCTCACTCATAGAATCCTCTCTATGCTACACTAAACAATATAAACCTACCTCTAGATATCCAGATCAACTTCTCCCACTGAATTAATCCATCCATTAAATAACAGATTCTTCCAGGTTTAATTATTAAATATTACTATTAATTACTAGTATCTGTTATCTGTATTATGATATACCCAATCATATTAGTTATGATCAGTTATGTGACCAAATACACCTTTTTTCATAAGCTGTTGTGCTAAAAACATTCATTGCAATATCTTTCATAAACCCTTTCCTTTTTATATCACTTGGGTATTTAGGCGAGCTACAACTCTGGCCGCGCTGTATTGTTGTGGTTGTTTGCAGGTAGCATACCAAGGCCTGACAGCGCTACAAGAGTGATATTCGCGCTTTGCCACTCATATTGATATTCTAGCACTGTGGGGAGCATGAATACCGCAATGTGGTGTACATGGGGACATATCATCTTTAGGGGGATCAAACCCCAGATGACCATTTATCTGACCATCGCACATATTCAAACTTATCTATAAAAAATGGTAATGATACATAGAATTCATTTTAATTAAAGAAAATCATTTACTATATTTTCCTCACTTTCAGAGAGCTACAAAACGCACAGACCCGTTTGCAAGGCTTTTCTGAGAATGGCCCTAATATGTTTATTTTAATATATATGTTAACATATCTCTGCACTTGTAAGGTCGTCCTGAAGGTATATTTAACAACTTTTCAATGCTTGTTCATCCAGAAACATCAGTAAACCTTTTTCAAATGTACAACGATATATAAATGTACTTATTAGATGTACTATATAGGTTAACATTATTGTAATCAGCCTAATCCAGGGCCATCTTTTAAAATTTAATAATAGTGATGTGTTCCATGGATACGATTTACAAGTTGCAAAAAATGAATTTTGAGATGTCATCATATTTGAAACGATGAGATCAAGCAGATTCTTATGATGGTAAACATTATAGGATTAGGATAAGAATTAGGATTTCTATATTTTAAGTCTGATATTAAATAGTTTCGAGAAAAAATGCATGGATATATCTAATCGACTGGGGATGAAAGGTGGTGAAAACGCACTGTTGTGCAGACTGTGTTACCAAAATAAAATTGTCTTCAAAAACGTTTAGATCAGTTGAGGTCATGGCGCAGTGAGTAGCAGCAGTGTCTCCACAGCATTATGCGTCCTGGGGAATGTGTTGTAAACGGTTTTGTAAACACTTGTGTCTTCAAATGAATGGTTTTGAGTACAATTTTATAAACGGCGCATTTACAGTGTATCAATGTGTTCTTGCTGGAAAGAGGCCCATGTCAAGGTCTCCTGTGACGGCCTCCCTTCCTGAATGACGACCGCAGTTTAACTCCACCCTCAAGGACGTCGATTTTAGTCTCATTAGTTCCTATGAACACCATGGGGATAAATTTGGTCGGCACAACGGCAATTTAAGTGTGACAAAGGGCGTGGGTAAGAATAGAAAGTGGGGGAGAAAGGAGAGAAAGAGAGGGAGGGAGTGGTGAGAGAAAGAAAGCTTTCCCAGGCTATAAATAGAGTGTAGAGATCGCAATTTAGAAAAGGCTTCAAGGCTTCCCTCTCTCCGTTCCCCTACATCCTCTCCCTCCTCTCCCCCCCCCCCTTCTTTCCCTGCCCCCTCTCCCTTTCCTATTCCTACACCCTCTTCTTCACTCTCCTACTCCTCTGCATGTAGTTTGCAAAGTGTGAAATTAACACCCGTCGCCAAATGCGGGTAAAACATTATGCGGGTGGGTAAAACTAAAAAATTACCCGCCCTCCTTGGTAAAGGAAGGGAGACAGAGAGACAGAAAGAGTAGAATTTAACGTCCATTGTTATGGGTTTGAGTAATTCAGTATTCAAGTATATCGTAATTACTATAGTGCATGATGATTTGCTTTAAATAGTATGACGAAATATGTCAATTATTCTGTACTTGAGTATCTTGTTTTGGTACAAAGAAAGGACTTAATTGTGTGATTGAAATCACTTGATCTTCTTTCACTGAGGGGTAATTAGAGGGCCGATACATTTCTGTGTGGGCAGGTAAAATCTGATTTCACCCGCCAAGTTGGCGGGTGAAGGAAAAAAGTTAATTTCACACACTGAGTTAGGTCCCCTTGGACGTAGGTTTGTTTTTTTAAAGATATTTTATTTCGAACAACAATTCCACACAATAATGGTACATTTCATGGTCTCGAAAATTTAATATGTCATAAAGGCTGATGAATATAATAGAGATACTACGTTTAATATAATACACGTACAACTTACTCAGTTTGTTAATCGTCCCAGAAAAAAATTTATAGTTATCATTGGAAACCCTCTTTTTTTTAATAATTTGTTGCCGTTACTAATAGATAATACCTATGCTATCCGCATTCAGATAAAACCAAAAGCTTGGTATGGCGAGGCATGAGATGTAAATAGTCTTGCTCATCTATTCTGTTGAACATTAGACCATAGATGCCTATCTTTCCTCTTATGTCCAAATCTCTGATATTTAGGTTGCCTTTCATTTCTACTGCAGAAAGACTATTACTGAAAATTAGGCGAATGGCCCTGTTTAGAGTAGTTTGAATCTTTTTTATGGTGTTTATGTTCGCCATGTATACATATATAAAGAGGCCATAATCAGCCAAAGGCAATATATGCGATTTGACAATTATTTTTTATAGGTTTTCATGAAGTATCTTATCCTAGCAAATGTGTTGACCTTGGCCTGAATGACACCTCTCAGCCTCAAGAAATGATCATTAAGTTTTAGATTATGGGTTAATCATAAAACCAAGATATTTCACATTTTTCACTGGTGATAGCCATGCCATTGATATATATATCCGACATATTTGCAACATTTATTTCTTTTAAACGATATTTAGACCCCAGTACTTGCATGATGAACTTCTTTGAATTGACAACTACTCTAGGTTAATCTATATTTATCAGAATTACTGAAATATATTAGAACTTTGATATTTAGTAACAAAAGAGGTTAGCGGTCAAGCTAGGGGATTATCTCTTATCTATTGGGCAAATAGTGTATAGGGTTTTGCAGCTTAAGCTGGGATACCTTAGCAACCACCCATCTACATTTTTCTCTATCTACAGAAATGCAATTTAATACGAACAAGTTTTACTCATTGTCATGTACAATTTGCATGATGTGATTTCACCTTTTAACTCAAATATATTCTACGTATCGATCTGTATGTGTAAGATTCATGAGGGGTTGACTGAAATTAATGTCATTAAGTGATGTAATGTTGACTTCTAAATAAACATCTTTGAACTTAAAAACAATATTGCCAGTATCTTAACCTTTGACAGTCAGAGTCAACATAAGTCCACATAGAGTATGCATTCACACATGGGCGGGGCCAAATAGCGTGCTCCCATCAATGGGGAGCATTTGTTTTAGATCAACGTATAATGGATCGCCATTTAATGACGCCAGCACTTTAACTCCACCCTCTGTCTCTGAGACATCATTTCCAAAAAATGCGCCACTATTCTTGTCTCACAACGTCCGTCCTTTCGACCCACTCTAAGGGTCATTAGTACCCATACACCATATAATACATATATGGTGTTTGAATGTGCGAAACCCTGTAACACCCAAATTAGAATAATTCAGGATTTACCACTTGGACTCCTATAAATTGAACGTCTTCTTTCCTACACATTCCGGCTGTCAGTTTGTGACGCAAGTTCCATTATAGTGAGAGAGAGAGTTCCTCTTCTGGCAGACTCACAAGGGGATGGGGGGGGGGGGGGGGGGCAGAAGGGGGAGCTGGGAGAACAGGAAAGGACATGGGGGCGGGGGTAAATGATCCTCCTTCACTGTTGTGTTTCTGTATACTTCATGAAATTGATGATTATGAACGAAATGTTTGATATGTGTGTAGGAATTAGTAATATTAATTCCTAGAAGAGCCTAAATTTGTTCGCTGGTTAGGAGAGAGACATACTCATCTCAAAATAAGAGAGAGCCCTATGCAAGTCCAACGTTACCTATACCAAGGTGGGAAAACATTCCCAGGGCAGGACGGAAATAGCCACAGTGACCAAGACTTGGATCTAACACTGAACAATGGATTTTCAACTTTGGCGGGAATCTGGACACATATAAATACAGCACAGATCCGACCCCCCCCCCCCCCCCCCACACACACACACACACAGGCATTCGACGGTCGTACGGGTTTAGGTGAATACTGCCACGTCTACCTACTATGAATTGAATTTAATATAGCGGTTTTGCCTGTTCTTGAATTAGCTTGAAGTTACTTCTCATATATCTCCCAAGTTGTTGTAACAACCGTTGATTTTGCAATTGAGGTAGGAAAAGCCAGAAACAAAAATAGAAGAACCTTCTAGTTAGAGTAATTTGTGAAAAAATTAAGATATGTGCATTCAAATGTCATGTATGGTGGATGTTGCGTCGGGAAGTAACGCCCCTAAGGGTGGAGCTAAGGGACTGACGTCCGAGTCAGAATTCAATGATCTCGCAAGGCTATGTTCATTTTGCTAACACTATGTTTATCTTTATTACATATTTCATTGTGATTTGTATCATTTTGTTTGTGATAAATGTTATGTGTGTTCAGTTATTTTCCTATGCAAAAGTTGCAAAAACGACCATTATTCACGTTTAGGGCTCAAGATTCCTAAATATTTCAGCCCAAGTGTTATCTTTTTTAGGATAATGTAGAGGAGAATAGTTACTTTCAGCAAATATTACTGAAAACACTCTTAGAATTATAAGAAATATTCAAGTTGCTCTGTTCAAACGTTCAAGAGATTTCATCTAATCACGTTGCCAGTTTGTGACGCAACTATTGGGGAGAAAAGCGTAGGAAAGTTCCATTTCTCAGGGGAAAGGAAGGTTCACGGCACAGTTGGGCGCGACAATGTAGGGAGCGGGTAGGGCTGCAGTGAGCGCGGTGAGGCACACTAGTGGCATGGGCGTGAGTCGCGGTTAGGTAAGCTGTCGCGGTAAGTACAGCGCGGAAAGATTTGGCGCGGCCAGGGTGGTACCCAGCTAATTGGCTTATTGTATGAATAGTTGTCTCTCACCCGGTTGAATAGCTTACATTTATGAATCAATTTTAGACGAAAGGATTTTACTTTATTAATTCATTTGAAAGATATATTACTCCTCGACCTGCATTGAAAGTTACAACGATCTGCAGATCATTTTGTTTACATTTGGCCACTGTGGAAAAATCGCTCTGCGGGAAAATCGCTCACATTTTCCAATGTTTTCTAACCTTTAAATAGTTTTAAAACCACAGAAATGCTTTAACAAAGGATAAACTTAAATTTGATAAAACTTTATTTCCTTCTTTTTGATCTAATTTCACCGTTCTACCTCCCATTCTGTCTGCACTGACAAAATCAGTTCAAGGGCGTGATGCCCCTCAGTTGGACCTTCACGCTGCAATAGGCGTCTTTGGGATGCCACTCAGAGTGTGGAGTTGTATACAACACAACTCAGAGCGTGGAGTTGTATACGCATGCAACGTATACAACTTTACAATACGTTGTTTCAACGGCACCACGTATATAATAAAGTTTAAAATACAGTTCAACCTAACCAAACTGATTGCTAGAATCAATGCAATGTCAAATATACACAAAGTTATCTACTATTGACCAAATTGCAGCCTAATTTACTAAATGTGTACAGCTGCCAATTGTACATTTTCTGAGAATCTGACCCAATACTGATTTTGATGAATGCTTTCATTTTGTATATTTTACAGGGGCCATCATAGCAAGTATATCGGTTGTTGCCATTCTTCTCATATTGTTCATTATTACAATATGCATCCTGAAACACAAGTAAGAACATCAGGAACTATTAACTATAATAACTAACAGAATTAATTTTAGAGAATTAGCTGTAAATATATCTGGAATCACAATGAGACAATATCAATAGGTTAGGTACCAGAATTCTGGTTCAACACTTGTACTAGAAGAAAGGCTACAAGAAAGAAATCTTTGAATCTTTCATTGTTAGGGGGATGATAAAGTGCCTGACAAAAGACAAGAAAAGAGAGGAACACACCACTATAGACAATACACAGGAATCTGCAGTATACTCAGGACCAGCATCTTCCCCTTCCACCCAAGCAAAATAGGACAATGACTATGCAGAAATATATGATACATCCACCAGACCAGTGTAGAACAATGGTAATGGTATGAATGTATATCATGTACATGGTCCTAGAGTTCCTAACAATCAAAATACTTACCAAGAATTAATTTGATTAATCACTGACTACTATACATACAGCTACTATACATACTATGCTATAGCTACTATAATATAACATACTATACATACATACAGCTCTGAGTTGACATGCCACTCTGCTCCCAGGTTCACATCGCTGCTGAATTGTCTGGAATAAAATGTTTTCTTTTCATTACTCTTCCTCCCATCACTATGTAATTACCCCAGATGAAGCCAGTGTATTATGCGTTCACAACAGAATGCAATTTAGTACTTATGAAAAGAAAATGAGTGAATGAGTCTGATGCTAAAAAAGATCTCTTTTTATGATTTCAAGGAGTCTTGCTTAACTCAAGATTATTAAGTAAAATCAATACATTTTTAATGGAATATTGGGGAGGGTGGAGGAGATGATTACCGATTTTAACAGGAAGTATGTTCAGGCCAAATTATGAACAATTTCGAATCATTGTTGCAGCTATTTATTAGTTGGGTCATCTGGGGCACTTCTGTGACCGTTGAGAGCGAAGGTTGGTTTCTCAGTGCATTTGACATCTATGAAGGGCAAATAAAAAAATGCATTAAATGCTGATTAAAATTGTACACAAATAAGATGCCCAATTAGTCTACACTCAGTCCCTAATTGAGCATCTTATTTGTGTACAATTTTTTTATTCAGGTATAATACAGACAGAGACAGGCTCGCTCATATAGAATATGGAGTGATCTTTGTTGTGTCCTGATAATAGATCATTGTATACAAATGGTGGAGATCACAGTTAGAATTTATTCGTTTGTATATTCATATAGAAAAGGTTTAACTATATATAATTAGATAGAGAGTGTGAAATCAACTGTAAAATTAATCCAATTAATAAAATGGGGGTCACTGACTTTTTTAAAAAGTTATTCAACTGAATCTGCATCCCGATGAGTTAAAAACAGGAATATTGAAAATTTTCAATGCTAAATAATATCTTTCAAAATATGTTGATACCCGGTTCTTTCATGCATGAGGGTAAACCTGTATAGTGGCTATGTTTAGAAGACATTTCAACTGAAAAATGTTTTTTGTCTGTCTGAAATCTTTGAAAAACTGAGAAAATATATGTTATTTTCCCCACATACTTCAATACTAAACTTTGGTGGTCTCTAGAATGAAAAAAAAATAAGCTGAGATCAATTTTTTTTGCTTTTTGTTATCCCCAAACCACCTTCTTTCTCAAGACAAAGTTTAAAAAATGATTGTCACTCCTTATTTTTCATGCATTAGTTCCTTGAACTCCCGCCTGCAGCAGTGCATATGACGGTGGTTTATCTCTTTAATCTGCCGCATTCAGTTGAAGTAAGGAAGACAACTCAATAAGAGAAACACAAAACCCAGCTCTAACGGTCATTGTCAGCATAAAACGGTCCAGTTTATTCAATACCAAGTCTCAATTTGTTTTGTGCCTAAGCCTGGGCGAATATACAAGATATTCTTAACCGACCAGCATTTAGCTAACTCTGTAATAAAATATCCAAGTACAACATGTGTCTGCTTTGACAGAGTATCTTTAAGATACCGTAAAAGAGTAAAGATATAGAATACAGTAGCCATATCCAGCCGATTCACTACAATGTAATGGAATGATAATTTCTATGGATCTATTGCCATATGTCTATAGCACATTTAACATTAAGCGCATTAAGTTCCAACATTAAAGTGTTAATGGGCAAAATATATATTGTTTTTCATGACTTTAGACACTGTTACCAGGATGTTTCACATATTGCTATAGCCCCAAGATTGTTTGATGCAGGGACTAATTATGGATGAATCATTGGTCAGGTTGTTCTAACATTGGTGCTATGTCAATGCCAAGGGCCTGGGACACTCGCACTGCTTTACCATTGATTGAATCATCCTCCACACACTTCACCATCGCCTCTGCCACATAGTCTGGCCTGTGAAAGGACAACATATAATTTATTAGTATGAGTTTGTACTGGCAACAGGTTCTAACTTTTTTCCCTTTGTAGTCATGAGGCAGAACCCCCTATTTTGGGTGCATTCTGGGTCACAATACTTTTTGATTAATTCTAGATATGCAAATTACCCTGATTCCAAATCTGTGTTTGGCACTCGTCAACTTCATTAAACATTTTTGTTTTTAAAAAAGGTAAAAGTATTGAATTTAATCATTTAACAAATTATTTCACTCTGAATGTCCAGTACCGATGTAAGATGTACTTTTATGACTAATTTGAATCATTCAATCGCATGCAGCTGATATAGGGAACTTCATGGATAATCTATTCTCCCCATTAAAGTAAAGGATTAAAGTAAAACTGATGCTGATGTATCAATGGGTATGCCCTTTGTTTATATGTATGCTCTGCATATCACCAGTCTCATATTGGTCCAGTGGTTAGGGAGTTGGACTTTTGGACATTATGACAATGTTTTATAAATTAGCTAATGCTAAATTGATTAAGAAGATACAAAGTGCATTTAATAGAGGTATTAGACTGATAGATTATACAAATTATACACCGATCTTGGATATCATGGCACGCCATGGACTCCACACGGTTGAAGTATCTCTATTGGGACTTATGTATAACTTGAAAGATCTAGATAAGTATATACAAGAAATGCCTAGAATTGCAAGGCAAGCAGAAGGAATAAATATGAAGGTGGAACAACCGAAAACTGAAAAATTTCGCAAAAGCCCGAACTATTTGGGTCCATTTATGTGGAATAATTTATCGGTTGAATGCAAAAATATGTCGTGGGCCATGTTGAAAAAGGTCTTAAAGGATAGAGATAACCTTTAATGAAGTTGTAAAACAGAATAGAGGTCACAGCTGATAAGTTGGACATGAAACTGAATTTATGTCTGTAGAGTGTAAATGGAGCACTTGTTTCGAAATTCAATGGCATTGTATATCACACTCAATTACTTGGGTTCGAAAATGATGATTGATTTTATTTGTATGGACTGAACCTATGGGTATGTTTTTTAGAGACTGGCAAAAAAAATGTAGAAATGGAGATAACGGATGTTGTGAATAACGAGTATAATGAAATTAAACCAATTTTTAACATCTAGTTTTTAATGTACTTAGTGTAATTAAACTGCTGTCTATCATAAAGGTAAAATTAAGAATAATGTTAAAAGATATAAATTGATGATTATGTACCACAAACTTTTCGACAAATGAGAATTATCACTGTGTGAAGTTTTGTCAATAAAATTTATTAAAAAAAAAAAAAATGAGGTTGCCTCCTAGAGCAGACAGTCTTTTCACATTTGTCTCAGTTTCCTGTCATTTCACTTTTTAATTTCACCAATATCTTCACATAAGGGACCCAGTTTTGATTTTAACTCAGACATTTAGTTGTTGATGCGGCTTGGATCAAAATAAGCTAGACAAATTTCAGGGTTCAAAAATTTCAATAGGGTTAAAACCTAATAAGTAGTTCTACTTTTTATGCTTAACAAAGTGTTTCTGGATGGACAATAGCTATCAAAGTATAATAGCCAAGATGACCTTGGAAATACAAAGATAGATTCTGTACACCGTCTGGGAATTTGGTACATGTATCAATACAGTCAAAAGCACTGAAATGAAATTATTTCTACAAATGGATTCCTTTTTTAATTTAAATTGCAAATTGACCTTATGGAAACAAACATTTAAAAATATAAAATTTGCAACTTTTGACTGCTTTTTCTATGAAATATCAAAAGTGACTGCAAACTTACGATAGTTTCTTCAGGCTTGCCCGGACAGCCTCTATGCCCTCTGTATTGCGGGCCCTGTCTGGCGAAATCTGCTTGATTATCTCAGTATCTACAGCTGTAGGGCAGATACAGTTAAACCTCACTCCTGTCTTGTCATAATTACCTGGTAGCTATATATATAAAAGTCAATACTACAATTAATGCTATTCCTGATTTCCCTCCTCTAATAATATCCTATAAACCTAACAATTAATATTACTGATAACCTGATAACTCATAGTCTCTCTGTATACTACATTTTCAAAGCACAACTGGATTGTAGACCCAACTTTGTGCAGCTCTGGGCACTTATTAACATTTGTGTTGTGTTTCAGGAAAATGAGTCATAAGTCGCAAAATTGATATTTTTCAAAGTGTTTTCTTCACAAGATTACATTATTGGAATGTTCTAATTTTGGGGGAGTGTATCACTCATAGTTATATCAATCGATGTATCAAATTTCAAGACAATCCATATAATATATCCCTTCGTTTTAAAGGTCTTCATATTGACTACATTTAGTTACTTTACTGTTTATTGACCCCCAGAAATATTAGAAACTTTTTTTCCAAGAACGAAAATATCAAACTTAAAATCTAGAAATATCTATTATATTATTATCATTGGAATCGGATTGATCTCCTCTTTTCAAATATAATGGTATCTCCGAATCTATTTTTTGCGACTTATGACTCATTTTCCTTGAAACACATCACATATGACTGAAGAAAAGTATACCTGGTCATGTGGAACTGAATTTCATACCTCTTGACTTCTATTTGGCATATTCAAGAGGATTTTACATTTTCTGACTAGAATTTAAGACTAAGAAAACTTTGTAAGACAGAAAAAAAAAGTGTGATGGTCGCCTTTAACACAGGAGATCAGATACTAGAGAGAACAACTTTTTCAAAAGTTTTTTTTATTTTAGAACAAAAAAAAAAACTTCATATACCTTTTTGGGTTTAAAATTTGATGACAAGCTGACGTTCACGGACTATTTGACGTCAAAAATCAACCTTGCAAAAACCAATCTAAAGGCTCTTCCTAGGTTAAGTCATTGTGCTTCTTAGGAGACTGTCCTTGTGGTTTATAAGGTGGCTATCCGCCCTATCCTTGAATACGGTGACATTATATGTATGGTTAGATTTAGATTTAGATTTAGAAACTTATTGTCAACATTTTATCGCTGACAGAGTACGGTTCTCCAACTAAAGGGAGGTCTCGATGTTCTCTGATGTTTTACACAATCCCTGTACAGTAAACAATTCCCCAGTTGTCATTGACAAAAGGGGTACACCGTTATGTTTAAATTAACCTTTATTATACATTTTATAAATAATGTTCTTTAGCGCTAAATTTATAAAATATTAAATATTCTCAGATCAATTTTCCATAAGAAAGTTTGGTTGCATCCGAAGACTTATTGAAAAAGGTACAGACTTTGCAGAACTCTGCAGTTAGAATTGTCTTAAAACTAAATAAATATACCAATGTAGAGAAGCAACACAGAGATCTTAAATTAGCCCCTCTACATATACATCACGAGTCCCATCTTTTGGACTCAGCTTTCCCGGATAGATGAAGAGGGCAGAACCTCAAAGCTAAAAGCATATCTTTAAGAAATCATGCAGGCAAAAAAATGTTAAAAACCATTACACCAAGAACTAATAAGATATTGAGATCTCTCATTTACAGAATTGCTGAGGTCTGGAATAACCTAGAAGTCAGGGGCCACCAATGTAAAAATAGGAAAGACTTCAGAACCTTTCTTAGAACCGTTCACCTTCAGGGGGTTTGGGATGGGGACAAGAACACCCTTATAAAGACTGCATTAATTCCTTTTGTATTTGCTTAAAGAAGTTAAAAACTGTCAGTTAATAATATAATTCAATACAATAACATGATTAATCACATCTGTAAAAAACCTTTTAGGTATAAATAAATGATGATTTAAGGTGAACAAAATTGAAAACAACTTGTAAGGCTACTTACCGCCCAGCTCTGTGTGTAGCCAAGGACAGCATACTTGGAGGCCACATAGACAGGAGAGAAGTTATGGGGGCCCAGGGAACCTATAGACCCAGCCAGTACTATAGCACCCCCAGCACCACCTTCTGCCTTACTCATGTACTTTAGGGCCTCCACTGTAGTACGAATACAGCCTCCCTGATGAATATAATTCACATTCTGTTATGCATGTTTTATTTCATTAATGCTCCCTCTAACACATTTGATATAACTTCAAATTCATGTAAGTATGATAATTGAACACATATTTTGCGTCCACTAGTAGAAATATGTACCAATGCAAAGCTCCTCTGTGGTACAAGCTATTTCACATAGGCCTGCTACAAATTCACTCCCAACTGCTGATTTCCAGCCAGATTTGACTATTTCCACAACACTCTAGTGGTGATTTATCCATTTCAGCCTTCTTTTTTACTATTTCCCTGAGATCCACCACAGAAAAGTGTATCCCTGCAACGTTGTCCTATTTCTCTTATGATGTGTCCTACTTCCCCTACATGAAAAGTCATGTCCTGCTGTAGGGACCCCTATTCCAAGATCATGTCATCTTTTCCCACTATTTCATGTCTGGTATACTCCTTTTCCATTCTTCCCAAGGGGGACATAACTAGACTAGTAGAACATGTTTATTCTTGTCATACAAGATATATCAATTCATATAACAAAGTGTAATTCATCAATACCCAGCTGCCAATGTAAGAGCATTCATTTTATTTCAATTGTTAAAATAAATATTCTTTTAAAAGAAATTAAATATAAAGTAGTTATGTCAGCTAATATATGCTGCATGAAATTGGCTATAGGGACTAGGAGTTAGTCTACTTGTGGATCTTCTTTTACGGATATTCCAACGCACCACTTCATATCAACCCACCAGGAAATAGTCCCTGCTTAGTTAGTACCAACATTAGGCATTTAAGGTTGCATTTCTTAAAAGTGAATCGACAACAAAGGTTCATTTCTAGGACACTTCCGGTTTACCTTGAGATTGAGAACAAGCTTGCGAGCCTAGCTCGTACTTTTAATTCTTTTGTTTCAGGTTTACAAGAAACAGGTTTACCAAATATTCATACACAAGGTGTATAAATGATTCAGGATAGTTCAGACATAAGTGGAAACTGCTAGAAAAGTACAAGAAGGAGAAATCAGACATTACAAAATTCCCGCCGACTGGAACGGAGATTATCTCGATTATCGCTCATCCACCAGCTAGCAGGATTATCCAGGTGCCTGGAGCCATGCTATAGACAGTGGCGCTACCTCGTGAAAATAAGTGACAGTACTAACCATAAGATATTCAGTGGCACCACCTGGGGTTAACAGTGGACATCTTCGCTCAGAGCACTGGATTAAGAAAGAGTCCTACTAGTATGATATAGCAGCCTTTGAACTTTTGTAAGTGAGACAAAATGGCAACCAACTACTTAGCTTTGGCAAGGACTTTTGCTGAACAGTCAAAAGCACTTTTTGATCAGCTGATTGAAGCCCTAGAGCAACTAGAACTGGAAGAGTTCCTAGAGCAGGAGGAATGGATAGAATGTGAAGGAAACGTCGAGGCAAGTGAGAACCTACCACAAGTACAAGATGAAGTGGAGAGGAAGGACAGAGACATTCAGATTCAGATCACAAAACTACTTGACACAGATAACCTAGAAGAGATGATCAGGGAGGTAACAGAGAGATCAGAAAAACTTTTCCCCTTCTTGGGAGAAGAGCATCAGCATGATAGGAGAGTTATCTATTTGCCTAATAATGAAGCCATTCGTTTTATCTGTGTTCAGTTTGAGCCTGGAGGCAAGTAAATATTTTTTAACAAAGCCTGTGGTACCAGGGAAAAAAGAGGAAAACAAAAATAAAGAGAATCAAGGCAAAAATCATAATTAAGAATGAAGTAAAATATGAAGGTACTATATTGAGGTTGATAGAGCAGATCAATTGTGTGTATTAAAAGCGTTGAAATGTTTATTATTGTCCTTGATGTGAACTAAAGAGTAATTATCCTAGATGTAACTACCAAAAATGTGTCATGACATTATAATTATTGTAAACAGATATGAACTTGAAGTTATACATTCTAGGTGAATTCAAAAATTATAAATCATGTGTAAAATAGTATCAAGAATGTTATTAAGAAGAAGAGGTAAAAAATGGAAAATGGTGCATGTAAACAATCTCGAGAACATCAAGCTATCAAATCTATTTTCACACCCCATGTTTAGCATTGTAAAAGCCCAGAAGGCAGGTTATGTTGGAATAAAGTTTTTAAAAAAAAAAAAAAAAGGTTCATTTCTAACGATGAACAAGAATTTCTCTGGTTCTTTAACATTGGGTAATTTGGAGTCCAAAACAAGGGAAATATAAAAGGTACATGCTGACTGACCTAGTTGTGCTAGCTGCATGTGTTATGTAACACTTGCACTTGCGTGGGGAAGCAGGGTCCCAGCTGCATCCATGAGTGATCATTGGCCAGTCTGGTCACCATAGCAACTGCTTACACACACATGTCACTTTCCCTGCCATGCTGTCTTCTCTTCCCTTCACTATCTCCCTCTCCCTAACTCCTTCCCACTCCAGCCCCCTCTCGCTTTCCCCCTCAATCAATTATTGTAGAAATGATACATCAATAATATATCAATGATATATCAATAATATATCAAGATCATATAATTAGCTAAAAACCCATCAATCCTTTGCCTAATTAACCCAGTTTCCCACATCCAGGATTGAAATCTGCAGTCAAAAATTGGGTTCTATATTTTGTTACATCCTTATTTGTATTGCTTTCAATTAGCCACAGATGAGAACAATGTGTACCACCCAATGATTTGGCTAAATAAAATGATTTGAATACAAATACAATATAAATATTTGAAGCGTTTAAACTGACCAGGTTGATATCGAGGCACATTTGCCACTGGAACTCATGGACGATACCAGCACTGTGAACCACCACTTCTGGTCTACCAAACGTCTCTTTAGTTATCTGGAACAGATCTGAAGACGAGTGAAGCCTTTTGTACCAATGATGCAAATTTTTCACATCACGATGAAATAAAAACTGTTCAATGAAATCAACTGATTCTTGGTTCTGTCATGGACCTAGTAGATTCTAATATGTGCTCCAAATTGCATGGCGATTCCGTGATGACTAGTGTGCGTAAACTAGGTCTGTGCACCAAAGAAAAGTCTCACTACTCTGAGCTTGGATATCTCAGTTTCTGGTACCTCCAGTAAACAGGTCGCTTAAATACTCACCACAAACATAAACATATAGCCGATATGGCTAAAATTAAATACTATACATCATTGGAAAGCTGTCTAATGGTGTTTACCCATTCCATAGCTAACTTCATAATCAATTTTGCCGATATGGAACTCTTTTTCAAAGACAGCATTAAATATTGTATTATCATTCATATAGCACCCAAGGGATTGACAAAGTCTCTGCTATACATGAAAACAACATAAATGATCATGTTGTATTCTGAACCTGAGCTTTGAGTAATATGTCAACCATCTCCTGCCACATATATATGAATCATATAACAAGCTCATTTAAGATGAAGCTGAAGTTGGAGATGCCTTGGTTATGTACTCTTAGTGAAAAGAAATGTCTTCAGCTAATCGCCTCAGAGATTCCTATTCAATAAAATTACAAAATCTAGGCCTCTTTCCTACAAATAATGACCACGCCTCAACCAGGAACAATTACAGCTCTCAGTTCCTTATTTGTTGCGCAAAGTGTAGGGTGCACCTACAGTTGTACTTACGCCTGATGTCCTCATCCTGTGTATTGTCACACTTGACAAATATCACTCTGTCCTCACCATGCTGGTCCTGGAAGGCCTTGGTTGTGGCTTGTCCCAGCTCCTCCAGTATGTCCGCCACTACCACACCCTAGTAAAGTTATTATGGTAATTTTGATTAGACAAAACTTAGCAAGAAGTTCAAATGGGAGAGCATTCTTGATCTATGAGGTGATTTACTGAGTAGACCAAGAGACACACCTCAGGCATGTCAACTTTGAGTTAATATTATGTAGACATCGATTTCATAACATAACTTGTTATATAATAGGTAACATGCCATATAAGTATGTCATTTGTTTAGAGTATACAAAAGTAGCATAATCAAAGTTAACCACTACCATGAAGAGTCATGGGACTAAAACCCAGATTAATTAAATGTTCATAACAATTCTGAAGAGTGGGTCTTCCAGTTGGACCAGGAATGAAGTTTAAACTATATGGTTGATATCATTATTTCAAGTGAAATAATAATAATAATAGTGCAGTGATAGTTAATACTGTAGATGTGATTGACTGGGTTCCATGAGATTACCATTGTAAACTGCAACGGAACCAGTCTCAAAAAAATTGTATTTCAAAAAAATTGTATTTTATGCCATAATATGTGCTGGTGATTAGTTCTGCAGAATAGCACCAGATGACAAAACTGTTTTGCTGTACTGCTTTTATCTTTTATGTTGATTCTATTTCATGATATCTCTGTGTATCTATGCTGCATGTTTCTATTAAAAACCTTCATCTCCTAAGGGGCTAAATAACACTAGGGTTTGTATGTGCCTAGTTTCAGGCAAGATGCCGTAGGAGGGTTGAGGGAATAAACCTGACAGCTTGGTAAGGCTTGTGTTACGGTTGTTCTTTGCTGAATCTGAACCTGGGTGGTATTTAATTAAGTACACTACAATAATATAGATAATGAAAGGATTAACAGTGTTCATAGCTTGTTCCTCAGATATTATATGCTGTATGCTTATCATTTACTTGGATAAAACATTTTTACCTTCCATGCGTTGTGTTCAAATGTTGCTATGTTTTTTTATACTTATCTTTTTCTATCTTAATTATTGTACAATATATTATTGTACTCTATCTAATAATACTGCCTGTAGAAAAATATATATAATGTAATATATCGCCCTCATATCTGTATTTTCATATATTATATGTATAATCATATATAACCTTGTAATATGAAACAGATTGGACAGAGTTATAACTCTTATATTTACCAAAAGCACTGTACTGTGCTCATTGTTATGTTTATCCTATTCACGAGTATGTGATCAAAGTGATTTATAACTATTGTTATTATTATTATTATAATCATCATTATAACCTCATGCATAATGTAAGCATTTAAAAAGTATATTTTAAATGTATTAGAGGGCTACTCTCTTGCCAAAAGGTAAACAATTCTCGTCAGATGTCAGTATAACATCGACAGAACAAAATGTAAAGTAGAACAGATAAAGTATATTATCCGACTACCGTAGACATTATATCTTATATGTATATTTCACCTGCTATATCTACTCTCATTTATAATTTAATTAGTTCTATCTAAATTAAAGGTAACTGTCGGCAGAGATGGAACGAGTCAGTTTCATATAGACATGTAGACCTATTTGTCTCTTTATGTACCATATTACTCATTCCCTAGACAAATAAAAAAATATCTTATCTTATCTTATCTTACAAGTAATCAGTGCCATGTGGTTCAGACTACTTGACCTTTAAAAACACTCCCAAAGTGATCCTAAAGTGATCCAAATATATTTTTCTATTTTTACACTTTCCTTTATCCTAAGTACTACAGATTGTAACACTCAAAAAGAAAGTGAAGACAAATTAATATTTCCTCAAGTTACCTAAAATGTTCCTGGCTTTTCCTAGAAGATTTTTATGATTTTGATTTTCTCCTGATCTATAGCGACAATCTGAATCAAATTGGATTAATTGTACAATTGGTTGGCTTCTTCATATTGTTTGATAGATAATGAAATTTAGCCCCAAGAAGAACAGGCCTATATCCTTTAAAACTATATCTAGGTTACCTTTGGTTGGGGCTTGAATGAATAGATCACTAAATAGACAATTTGCATTTTTTCATGGAACTAAGCAGGGAATGCATCTTTACACTCTTCAGTTATAATCTGGAGACTATAAGCCAACAGAAATATCACATTATATATAAGACAGAACAATGTTCTTAATATACAATAGAATCAATGTAATTTCATTAGAATTACAAACCTTTGCACCTTTGTCGAGTAAGGCTTTGCAATAGGCCTTACCAATACCCCGGGCAGCTCCGACAACCACACACACCTTTCCTTCTATCTTCATGGCTGCAACTGTGTACGCGTGAATAAGGTCTCTGCATTCCTATACTCTGTATAAATAGTGCAAGAACTAGGTCACATTATTAGGTTGAAGAAATGTGGGCCATTCTTCGTCTCTCCCTCCCACTCTTTAATCAGTATCCCCCCCCTCCCCTGACCTGGCGGTCAGCCCCTCCCCTCCTTTCCCATGTGATCGACTTTGAGATAACGGTCAGACCTGGACCTCACCTGTACCTTTGGACTTTGGGATGATAAGAAATCCACGAGCGTTGTGGCGATAAGAAAGTGTGGGTAGCCTTCTGGCCGGTAGGGGCGCGACGAATGTCTGGCTGAATGAGACAACTTTAACTCAAAATTAGACAATTTAGGCATGTCAATTTTACAAGGTCACATCTTTATATAAGGCCCAAAGACTAGTGACATTTTGAGATGCATATTAAGAATTTGGTTATCTGCAGGGTGGTTCTGCTATTCCTAACATATATAGGTGGTACAGGGTTTTATTGTATTTTTAACTAGGTTCTTAATTGTGTATATATATGTGGGTCAGATTTTCAGAAAATGTACAATTCACCTTCAACAATCCTCTCAAATAACCCACATTTAAGACAAAAATGAGCTTCAAAATGCAGTTTAACATAACAGAACTGATACTTTAAATAAATGAAATACTAAATATACTCAGATATACCCGATATTCTTAATTTTTCAGCCTAATTCAGGAGAATTTACTAAATGTGTAGAGCTGCCAATTGTACATTTTCTGAAAATCTGACCCATATGTGACACTTTATGTCTCTCTTTTATTAGTAGACTGGTAATTATACATCATGGTCTCTCCTGTCTGTCTCTGTCCTCTCTCTCTCCCTCCCACACTGCTTATTCCTTCGCGCTCTCTTTCCCATCTCTCTCTGCTCCAATTCCACCAATATAATGCTAATGCTGAAGCTAATGAAGATTGTATGGTTCAACTTGTAATAATAATGATATTAATCAGTTCATTGGACTCCATGATCTTAAAAGCTAGTAACTAATATGTAATGAACTAAACAAAAGTACATGGTCCTTTCTTTCTACTATACTTTAATCCTGCTGAAAGTGTTTCCCAACAGTCTATGCAAAATCTTAGCTTCTTGATATGCTTAATTGTGATGTGTTTCAGGAAAATGAGTCATAAGTCGCAAAATTGATATTTTTCAAAGTGTTTTTTTCAGAAGATCACATTATTGGAATGTTCTGATTTTTTGAGAGTGTGTCACTTATAGGTATGTCAATCGATGTCTCAAATTTCAGGACAATCTATGCAATATATCCTTTCGTTTTAAAGGTCCTCATATGGACTACATTTACTTATTTTACTGTTTATTAACCACCAGAAATATTGCAAACCTTTTTTTCAAAAACGAAAATATCTAACTTAAAATCTAGAAATACTTATTATTTTATTATACTGTTTACTATCATTGGAATCGGCTTGATCACCTCTTTTCAAATATGGTGATTTTTTGCGACTTATGACTTATTTTCCTAAAACGGATCACAATTTAATACTAAATAATATCCTAAAATTGGGTTTTCATTGACAATGATTAATGATTAAGAAGATGAAAAAGATACAGTGTGATCTCAACGAAATGAATACTGATGGTACATTTATTACTTTATGTTGAAGTATACCAGGTCATTCTCCGAAATAAAATTAGAGTTGGCAGTCGAGCGAGAAATTAATCAATGCAACACACAGATTGGTACGTTTAAAGTCCAGAACCAAGCTAGTAAGAAGAGGCCAGTAATCATATTTGGTAGGTTATATGTTGGCGCATATGTGAGGTGTTTTAAGAAAATGAGTCACAAGTCGCAAAAAATAGATTTTGAGAAATCACCATATTTGAAAAGATGAGCTCAAGCGGATTACAATGATAGTAAATAGTAGGACATCTAACAAATATTTCTATATTTTAAGTTTGATATTTTTAATTTTGAAAAATAAGTTTTCAATATCTCTGGGTGGACAATTATTAGTGAAGTAGCTGAATTTAATCTATAAGATGAGCTTAGAAATGTATAGATATATCTAATACACGGTCTTGAAATTTGGTACACATATTCATACGACTTGGAGCATTAAATAACCCGAAAATGAGAACATTGGTATAAAGAGATCCGGTAAATAAAGTACTTTAAAAAATATCAATTTTGCGACTTATGACTCATTTTCCTGAAACACATCACATATGGTATATATAGGTCTATAACAATACCTAAAGGACTTCCCATGTGACACCCTACCTAGCTTGGTCACAGGACTCTCAGTTGCCACCATAATCAAATTCCCCTCTCGACATGCCAGCTCGACAGGGACATTTTTTCTGATTCAGATGCTCTAAGTGCTGGTTTATACATGCCCCATGCCATTTGGATTTAGATGCAAGAACCTAAAGGAGAGGAGATCAGAGAAATTTCCTCATAGAGGGAAGAAATCCTTACCTGACGCTGCTTCTCCTAGGCCGATCACTCCCGTTGTTGACAACATGGCATTGGGTGGATACACGGACAGATCCTATCTGGCTTATCTGGAATTCCTGGAATCTCAGTTTAAGAAATCTGAAACCCAAAAAGCTGGTAGAGCCTCCGGCTCTGCTAATACTGATACCCTGGACATTATTCTTGCTAGACTTGCTAGGATTGAGAAAGGTATGCCAGATAAGCCCATTTCCACCACTTCCACTCCTACTTAAGGACCTATGATGCAGTTGGTGAACAGCATTCATCAGCTCTCATTGAACGTGAATGACGGGATTCCCCCTAAGAAAGGTTTGGAGTTTTGTTCAGAGTTTTATGTTCAGTCCAAAGCCTACCAACTCACAATAAAACAAGTTGATCACACTAAATTAACTGCTACTGAGCTTATGTATGGTATGCTTGGTGTGTTTGAGCATATTTTGAAGAGTGGTGGGGACAGAATGGGTTTTATTACACCCCTGTGCTGTTGCTTCCTATACCTTCAGCATTGTATGTCACACTTGGTCAAAGTGGTGCATAACATGTGAGTTATGTCACCCTGGGGACATACAACAAGTAGGTCCGCCCAAAACGTAAATTACTTCTTTTATTTTTAATTATTTATATTTTTTATTTATTAATGGGGTGTAATAAATATGGAACAAAGCTCGGGTGAAGTATGTACACTTGTTAGTGACCTCAGGAGGACAGAAGATCTCGGGCTAACGCCCTCTAACTTCCCGCGCTCCCTCAGTCAATAACAAGTGTACAGACTTCCCCCTTGCTATGTTCCATCTATATCTATGTTGGAAGGCAGGCTATCAAGCCCGGTAGTTTCTCCGTACTAGGTTGTGTGCTTTATGATCATCCCATTGTCGACCAAGTGATGGCAGGAACTATTAGATTTAGTATTTGTGATGTGTTTCAGGAGAATGAGTCATAAGTCGCAAAATTGATATTTTTCAAAGTGTTTTTTTCACAAAATCACATAATTGGAATGTTCTACTTTTTGGAGGGTGTATTACTTATAGCTATATCAATCCATGTATCAAATTTCAGGACAATATATCTAATATATCCTTTCGTTTTAAAGGTCATCATATGGATTACATTTAGTTACTTTGCTGTTACTGACCCCCAGAAATATTGGAAACTTTTTTTTTCAAAAACGAAAATATCAAACATAAAATTTAGAAATACTTATTAGATTATTAGACTGTTTACTATCATTGGAATCGGCTTGATGATCTCATCTTTTCAATATAATGGTATCTTAAAATCTATTTTTTGCGACTTATGACTCATTTTCCTGAAACACATCACATTTCTGATCTGTTTTCTGCCGGGATATACTTGAGCGGCCAATAATTCCCAGAAGAATGTGGTCAATAAAAATGGTGGTGCAATGTACATCAGACATGACTACAATATTACCATATTTGATATGAATGAGTCACATGAGGAGATTATATTGAGGCACAAGTGGTGCTGATCAAGAAATCTAAAGTAATGGTCAATCTATACAGAATGGGAATGTTTGATCATTCCTTGATGTGACAAATATCACTTCATATAAACGATCTAAAGTAACTGTCAATCTATACATTTTAGCAATGGTAGAATCATTAGTGATGACCAAAATGTATTATTTTTAAATAATTTGTATTGACTTCATTTTCACATTACATGATAATCTCATGAATCTCAACTGGAAAAACAAATTTCTATCAAGGTCTACAAAAGAAGATGATGCAATTTAAGCCATTTAAATGACAAGGTATTTTTGAATTGATCCAATAGTACGATCCTATACATCATTATTATTAATGTACATTCTTCTTATTCCTATGATTGAATCTGGGCAGGTTCCAGACATATTAGGATACTTCAATATAATAGAGCTCAGTATTTAAGTGACTTAATCATATATCGCTGGATGGCTCGATTGAGAACATAACAAACACAATAATAATAATAGACATTAGTTTGGGTATGTCGAAGTCGAGAACAACCCCCTTTATTCAATAATATAATCAAAAAACAAAATTCTCAAGTCGTCTGGGCAAGAGTGGCCGAGCAAGGCCCTGACCGAGCTTATATACCTATGACAGTCACACTCTTTGGGGTGAGTTTCAAGTGTCGCCTTCTGATATAACATTCTACCTGGTGGTGTGAAGTGTAATATCGCTGGATGGCTCGATTGAGAACATAACAAACACAATAATAATAATAGACATTAGTTTGGGTATGTTGAAGTCAAGAACGACCCCAACACCCCAGCCAGCGGAGATTTTTAGGTAAGCTGTTTTAGTACATAGATATAGATGAAGCAACCAAGTAATCCTTTAGCAACCTCGTTTCTGGATCAAATGATAAATAAAGAAGTACACTGAGACTACGCCAGTCCCCATAGGACATAGGGGCATACCTATACGACTTAGGAAAGTCGCCGAACCTCTTCTCAAACTGTGAGAAGTAAAATTTGAAGCTGGTAAAGGTTCAAAGTTATATAAGTCACAAAAAGAAAAATACCTAGTCCATTGGGACTTGCGAGATTTCCAAGTATTTTCCGACCAACACATAGCTTGTACCCTTTTACATTTCTTTTGAAGACTTGACACGGAAATTGTTAAGACAAGTAGAAAATACATATGGTAAACCATCATACAACTTATCTAGTTTATTAGAATAAATTCTCGACAGGGCATCAGCCTAAGAGTTTTTAATGGAAGAGACATGCCATGATAATAAGTGAATACTCTATATCGAGCAGTACCAAAATAATTCTCTTAGCAATTCCATAGCTTTTTCGTTACAACTTCTGCCAGTGGCAAGCATATACTCTACCTGGGTATTATCGGTGTGGATGAGAACAATTTTATCTTTCAATCGACTGCGCCAGTGCCTAACAGCAATAAAAACTGGCCATAGTTCCAATAAATTAATGTTGGAGGAAGATTCAAGATCCAAGATAGGAGGATCCACCGAATGGGGACATAAAGTAGTATCAATTTCCCAGCCGCCAACAACAGTGCCTGTTTTTGGGGTGTTGGGTCACATATGTTTGTTTGTGAGCTATGTCATCAAGCATTTAATGGGAGGAAGCAGTTTGCTGAACATTCGCTGATGTGCAGGAAACCAGTAGTGCAAGAAGTATCCAAAGTTAAGAAGAGGAACAAGCTGTCGCTTCCTAAAGGCGATTTTGATTGTCCCTTCTGCAGTAGGAAATACAGGAGGGCGCATAACCTTAGAAAGCATCTAGACCTGTGTCCGCACAAGAGCACCGATAAGGTTATTAAAAATTTGATATGTTAGAATAATTATAATTGTAATTGATAGAAAGTAAGTAAAACGCTACAATATACATGGGTGAGGTTGTGTTTTTTATACACTTTGCATTTTTTATTTCTTCATTATATGATAGCGAGAGGAAGAAGGAGAAGAAGAAGCCCCAAAGGTGGAGGATTTGGGTGTCTCACGGAGAGCAGCAGGAAAAGAGTGAGAACAAGAAGGCAAAATGCTATGAATGTCCGCACTGCGATATGACTGGCTTTACTTCACACAGGGCCCTATACAGCCATGTAAGCAGGTGTAAGCAGAGACCGGCCTGTGCAGTGTGCGGTTACAGGTCAAAGAGCCACCGGGACCTGGTGAAGCATCGTTTAATCCACCTCGACAAGAACTACAAGTGTAGATCATGCACTGAATATTTTCCCAACAGAGGCAAGCTGTACGCCCACAGACAGGGTATGCACGGACTGGGAATAATGCTGCAGACTCCTGCTTGGAACCAAGCCCCTTGGCTAGGTGGCGATGGGGAAGTATTGGATGAGCAAATGGCCAATGTCTATAATATAAACAGAGGACACATACTTGGTGCACACAGACGAGGGGATATGTCAGCCCAGTTTAACTTTCCGACCAACGACCTGGACAGAGGGAGCGCTGAATTCAACAGACATATTGATCAAATTATGAGTACGGTTGACACAGCATTTAGAATAGATGTTGCTGTAGGCACAGTTCTTAGAAACGTTGAGGCAAATGAAGTTAGGTACTTTATACCCTATACAAATGCGAGCTTGCTACCAGAACCCTTTTTCATATCCAGAAGAGCCGATGCAGAAAGGTTTAAGCTGAAGTTACAGCAACTTGATATCCACACCTACATGAGACTAATTAGACCAGATTCAAAATGGAAACCATGGATGATCACTAATGTTACCTACTTTGTAATGTTTAGTGCGTATCCATTGGGAAAGGGTATATGTCCAGACTACCTACGTAAAAAAAGAGGAGTGTTATGTGTTTAGACTACAGAGCAGCCCACCAAAATTTGCCGTTCAAAGATCACCATTGTGTCTTTAGATGTGTGAGCCTACACCATGGTTACACCCAAGAGACAATGGCTAAACCTGTTATAGAATATTACAAAATGTGGCGTGTTTACAGCGATAGATCAATCGGCAAGCAACTTCCAAAAGATCCAGCTGAATACAAGGGTCTTTCCATGACAGAGTTACCAGAGTTTGAACAGTGCTTTGAGGTGAGCATTAATGTATATGATCTTCAGCCAGACGACTCTGTATGTTTGGTCTTTTTGTCCAAGGCTGGCTTTAAATCTGAAATGGTGCTTAATATTTACAAAGGTCACCTGTCCTATGTTACAGACTTTGAGATGTACGCACGCAAGTTTAAGTGTGAACTGTGCAGGCAACACTTTAGTGCAACTGAAACCTCAGTGGTTATATCGACCACGCCCCTTTGCTAGGAGATTAACTATGACGTCACCGGCACCTCAGCCAATCACAGGCGGGCTAGGGTTGCCACGCCCCCCTTCCATTCTCCCAACCGTCATTCAAGTTCATTCACCGAGTCGGTGTAGACGTTGGGTCCCTCATCGCCGAAAAAAATTTTATTTCGCGATTTCTGGGTATTTTCTTCAGAAAATGGGAAAGCCAAAGCAGTGTGCCCCGTGTGGCTATGCGCATGAACCGCCTACTGGTCAACTTTGTAATAGAAGATTAATCGCCGAGGTAAAGGCTGTAGAAGGGGAGAAGACTGCCCATCTCTCCGATCGTGTGACCGGAATCGAAGGTATGATGGAAAAGATTATGACTGCTGTAGTTGGTCTTGAGAAACGTGCTAATGACAAAGGTAGTATACCTGAACAATCTGATATTTCGTCTAATGACTCGGAAGTGAAGTTTGACAATCCAAGATTCTCTCGTCGAGATGGGATGGGAGTTCCCGGAGGTGTCGAGGGAGGTAACCGTCAACAGTTCGATGAATCGTTCCATCGTCGTCGCTCGAGGAGCCCGAGTGTTGTCAGTTCGATCTACGATGTACACGGCAGTGATCACCGTCGTAGGAGGGCTAGATCGACGTCCAGACCTAGGTCGAAGCCATTTGATCATTCCAATGAGCTAGAAAAAGGTGAAGACATTGATAATTTTGAAACTTTACTCTTGCTGAATCTTAAATTGGTGGCAAAGCTGTTAACTGATGAACGGCCTCATGGAGAGATAACTGGTGTTGTAAATCATGCCATCACGATGTGTGAAAAATCAAAGTCTCAGATTTATTTGCTGAAGGCTAGCATTGCCTATGATAAAGCTGTACGTGTGAGAGCTAATAAGATAGGGTTAGAGGCTTTCAATGATGTTAAGCAGGAAGAAGTGCTTCGTACGTACTCGTATGAGAATTCAAGGAGGGCTTCGGGGACATCGTCGTCGGTGGACAAAAAATCGTCAGCAAAGAGGAAAGAAAAAGTCTGTTTCAAATTTAACTCGGCTGCGGGATGTGCTAAGTCACTATGTGAATTTCCCCACAAGTGTTCTATTTGCTTCACTACTGACCATTCGGCTAAGTCATGTTCATCGAAGAACAGCAAATAGGATACGGACAGCGATCAAGAGTTCTCAAGGGTCAAGGTTGATTCCAGTTGTTATGGTGATTCTAATGTAGGTCGGGTAAGCCCTTCCGCTGGTGGGGAAAGCCCTTCCGGTAAAATGGCGGCCGTGGATGGAAAGACTGAACATTTGGACACTTGTGCAGCTAAGTTTTCGCCCGATTTAACTCTTTTCGCTAATGTCGATCCTATTTATGACCCTGATGATGTATATTGTGACATTTTTCATAATATTACAAATTTTGTGAGTGGTAATCCATGTGATAGTGGTGATAATATTATTTTTGTCGCGCCGAAGTCTCCGGCGGGTAATGATATTGTAGTTTACACTGAATGTGCCAAGGGCATTTGTACATGTATTCACTTTTTGGGAGATATCCCTGTTCAATTAAAACCTTGTAGGTTTGCATATGCCATTTTTTGTCAAGGTAGAAAATTTGTTGATGAGTACATCAATGTTTTCTTCAATGTTTGTGATGGTATAAATATCGTAGATGCAATTCCTGAACCATACGAGTGTGAAAATTATCGTTCGATCTTAGAGGATGGTCCTCGTTTAAAGATGGATAAAATCATTGCGAACGAACTTAATGAAGGTTATATTTCAGTTTCGAACGAAAAACCTCATTGTGTCCACGCTTTAGGGGCAGTTAGCAAGCCTGACGGTGGTATACGTCCGATCACAGATTGTAGTCGTCCTTTTGGATTGTCTGTTAATGATCATTGTACCAGTTTGGTAAGAGAATTTTCATATAATTCCGTTGAGGATGCTGTTGACCTTATCGCTAATGATTATTATATGTCTGTCATCGACATAAAATCTGCCTATAGAGCAGTTGCTGTTAATCCTAACCATCGTAAATATTGTGGATTTGCTTGGAAAGTCAATGGTGTTGACACCTATTTCGTTGATAACCGTATGTGTTTTGGCTTGAAAACTGGGCCATGCTATTTTGACTCTATCTCTAACATGGTAGCTGATATTTTGAAATACATTTGTGATGTAGAAATCGTAAACTATTTAGACGATTTTTTCGTGTGTGGAAATACCTATGATGAGTGTTTATCAGCTAGAGATGTAGTAGTACAAGTATTGAGGTATTTCGGGTTTTATGTCGCCTGGCATAAAGTTACTGCCCCTTCAAAACAATGCAAATATCTAGGATTTGATATAAATTCAGAGGCTATGTCTATTTCCCTACCTATAGAAAAGGTGGTAAAATTAAATGTATTAACAGGTATGTTGGAATCAAAGGATTTCATCACAAAGAAGGAGCTAGAAAAGGCTTGTGGTTATGTCAGCCATTGCTCTGTTGTCTATCCTGGGGGTAGGACCTTCTGTCGAAAATTTTTTGATCTTTATAAGGTTATGATTAACAAGCATATTTCCAGGATACGAATTTCCACGGAATTTCGAAGAGACTTAAAATGGTGGAAAGCTTTCACAAATTTCTTCAATGGCAGACGTTTATTGCTCAAGGATGTATACACATACCCAATGATTTCTGATTCTTCCAGCAAAGGTTTTGGTGTTTATTTAGACTGTGATTGGATGGCTGGAGTTTGGGATAATAATTCTCAGCTTTTTGTCGATTCTGATTGTGGTCATTTGGCTTTGAGCCCCACTGATGGTGTACAAGCTACGAATATTAATATTCAAGAATTATATCCTGTAATGCTTGGTGTTAAGCGTTGGAAACACTATTTCAAAGGTTATAAAGTTAAATGCTTTATAGATAATACACAGGTTATTGGTATGCTAAAAAATGGTGTGAGCTCTAGCAGTCAGGCTATGGAATGGCTATACGAACTGTTTTGGGTCTGCTTTATTTATGACATTGAGTTGGATCCAATATACATTAACACAAAAAACAATTTCGTTGCGGATACTCTATCTCGACTTGCATATTTATCTACTGACTCGCCTGAAATTGGCTATTTATCATCAGCAAGTTTGTGTTGTAGTGAATATTTATTATTCTCTTCTGACAGGACCAACAAGGTTGATGAACACGGTGTTAAACCTCAGGAAAATATCAGTTTGTAATTCTACACAAACTCAACGTTCAAGACAGTGGCTGTGTTTCTCAAGGTTTTTATCTGATTACCATCTTCCTTCTCATCATGTCACTGTGGATATTATGTGTATGTATTCTGCCTGCTTGTCAAGCTATATGAAACACTCATCAATTATTACATATCTGAATGCAGTGGTGTTTGGGGCTAGACTCAGGAATATTCCGTGTGTTTCCCTTGCTCATCCAGATATTAAATGTACCTTAAAAGGCATTTCTAAGTTGCCTGGAGCTGCCCTATCGCCTTCAGAGCCCATCCTTCCTATTCATCTACAGAAGATTAGGAGATTCGTCAACTGTGGTAATGAGCAAGAGTATCTTGCTTGGACTATTTTTATTTTTTTATTCAGGACACTTTTAAGGGTTGGACATGTCATTATTTCTCCCCATACGATTTGCAGGAGAGACATTACAATTACCCCTTGGGGTATGGAAGTGGTGGTGAATTCTTCAAAGACATCTTCATCTCCATTTATTATTCCTGTTGCAAAAAGCAAATCTAAAGACTTGTGTGCTGTTCACCTGACCAGGAAATTAATCAATTCTACACCTGGCAAGTCTAAGGACTATCTATTTCGCACACCTACTGGATCTTCTTTATCTTCAATCTTCCTGAACAATTATTTGAGAACTCTGATGTCAAAAGCTGGCTTCATTGGCCAGTATAGTTCTCATTCTCTTCGCCGTGGAGGAGCTTCATTCATGGCATCACTAGGCATATCTCTATCAGACATTCGTCAAAGAGGAAATTGGAAATCTTCTTGTGTAACTAGATATGTGACTCCCTCATTGGATCATCAACTCAAAGTGGACACCATGTTGTGTCAGAACCTGTGATTGGTCCTGTCCTATCGTTTTGGCCTTTGGTATTATATTAATAAACAGCTTCTGGCTGTTCTGGCCAAACTCAATATGACTGTCTTCCTTATTCCTTCCTAGCATCGTGGATCGTATATGTGCAACTGAAACCTCAGTGGTTATATCGACCACGCCCCTTTGCTAGGAGATTAACTATGACGTCACCGGCACCTCAGCCAATCACAGGCGGGCTAGGGTTGCCACGCCCCCCTTCCATTCTCCCAACCGTCATTCAAGTTCATTCACCGAGTCGGTGTAGACGTTGGGTCCCTCATCGCCGAAAAATTTTTTAACTTTACTGTTTATATGTATCCGATATTGTCTGTTCGGTATTATTTATTGCTATTGCTTCTGTGATATTGATTCATAATCACTTGTATCTGTGGATATCTTATAGGGTATTATATTAATAAACAGCTTCTGGCTGTTCTGGCCAAACTCAATATGACTGTCTTCCTTATTCCTTCCTAGCATCGTGGATCGTATATATAAGCGTTACGCACTAACAAGACATAGAGCAAAATGTACCGCACAAACCAAGTTTACCCACAAGGGCGGCATTTACAGTCAACCCAAGACAGTATTCGAGGAACTGAAAGACATAGGCATACACACAGAGCACAGAACATACCCATTTTTTGCGGCATATGACTTTGAGGCCCTGCTTGAAAGACAACATATTCAAAACTCTGAAAAACTGGTGTGGTTTCAGCATCACCGCCCCATATCCGTTAGCATATGCAGCAATGTGGTAGGATACACAGAGCCGATGTGCTATGTAGAGGAGGACCTGGACAGACTGTTGGGTAAAATGTTTGACAAGTTGCAGCGTATTCAGGAAAAGGCATGCATACAGGCTATGGACCAGTGGGGAAATATGCTAATGGAGACAAACTGATTAACAAATGGAAGGAAAGAGAAGCAGATGAAAAGACAGCCTATGACGAAGCATATACAGTCACTATAGGCAAAACTGATAAAGTACCGATCCGTTTCACCCTTATTTGGTTTTAACTCTTGTTAAGAGGAAGATATTTAAACATTTAGGACTGGCCACCAAAGAAGTTGCAGACTACAGCTTTGTTGTGAAAAGAAACAATGCCTACCTTGTCATTGAAAAGGGTACATACAAGTTTTTGGATATAGCCAACTTTCTAGCACCTGGCTGTTTGTACGACAAGTTTTTAAGAGCATACGGCGTGGAGGAGCAGTTTCTTCATAAGAAACTTTAGGAAAAGTTTTTCTATATAAGGAGGAATTGAATCGAACATTCCAGCATATGATCTATTATATTGGTTTGATGTGTAATTCAGGCATAAATCTATCATTGGATGTTGTCCATTAATTCCATAGGTAATTTTATTCACTCCGAAATTTGCCAAATTGAAACAATTTTTGGTTGATATACCTGCATGTGCACTTGAACCAACTAGAGCAATAACTAATCGCTTTAGAATATCACCTGAAAAAGGATTTTCAGTATTAAATTGCCAACTATCTTTTGGGATATTGTAAGTTCTGATATCACTTCTAGCGTATGGGTATATTGCTGATTGTTTGGATATTATCTCCCTGTGTGATATTCAATCCTGTGTGAATTGAACCAAAAGGAACAACAGAATCTTAAATAAATCTTCATATTTCCAGAATATGAGCATATATGCATAAACCTTCTAGAATGAGTATTGCTTAAATATATTTTCATCTGAATTTGTCTTCTTCAGTGAAATTACCAAGAATATATATAATAAGTGCAAGAGAGCTCCAAACCCCCACCCCTTGTACCAAGCTCCATGACGTGAAGAGAATGGGAACGTTATAGACATTGATAAAGGATAAAGGACATGGAGGAAATAATTATTTGATGTCAATCAAGGACACATTTTGGCGCCCTTCCAGTGAGATGACCTGACTGCACAGTTAGCTTCCCCAGAAATCACTTGGAGGGAGGGTCGGCGGAGTTTGATTGTCATGTGAATGAGTAGCATGTTGGAGTCCGGAGACCGCTATATTATAATGAGGTTTTAAAGAGATAAACCACTGTTCAACAGGGAAAAAAACTGAAAATAACATTTTGTTTAAACTTTGCCTCATGAAAGAACAAGGTTATGTGAATCCAAAAAAGCCAATAAAAACAATATGTCACCGGGGTAGTCTTTTTTTTAGTTTTTTTCATTTTTTCAGTATAACAAAAAAACTGAAAATAACCTTTTCCTAAAAATCTTCATAGACATAGGCTAAAATATTGCTTTACCCTTTCAAGCAATAAAAAATGGGGGTCACCAGCTTTTTAAAAAGTTATTAAACTGAATGCGCATCCCCATGAATTAAAAACAGGAATATTGAAGATTTTCAATGCTAAATAATATCTTTCAAAATATGTTGATACCTTGTTCTTTCTTGCATAAGGGTAAATCTTTATTGTAGTTATGTTTAGAAAACATTTCAACTGAAAAATCTTATTCGTTTGTCTGAAATCTTGGAAAAACTGAGAAAATATCTATTTTCCACACAGACTTCAATATTAAAATTCGGTGGTTTCTAAAATGAAAAATAAATATGATGAGATCCATTTCTATTTTGCTTTTTGTTATCCCCCAACCATGTTCTTTCTCATGACAAAGTTTGAAAAAATTATTGTGACTCCTTATTTTTCATGCATTAGTTCATTGAACTCCCTCCTGCAGCAGTGCATGTGACAGTGGTTTATCTCTTTATAGTCAGGTAGATTGGTGCAAAAAAATGCAAGAATTGTTCAAATTGGTATGAAAGCATGAAATTTGGTACAGTGATAGATTTTGGTATGCTGATTAATTTTGGATATTGACCCATTCTGAAATATTGTTTTCTTGGGTTCTGTTGCCATGGTAACATTTTTTCAGTGAAATTTTGGCCATTCCCTGGAAATACTGAATTCTAACCAATAATTTGATATGGTATACCCACATTAAGTAGTCTATGGAATAGTTCTCTAATTTTTCTAACTATTCCAGCTAATCATATGGTTGCTAGGCTATGTATGGTTGCTTAGCAACTGATAATATACTGAAATTTCTCCAAAATGGCTCATTTTATGTATATTTTATGGGGTAAGGCAATTATTTATGTTCTAAAATATAACATTTATTTAATGATAACATTTTCAGTGATATGCTTCAGCTTTTAGAATTTCCAAGATGGCTGCCAAATGGTTCTAAGATCCAAAATGGCTGATCAAAAGACCCTTCGGGCCCACTTCCTAGTTGACTTGACTTTAGTTTGCAAGCTCATTCATTGTTCATATCAGTATGTACTTCAACCAATTCTGAACATTAGAATAGATCTGAGAACCTGAAATTTGGTACAGAGATACATTTTAATATGATAATTAATTTTTTATATTGACCCATTCCGAAAAGAATTATTCTCTTGGCTTCTGTTGCCATGGTAACATATTTTTAACTAAAATTTCATCAATTTTCATGGAAAAACTGATTTCTGACAGATAATCGTTACCAATATACCAAAATAAAGCAGTTATGCAATAGTTCTCTAAATTAGGTAACTATTTCAGGCAATTCCATGGTTGCTAGGCTATTAATGGTTGCTAAGCAACTGAAAATATGCTGAAATTGATCTGAAATGACTCATTTAAAGCATATTTTCTGGGTAAAATCTATTTTCAATGTACTAAAATGTCATATTTCTTTGATAATCACAATTTCGGTGATATGCATCAACATTTAGAATTTCCAAGATGGCTGCAAAATGGTTCTAAAGTCCAAAAGGGCTGATCGAAAGACCAGTTTTGCCTATTGACTAGTTGACTTGTCTTTGATTTTCAAGCTAATTCATGGTATATGTGTAATACAACAAATTCTGAACATCAAAATAGATCTGAGAGCCTGAAATTTGGTACAGAGGTAGATTTTGTTATGCTTATTAATTTTTGATATAGACCCATTCTGAAAAAATTATTCTCTTGGCTTCTGTTTCCATAGTAACATGTTTAGTGACATTTTGGCCATTCCCTGGAAATACTGATTTCACTAGAGTTCTTTGGTTGTTTGTCGTCGATTCCGCGTTCAGTTGTGAACGTGTATGAAGTCCTGGTCACATCAAAATCATTCCTCCACTGTTTCCGATGGAAATATTAGCTGAATGGTGGTAAGCAACAAATTAGGGAATAATCCATTTAGACATCGTGCCGGACATCGTGCAAGCCTCAGTTTGTTGACGTGTGGTTCACTTTCGAATGAAATCCTCCGTGCGCTATATAGACTACCATACACAATGCAACGCCAACACAACGTGCACATGAGTGGCTATGCCGAAGGATCTCCACATCTCTTCCGGTCGCACGTATGGGTTCTGAAATCGCCATCCATTTAATACTTGATTCCCGTATACAAAATCTTCGCTATCGGGCTCAAACAACATTTAAAACATTTCTAACGATTCAAATATTTTATTTATTTCTTTTTTAAGTCCGTAGACACACGCAACACGGCATTCGATAACCGGAAGTCTCTGATGCTTTGGATAGCAAGCAGCGGATCCTTACGAAAACACGCCGGCTGGCTGAACATAAACATAAGTAAATACGCACCTCTGATTGGCTGTTGTACCTGGATGTTCATTCTGCCAGCCGTCGCGTTACCATATAGGTTTCGACTAAAGCGTGCAAACTTGCGGGCGTGTAAACACATGGTTTCTGAGATCGCCATTCATTTATTACTTGATTTCCATAGAGGAAAACTTCGCTATCGGCTTAAAACAATATTTAAAACATTTCCACCGATTCAAATCTTTTATTTATTTCTTTTTTAAGTCCCTAGACACACGGACACGGCATTCGTAAACCGGAAGTCTGATGCTTGGTTGCCTGCAAAAAGTGGAAGCTTCGTTTGTTTCTGGAACGGAGAATGCGGCTGACGTAACCAACATTCTGAAGTTATCATTAGGTTTACATATGTGATATTTGTTGGACAGAGGTAAAATAAACTAAATATTAAAATGTATTGGTTTTTAATGTGTAAAACATGCTAATTTGGACGTTTTAAAGGCAGCGTTTTGACTCGGTCCTTTCCATGTCAGATGTAAAATAGTAACCTATGTATTCGAGTAAATTATTGGAATTCATCATTCTGTAAGTACATCTACAACCTTTTTTTGAGCCTAATATTTGTTAATATGTGTTTAAACAGTGTTATTGAATCCAAAAATCGGCTATTAAAGTGATTAATTCCCTCGATTTTGTGTCTTCGGCTTTTGCTTGAAAATAAACCCCTCGGCCCTTCGGGCCTTGGGGTTTATTTTCAAGCAAATGCCTAAGACACAAAATCTCGGGAAATTAATCACATAATAATATACCTGTATAAAGTAGTCTATGCAATAGATTATTTATGTAACTATTTCAGGCAATTCCATGGTTGCTAGGCTTATGTAGGCTTGCAATGCAACTGAAAATATTCTGAAATTGATCTGAGATGACTTATTTTATGTATATTTTCTGGTACTTTTCATGCCCACAAATTTATTTGATAATCACAATTTTGGTGATTCACTCTAGACTTGAATTTGGTTTGTGAGTTCATTTGTTGTAAATAATTTAAGTTCAAATACATCTGAGGACCTTGGTCATTCTAAGAGTAGACCCATACTCAAATATTGTTCCTTGGTTACTGTTGCTATGGCATTTTTCTGCATTGAATGTTGCTTTTAAAATATTGAAGACACCTAGCATATACAATTCCTAGGCAATCATATATCCTTTATTTGTCTACAAAGGGGGCAGGGTCAGCGGGTCTAACTCCCTGAATAGTGATGATTTAAAGTCTAGTGGATATGGTAATGTAAATATGGGTACAATCCACCATGTGGAACCACTTGGGGAGAATTGATATGGAATTCCAATTGATTTGATTGGTAATGGAGAGGGAATAATAGGTATTGTGCATATTGTGACCATTTATTTGCAATTCAACATGGTGTTATGATTGAGCATAAGGGTATTATAAGGAGATAGTGAGGAATCAGTGAGCATGCCAGGATGACATCTGTTAGATCTCTCCTATATGGTATAACTTCTTTGAGTCTGACACTTCATTCCCAATCCCATTCACTGGGGTCTGCAATCTTGGGTTTGGCAGAAAATTGTTTTCAGCTGGATTTAGCATGTTGATTAGCAAGTATTCTGGGTTGGAAGATGTAGGTTTCCTACATCATTCACTGAGTCCACACACCAGATCTGACTGTAGATGAACACAGTGCAGTGCTGGAGATAAAGTGTGCCAGACAGACAGCACCCAAGTGGAATCAAATTCTGGGAACAGAATTCTTTAAAATGACTGGCAGCACATATGGTATACAGGTCAGAAGAACATACATTTCCGACTCATTTTCATCTCCAAAAGTACCCCCCGCAAGGCCAAGATATTACCACCATTGGAAAGAACATTAAAACTGTTTCAGAAAATGTCCTCATATGTACCTCTACTCTGACTAGAAAAAAGTTCTTGGTACATGAAATTCCCATACTTCCTGTGGGTATACAGATATATGACATGACATCACTGCACCTACAAGAGCCGTGAATCGAATGTACATGGTGTGTGCTGGTGTATGTCTTTGGAGGTGGGCAGGGTTGGACTATGGTTGGCTACTACCACTAGGCCTAAAATAGAATTAAGTTTATGTTCAGTCCCTGACCGACCTGAAAACATTGCAACTGACTGAAGCATTTTTTAGGGCATTAATTAGCACCAATTGAATGGAATTAATTATCAATTTAAATGAATCTTGTAAAATTTGATCAAATTCATTCTGGCACATGTGGCAATGACTCTTTTAACACCATGGCAAGGTTGGATACATATGATAAGTCTCCATCACTGCTACCAAAAATAAAATAAAAAAAAATAATATAATAAAAAATGTATTCCTGACCAACCAACCCAAATTTATACCATGAGGTGACAAAAATAATTCAAAAAATAAAAATAATTCATTTTAGGCCCTAAATATGCAGCAAAACAACCCACTGACCATGACTTACCCCCTGGGAAACTCTTGGGTTATGGCATAACACCTCTTAACATTGTAAATAGTGTGTTGCACTCTGAGAATGCATAGAGGAAGGGAGGCTCAAGGCAATGTTGAGGTCCCAACATACATGTGTGCAAAATGGTGGATTTAAATTTATTTGTATTGTTTTCCTGATTCAAAACAAACCTTCAGGTCTGACTGATCACTATCCACAGTCCTGAGACTGAAATACTGACTGTCAGGCAGGAGTTAGCTTTTTCTGACTGGCATGAGGTCAAGTCTGCATGGGTAGTTGGTTTGTTGCTGAGTAGTTCAAGGTTATCTTTTGTGTGATGAGGTGGTAATTCAAATCAGTTGTGTTCCACTGAAGTACCTGAGTGACAAAACTAAATAATATATTTCCTTTATTTTGACAAATGAAAATCTTCTCCTGCTTGAATCGTGGCTGAGACTCTAAGTCTCACCACCCTTGGTGAGCAGTTTTTCCTTTTCAAGCAGCCTTTGGGGAAATAATCCTATCAATATTGGTAGAATATTTATAGTCATCAAATAAATACATTTTAGGTATACGTTCTAAAGATCAATCATTGTTAGTAACATCAAATACCACCTTTTTATTTCGCCACTTATAAAGGCCAGCAACTAATTACTTATTTCATTGTAACTGATCTGCTATGCCCTGTTGGACATGGAGAACCCACCATGTGCAGCTAGATCCTGGGAGTAACATACTCCCCACCGACTTTACTTTACTATATTGACTAACATGGAATTTTAGCTTCAATATTTACTCTTCCTTCTAGTTGTCACAGTATGGGCTCATCCTAAAGAACAATGTTATATGGTTGATGTTTACAAAAGAATAAATCAAATATGCTTGCTCTGTGAGATGCTTTCATTTAGGTCCAGGGGAGTATCCGCACGAGAATTTGTGTAAGGTAACTGCTTGGCTGGTTAGTTTAGTAAGATTTTTGTCACCTCTCTCTATAGTCTATTTGACCGTCTAGCCTCCACCCACCCCCCTTCCCCACATAGCTGTTGATTCTTCTGTTGGCAAGCGTTGGTCATGTCCGCTGGTAGCAGTAGTGGGTGAGTGAGTGTGGAGGGCGATCGGACGGGTCATCAGTACTATTTGTGAGCCCCCATGACATGGTATGTAAGGCAGTAACAACAATTTTTGTTCGTTTTTAAAATAGGGCCGTATGAAGCAATTCCTTCTGTCCAAGTGGTAGATTATTATCAATGATGTCGATAGAGCATAAAAATAGCGCAGTTTTACGGGAAAGAAACATAGATCCCTCCGCGGGCGTAAGTATGAAGCGAAGGACCCGATTTATCGGGGATCATTTGAAACTTTCAATTTTCAAGCTACGCTATGTAAACATAGGCGGATAGATGCCGGCCATCTAGAGCTAAGGAGCTAAAATAGGACATTTTGCTTCCTGGTGGCAGCCATATTGGATTTTGAGCATACCTGTACAAGGAGGTGACCTCAACACCATGCTGACTTGCAGATAAAAATGTCTCAGTATGCACATCTTTTTAAATTATGACATATTCTCTGTCCCCTACCCATCAAATGAAATGGAATTTAATAGTAACTATCACTGCTAGCAATTATTAATATAGACTCCAGGGATGGGGAAAATAAACAAATAGTGTCTCCCTCACACTCCTTCCCCCCCTCCTTCCCCATCTCCCCCTTTCTGCCCTCCCTCCCCTTCCCCCTTCCCAATAAAGGGAAAAGAAAACCCATACACTTAAGGAGGCCTTGAGGACTGCCCTGCCTTCCCTCCACACATTCTCATACACCAACAAAACAAGAAAACAGATATTGAATCGTCCCAGCAAGGTAACTGCCGCAAAATCGGTTGTTGAAAATCTTCAAAATCACCTCCCTTGAAAAAAGTGATTTGGGGGAAACCAATAGCCAGGTAACTTTTCTCGATACCAATGGAAACCACTGTGAAAGTTAGAGCCCTGTACATGCAGCAAGTAAAAAGTCTTTCAAGGATTTGTGTACAGGGTCCATTGTCATAAATCCACAATTAATATAGTATGGATAGGCCACATCACATATTTGGTAATCAGGGAGTGTGGAGTTAACCTCTCTGTGTCCATGTGCAACTCATTAGAGAACACTGCTCCTACACACCAGTGGAAGGCAGCTGGTTATTCCCCCAGTTCCCTGTTCCAGTTCTTTTTTTACTTTTTGCTTTGAAAATAGGAGCTTTTGTAACTGATGTTACTTATGAATCTAGTCCAGAACAGGAAAGAGAATCACTTCAATGGTCAGAATGTGTTGAATTGAATGTACCATGAACATGCTCATGTCTAGGAAATAGGCAAAACTGGTCTTTCGATCTGCCATTTTGGACTTTAGAACCATTTGGCAGCCATCTTGGAAATTCTAAATGTTGATGCATAGCATCGAAATTGTGATTATCAAAGAAATATGACATTTCAGTACATTGAAAATGGATTTTACCCAGAAAATATGCTTTAAATGAGTCATTTCAGATCAATTTCAGCATATTTTCAGTTGCTTAGCAACCATAAATAGCCTAGCAACCATGGAATTGCCTGAAATAGTTACCTAATTTAGAGAACTATTGCATAACTGCTTTATTTTGGTATATTGGTAATGATTATCTGTTAGAAATCAGTTTTTCCATGAAAATTGATGAAATTTTAGTTAAAAATATGTTACCATGGCAACAGAAGCCAAGAGAATAATTCTTTTCAGAATGGGTCAATATAGAAATTAATTATCATATTAAAATGTATCTCTGTACCAAATTTCAGGTTCTCAGATCTATTCTAATGTTCAGAATTGGTTGAAGTACATACTGATATGAACAATGAATGAGCTTGCAAACTAAAGTCAAGTCAACTAGGAAGTGGGCCTGAAGGGTCTTTTGATCAGCCATTTTGGATCTTAGAACCATTTGGCAGCCATCTTGGAAATTCTAAAAGCTGAAGCATATCACTGAAAATGTTATCATTAAATAAATGTTATATTTTAGAACATAAATAATTGCCTTACCCCATAAAATATACATAAAATGAGCCATTTTGGAGAAATTTCAGTATATTATCAGTTGCTTAGCAACCATACATAGCCTAGCAACCATATAATTAGCTGAAATAGTTAGAAAAATTAGAGAACTATTCCATAGACTACTTAATGTGGGTATACCATATCAAATTATTGGTTAGAATTCAGTATTTCCAGGGAATGGCCAAAATTTCACTGAAAAAATGTTACCATGGCAACAGAACCCAAGAAAACAATATTTCAGAATGGGTCAATATCCAAAATTAATCAGCATACCAAAATCTATCACTGTACCAAATTTCATGCTTTCATACCAATTTGAACAATTCTTGCACCAATCTACCTGACTATTAAAACAAAAGACATCAATAGAATAGGCGTTTCTAGATACATATAACCTATATTTATAGGTTATATTATCAGAAATATACTTCCACCTGATAAATAAGATAAGAGACAAGGTGGATTTGTAATGCTATTGCATAGGTCTGCCTGCCCCTCTATGAAAACTCTCTCAAGATTGAGGTTTATTCAACATTTACCTGTCATCACATATCCTGATTAAAATATTGATTAGACACACCCCTAATTGTATCAAATGACCTATAACACGTGGTTATATTGATTATTTACCCTCCCCTGAAATATCATGCGAGTTAAAACGTGTGTCAAAAGTTTATTAAAACATCACATTTTATAGATTAAAACACCCACTAGTAAATACGTCATTTATCAATAAATAACTAATATTTTGCAATAGAAGTTATGATAACTACTGAAATGACCTTTCAATATTCATCGCAAAAGAATAAATCTGCACTTATAACATCTACTGAATCCATTAAAATGACTCAATCCACCCCATACAGTGGAAATAATGTTAAAGCAGGTGAGAGAAAGATTACAATTCCTGAAAATTCGAACACACTAAGTAAACCTAAAAATCGTCATGAATTTCTTCATTATTGGAGTCACTGTGTGGAAAAAGTGCGCTCCTGAAAACACTCCAATTGTGACAGATATTGAAATGCAAAGTCTCGCCTTATCACCCACCGTATCGGAGACCTCCCCTCGAGGGGGTGCAGGCGGATTAAGCACACCCTTTCACACCCCTGGCGCCTGAATGGTAGAATACAGGATATTAAAGCCTCTAAAAATAATAATTTCCCGGATAAGGACTTCCCTTCTAAGAAACTTCTACCCACTGGAGCCATCCTTGTTGGAACTGAATGTTCTCTGAACTCTAAAAACGATATAAATGTGCAAAATACTCCACCGACTGAAAAACCTTAAACATGGGAAAAGAGGTAAATAAAAACGTTCCTAATTTGAACAAACAACCTATCGAAACACCTTTGCAGGCTGAAAAGGGGGAGTTGAAGAATATTCCCAACCAAGAAATGTTGCAAAAACTGTTAAAACAAGCCCCATGTTGCGTGAGCAACATTAAGAGCAGCGCAAGTCTACTTGGGGGATTACCAAAACAAGTTTAAGTTGTGTTAAAACATGGCGGGTAGACACATCCGCTATTGTGTTCAATACAGAGGGGTTCTACCTTGCAATATTACCTGTATTTACTCGCATTTATGTTGTTAGTTTATATATAATCTATTCCTTAGCTTCAGTGATGTATCCAGCAACGTCCAGGAGGGTCGCCACACTCTAAGGAAAAAGGGTTCTTTTGGGTTCTAGATAGAACCCCAGGGTTCTACCAAGAACCCTAGGGTTCTTCGACACCTAAAAGGGTTCTTCGGGACCACCGGAGGTTCCATCTAGAACCATAGGGGTTCTTCAGCGATTTAAGGGTTCTTTGTGCGCTTGAAGGGTTCTTTAACTCAAAGCAGTTCTACAAAGAACCATTCTTAATTAGGGGATATTCCGACCTAGCTGACCTGTTTGTTTGTTTGTTTGTTTGGCAATTCTCAGGATCCGCTTTGAGGGTTTATAATTGGCACTTCCACAGTGCCTCTTTATTAGGACGCATGTACCTTTCTATATTAATAGGCAGTTAATAAAGGAAACTGAACAGTGGTTTGATTGACAGGCCACACACACATAGACTAGGCAGATAACTAAATCTACCACAAGCAAGCTTCATAGCCACGAATATCCAAAACATAGAAAAATGAATAATGAATGTGGAGAACTTTCAATATATCATTTTTTGCTTATTATGAAGTGATATATATAAATGAAAACATTGTAGGGACCTTCAAATTAGGTACGAACAGACTTAGGATAACCCTGTAGGTCGTCCTAACTTTTCATTGTGCAACAGAATTTTTAAAATTTTAAGTCCCCACGAATGAGCAGAAATGTACATAATTAACCCACTGTTGTACATTTCATATGGCTGCACATTCGTTGAAATACATGCTCATTTGTGGGTGTACCCTATTAGAAGGTGTGGGCCCAGTTAAAATTGGAGTAATTCCATACATTGACGTCATGCATAGGGGATACAAATTCAACGAGCAACGGAGACAGAGCAACAGAGCTAAAAACAGCCACGAATTTGCTTCGAACAGGCGTTGTGCAACAGCCCTCTGTATGCATTGGCCTCTTGTCCCCCTGTGTAGTACGCTTTAGCGACGGCGCCGCCACCAGGAACACAGGACTTGGCGTGAGGCGAGGCGAGGGTGCAAGCAGGCCCATGTTAACCCCACCGTGACCTACATACTAGGCTCACAAGCTAGGTACTGGGCGGGCACTGATGTGTGACGGGAGAGAGAAAGCCTAGGGTTTGTGGCTTGCATTCACTCACAATCTAACGGCCAGAAGACAAGCACACTTTAATTTGACTCACCTGTATGGGAGTCAAGGTAAGTTTATATATTACTAATACGTTTATTTCTCACATCAGCTCTATAGACTAATTTACTTTCATATTCCTAAGTAGTATAAATTAACTTTTGTATTAATGCATTATGTTTCCTTTATTCCCAGGATACATGCAAGACTCAGAGAGATGGATAGTAAGGATTGAGAATGGACATGTGGATGGAAACCAGTTGTTTCTCTTCCTCTATTCGGATTTTTTATTTTTATTTACAGGATCTACATTACATCAATGCAGAAGGACGGAAGGATGTATTGACTGGAATACCCACTGAAGAATAAGGGAACATACTATCCACACCATGAAATGGAATATGTTGAATAATTTGATGAAAAGTGATGTTACTTCAGCAATAAAAACAATAATAAAATCAACTAGGTTTTGAAGAACCATCTTCAAATCAGGGGTTCTATGTAGAATCCTACCTATTTTGGCCAGAGGGTTCTTCAAAGGGTTCTTCAAATCCAGGGTTCTATGTAGAACCCTGCCTATTCCCGAAACGGGGGTTCTACTTAGGACCCTCATAAAAGGGTTCTAACAAGAACCATTAGGGGTTCTGCCATGTCGACAAGCCGAAGAACCCTTAAGGGTTCTTGTTAGAACCCTTTCTTCTTAGAGTGCATGTATATATAGGTGACCCAAGTAGGCCCTATATTCACAAATGTCTTCAGCTTTTGGAACACTGAAGTTAGTTAGTTCTATTCTCTTGATTTATTCCAAATTTAGTTCCAATTCATTTTTCTTTGAATTAAACATTTGAATGAAACTAAAAAAAATATGTAGGGATGTAAAAATGGAAACTTATTTGAATATTTGAAGTTTTCCAAAACATAGGAGCAACAGAGATATACTCAGGCGTCATTTGGCTCACATTACGTACTCCTTAGTTCGATGTTTGGAAAATCAGTGCACAGGGGATGTCCCAAATTCGTAGTACAGGGAGTTACTCAAAATATGTTGTTATGTATGTATGTATAATGCTTTATTGCCGGACTTTCAATAACATGAATCACTTTATTTACACCGAAAAAGGGGTTTGAGACCTTCCTGAGAGCCCCCTTTTAAAAATGGATTCACAATACAGTAAGATGGCGCAATACAGTAAGATGGCACCGAACGAGTAACACGCACGTAGCTCGCGCTCCGAGGAAATTTGAAAATTGTTTCATATACGCTATCCCATTGAGAATCATAGAGCGGGAAAAAGAACACAATCGTGCTTGTGAATAGGCATGAGAACAATAGGAAATTCCAATAACACTGTAACCTCTGAAAATTAAGGAATTATCTCTGATATAGTGACACATAGGAAGGACCTATACCAAATACGCAGTAGTACATGTCTACCTACATGTTAGCATGATGTCGCACAACCAAGGATCTTATCCCAACGGCCAATACGGCATAAATACCGGTATTGGTAATGGAAATACATCAAATTCTGGTTTTCCCCCAACAACCCATCAGACATCTGTACAAATAAGACCACAGGTTCAACCCCCAAATCTAGCAACGAACTGGGATCAAAGATATCAATACCAAGCACCATCTCAGGCACATAGAAGCAATACGACAACGCAACCTCCACAATCGCAAAGTGTAGGAATATATACTGGCTCACAGAACCAGCAACAATCCATATCGCCTCAACAGATAAGTGCTCAATTTCACAGTATGTTTTCTCAAAGTGATATGACAAGATTCTACGAAAGAGAAGCCAAAATTGACAAAGTATTAGACAGCATACTAGACATCAAAAGCTCGTTCGCACAAACGACAGCCATTGCTAAAACAAACCAGCAAGATATCTCTTCTCTCAATGATCATGTAAGGAACTTAAACTCTGCACATAACAAAATGCACTCCAATATTGAAACAGTTAGCAACAACTTGAGTACGGAGATGATCAATGTTCAATCAAAAATAGATAAATCAACAGAAAGTCTCAATGTGGCAAAACTTAACGCAAACTTCCCACCCTTGGGTACACAAATACAAGCAAATCCTACAACGCTTTATAACCAGATAGGAGCGTCAGCAGGTAGATTCCAATTCCCAAACAATAATGTTGGGCAAAATCAATCTCAAACGCAAGCAGAAAACCCCAGAGACCTGCGTATAGTAATAAGAGGTTTGGTAGAAAAAGATGACGAAGTCCTGGGAAATGTCCTGAAGGATTTATTTGTGAAATTAAGCGTAAATGTAGACTTCAATGGAGAGGAAAGGCTTGGGAAAAAAAGAGCTGACAACAAAAATGATTATAACAGGCCAGTAAAAGTCGCTGTGTCAGATATCAAGACCAAAATTGAGTTGTTTTGAAGCATAAACAAGAATGGGAAATCTGACGATTTAAAAGGGATTAGAATATCGAGTGACTGCACCAAAGAAGAACAATTGTACCTAAACGAAGCCAGGACAATTGCCAACGCTGCCCGGACAGAGCATAACCTTGAAGCAAGACCAAAGGGAAACTCAGTCGTAATTGGTGGTGTTACATACACAAGGGACCAATTCGATAGCTTACCAAACGGATTAACGAAAGAAAATGCTTCTACAATCCTAACAAAAGATGGCTATGCCTTCCAAGGGCATATGAGCCCACTGTCAAACTTATACCCCTGTGATATCCAACATGAGGATTACGTGGCACACTCGGTTGAACATCTTTTCCAAATCCGTAAAGCCAATCTATCCGGAGCGGATAATTCCCTAGTATAGAAAGGATAAAGTCGGTAAAGAACCCGTATACTGCTAAAAGATTAGCCTGTCAAATACCGTTCGACCAAAGCTTTCATGACAAGTCGGACCAAATCCTGAAAGAATGCATAATGATGAAATTTAGATCAGACCAGACCCTATATGACTACCTCAGAAATATCAACGTGCATGCTAATTTCTATGAGGCGACATATGATAGCTACTATGGGTGTGGAATACCCCTGGTAGATGCGAAAACAATCGCACATGATGTAATTGACAATGCTAGATTTAAAAACACTTGTGGAAGATTGATCAAGGAAGTAAGAGCTGAGCTAAGCTGAACGATCTCCTTCGAATATTCTGATAACTATCGTTAGTAATATTTCACCAAATATTACACAAGCACACTCTCATCTCATCTCTATAACCAATACATATCCGCCATGCCAAAATTCCAAATTCTAATTATTGGAGATTCTAGGCTGAGAGGATGGAACCAAATAATAGAGAAGAAGCTAGTGGAAGACGAATATTTTGACATTGAAGTATCTGTGCTCACCCTACCTGGTGCCAAACTCAATGACATCAGAGAGAGAGCGACGATACAATACAGATGTGGAAATTTCGATCTAGTTTATTTGATGGGAGGTATCAACGAATTTACAAACAAGGAGAAAGGGCAACATATAACACCAAGATTTTCAAACAAAGATGCCTATGTCAGAAATTTCATGAGTGAACTTGCAAATACAGCAAGATTCCTAAGAGCCATTTGTCGAAAACTGATCATCATGGAGGTCATGGGTATATCTCTCACACAATATTCCAGAGGCAAATTAATTAATAACGAAGATCAGACAATGATTCATGAGGCACTTGATGAGATTAACACTGCAATTAGGAAAATCAACAGAAAGGAAAAAGTAATCGCACCCCATTTTCAAGGCCATGTGCACAAAAAGAGGAGAAACTATACTGCCCATCGCTATGAAGAAAATACGAGAGACGGCTTACATTTCAACTATAAGACAACTGAAAAGTTCATACGTCTAACGCTAACCACCTTCTATCGTAATATACATACGACCTGCGGATAATATGTTTTTACACAAAGCTAACTCGACCCTCTGGGCCTCGAGGCAAAGCTTTTGTGCATTATTACACACCATCAAATCTCTTCTTCAATTATTCTCAGTTTCAATAGAAGTAAAGTGGGAAATGAACCCTAACCCTAAGAAATGAACGCATAAAAACTGCTGCTATATAAATGGCTATATACTATATTCTGGACAGCTAATTACTAACTCACCCAGCTGGGCCTGAGGCAAAGTAAAATCAGTTGTATATATTGTACATTATATTTATATTGATATTGAATGAACTGGATACTCTACTCTATTCTCAGTGAAATACATATCATATAGGATTTACAAAGTGTTCTATTCTATTGTTCTAAATTTCCTATTTATACTGTTCTACTTGTCTCTATTCTCGCATGTTGACTTTGTAGAACTCACTAACAATTGTTTTCTCTTTTTTCAATTACGGGAGCTTGATAGCAAATAGACCAATCTCAGAACATTTGAAAGAATCACCTATCAGAACGGGGCCTGGCGATACCCACCACCAATCAAGTATCAAGTTTCCAAAACACCGTCAAATAGCCCCCAGTGAGCTGGATCCTGATTACATATACATATACACCGACCGCTCTCCCATACCTAAACACCGAATGTGTGGCCACACACTCAGTGGAGGGTCGCCGGGCGGATTGGTGGAAATTGGTACGAACTCTCTCTAAAACCCAGTGAAATAAGGCACTCTACAGGTATGTGAGAAACCAATGCAAAACTTTCTACATTAACCATATATATTAAGAGATAACTATATACTAAAACAAGTCAGGATAGGACTATATACTCTATATTTATTTAGTTAGAAGACGCACAACTCGGAGTGCGACAATGGAAACCCCCCAACCAACTACCTATACATAACTCTTATTGACAGGTCCACGCCAGCCTGTAGTGTGGGAGCCTCCACTCCCATACACCTATCCCTAGCAGTTAACTGCATCCAGGAAAAGTCTATTTATTTGTATATTAGTATTATTATATAGCCATATAACAAGGACATGATTAATAAAAAAAGGACTGAGCATAGCTCACTTAAATACACAAAGCCTTATGGGAAAGTTCGATCTTTTTAAAACGGAAATAGGAAAACTAGCACCAAAAATCATTTGCTTATCAGAAACTTGGTTACATGAGAACATTGATGATCAGGAAATATGTTTACCGAACTATAACCTTGAGAGACTAGATAGAGAATGGATTGAAGGAAATACAAATAAACCCAAAAAAGGAGGAGGAGTGGCAATATATATAGATTCGAACATAGATTACACCTGTCAACAAGATATGAATATTAGCACGTCAAACTGTGAAAGTATATGGATTAAAATAAATCTTAATTTCTCCAAACCAATATTTCTAGGATGTATATACAAACCCCCCGAAGCGAACAATGAAATATTCTTACAATATCTAAATGATAAAGTAGAAAAAATAACTGAAAACAAAAAAAATGAAGTGTTCCTAATAGGAGACTTCAATATCAACATTTTAGACTCAAAGAACAGTAATAGGAAAAAACTAAAGGAATTTGAAACTAATCTGAACCTTGTCCAATATATCAAAACACCAACCAGATTTCACTTAGATGAAAATTCACTATTAACAGGAACCTTAATAGATCATATATACACGAACTGTGATATAATAAAAGAGACGTGGGTGATAAATGTATCACTCAGCGACCACGAGCTAATATATATACTGAGAAAAAGAAGCACAGAAAAAACAAAAACTGCAATTAAGAAAGGAAGATCATTAAGAAATCTAAACATTCAAAATTTTGAACAGGAATTGCGAAATAATTTCAACTGGGGAGATTTCAACAACCTAACCTCCTGTGTTGTTGCATGGGAAACAATTATAGGAAGAATAAGAAAAACTCTAGACAAACTAGCCCCTCTAAAGAAAATGAAAATAAAAATCTCCAACGATCCCTGGATCACCCAGGATATAATAGAAATAATTCAGCAAAAAAACAAGATCAGAAAAAAAGCTGCGAAATCAAAATTGCAAGCAGACTGGATAGAAGCCAAAAATATTAGAAAAGAAGCTAACAGAGCCCTGAAAAATGCAAAAAAGAATTTTATACTACAGGAATTAAATGAACATGAAAAGGACCAGACAAAATTCTGGGAAACGATAAATATCATATCACCGAGTAAAGGTAGAAATAACAGAATCCTTCTAACAGATCAAAATGACCAACTAATAGAGGAAGAAGTACTGCCTGAATATGTGAATAACTATTTTGTTAACATAGCTTCAGACCTGACAAAAAATCTCAACCCAAACTGGAGGAACAATACCCCTCCTACGCTATCATCCTTAAATAACATAACAACATATGAAAATGAGATACTAACCTTAGTAAAAGAAATTAATACTAGTAAGTCATCCTCAATAGAAAATATTCCTACAAAAATCCTAAAAACTGCTTTAATCATCTTGTACAAAGAATTCACACATTGTGTAAATCTATCTTTCACCACGAATGTTTTTCCAGACAAATGGAAAATAGCAAATGTAGTACCACTCTTCAAAGGTGGTAATAGAAACAAAATTAATAATTACAGACCAATTTCATTCCTTCCAACGCCCAGTAAAATAATAGAAAAGATAATACACAAGAGAATTTTAGAATATCTTGAAAATTTTAACATACTGAATGCAGAACAATATGGTTTTAGACCAGGTAGGTCAACAGTAGAAGCACTGACAACAGTCACAGACAATATAGCCTGGAATCTACTAGATGAAAACACAGACACCTTAATATCTTTTATCGATTTTAGAAAGGCATTCGACCTGGTTAATCATACAATCTTATTAGAAAAGCTAAATCATATTGGTATAAGAGGGCAGCTCCTAAAATGGTGTAAATCATACCTAGAAAATAGAACACAGAAAGTAACTATCAATAATAATACCTCAAAAGAAATGTCAACCAAAACAGGAGTACCCCAAGGTTCTATTTTAGGACCTTTAATGTTCATAATTTTCATAAACGACTTAAAAACATATATCACAAACTGCAGCCTATCCCTATACACCGATGATACCATTCTCTACATCAGTGGTAAAAACATAGATCGCATCTACCAAGAAATGCAAATATCAATTGATAACCTCCAAAAGTGGTGTTCAAACAACCTTTTTCTGGTGAATGTGAACAAGTCTAACACCATGTATTTATCCAAAAAAAGAAATACTGAAGCTCAAATAAAAAACAGGAGTATAAACTATCGAAATGCTCCTTTCAAGACTACCACAACATACAAATACCTAGGTTTCATAATAGATCATAAACTAAACTACCAAGCGCAATTACAACACTCAATCAAAACCATCACACACAAGATATATCAGTTACACAAAATAAGAAAATATATAAACACTGAGACAGCAAAGAAAATATACAAAACCAAAATATTACCATTCTTTGATTATGGAGATATAATAATTCACAATACACATACACCTCTAATAGACAAATTACAAAAACTACAAAACAGAGCACTTAGAATTATCCTCAACATGCCTTACGACACCCACATAAATGACCTACATAACACAGCAGGAATATCATACCTACACCATAGAAGAACTACACATCTAAGACACATAGCATATAAAAGAAAAGACAATCCTAAATTTAGAAACAACCCAAATAGGGAGACCAGATACAACACTGGTCCTACCCTAACAATCCCTAGGTATAGAACAAAATTGGGTGAAAAAACCGTGCAAGTTAAATGTGCTTCTGCATGGAATGAACTATCGCCCAGACAGAGAAATATAGGATCAATTGAAGCTTTTAAGTCGAATCAAAAAGAATGGTTAAAATCACTACTCATTTAACAATTTAACAATTTAATTTTCAAAAAATCACTCAAGTATGTACCCTAACCTAACTTAGGGCTTTTGAAGGTAATGCCTTTTCCTCAGAAATTACACATACTCTATGAAACACGCTGATACGTCATAAAATTTAGCTATAATAAACAATTACACAATCACTCCACCGAAAGGTCTGAGTGGCAAGTGTAGAAGTATATTATTATTTTCCACTATTTAAACCAAGCACTAACACTGCTATCATCGGGAATCTTATCCTTGTACATACTATACATTTACTTTTAATTCTTTCTTATCTCTTTTGCTTTTATCTCATAGACGACACTAACACTCCATGATAAGTCTGAGTGGCACAGTGAAGTCAAACTCAAATTATAACCCATTATTATTTATTTAGATCCAAACTTCCGCTAACTAGACACTAAGCTTAAATCAAATTGTATGTAAATAGAAATCTCATGTATATATATTATTGTAAATATACATCTAAAAATTTTGTATGGCTTGGCCTGGCAGAACTAACCCCGAAAAGGGGAGCCTGTAACCAAGTTTAAATAAAATCTTTAAAAAGAAAAAAAATTAAACAGGTATGGCAGTAGTTAATAGATAGTTAAATGCAGCGACTACACTAGTATGACAAAGTAATATGGCTGTAAATTTTTTCCATTTTTATTATTTGTTAGCAACTGCAAAGCTTTTTCTGTTTCACAGGATGTTCTTGTTCAAGTTCCTTGTGGAGGTAAGTTTGTTTCTGTATATACAGAGCTGTCGGTGCTCTCCACCGGATTCACTGGTTTCTTGCACATCTGAACATCTGAACCCCCTATGACAATGTAAATTCCCTGGAGGCTAGGGAAGTTTATTTTTAAGAATTCTCTCATGGGCCAATTTGAAAAAAAAAACACTTTGTAGAGAAACATAAAAGTTTTGGAGTTGAGCCAAGTAAGACTTAAATTTGATTGTGTGATGGTGCCAACCTTTACCAAATATCAACTAATAACAGAATGACTTTCCTCCTCTTCCGCCTCATCCACTTCATGGACTACATGGACTTCCATCAACTCATCCAGCCACTACTACCACCACCACTGATAAGGCCATTTTGTATTAATAAACGTACAGCGTAGTTCTGGAGATCAGGCACTATTTTTATTCTTACTTTTAGATTTAATTCATGGCTTTTAAATTTCATTTTGTTTTCCTGTCAACTTTTGTCAGGCAGGAATCAGAGGAACCGCAGCATTTTCAATTTTGTGACCACAAATTCATTCCTTGGCCAGCTCGAGAACAACTAACATGTGTTTGTGATTTCCTCTCGATTTTACACTATCACTAGGTTATTTGCTACTCCTGAAGGACCTCTAACAAGAAGCTAGCCTCTATCCACAGGACGAAGATGATTTTCAGGATTGTAATAACTCTATGTGTTACACAAATTACTTGCCAAGACATATGTTGAAGTGCGATTGTATGGATACATAAACGGAAATTAACTGCAGAAGTTAGTAGTAGAGGGGGAGTTGCACAGCAAGTCATGTTTCAGGTGTTTGTTAGATAACGATAATCACGTGACCATTAAAACTGTTACACCTTGACCTAATTACGTATGACACATAAATAGAACAATCTCTTATCTTTAGACATGCTTAAACATGTTTAAACAACAGATGCTAATAGATTAGATTATGTGGTGTTAAACACATTAAAGACCATGACTTTGTAACGAATAAAAACTGTTACACCATGATCTAATTACCTTGATATGAGATATATTATAAAACTAAAGGAATTGTAAAACAACACCTGAACATAGAGCATATATATGGACACTTTAACATTTATTTTATGTGTTTAACCCTTCGTCATCCTGTATTTGAGATATTTCAATCTTGTGTTGTTCAGATAGGAGGCATTTCTACAATGAAATTAACATTTTGTCTATAAAAGTTATTTCTGTTTGTGTTTTATATATGTGTGTGTAATAATATTAGGCAAATGTTACATTTGTGTAATATTATTCATTAATTCTTAGTGTTTACATTTATGTAATAATATTCATTAATCCTTACCTGTAATTGTGATGATGATGTTAACTTCCTTTTTACAATTGGGTGATCAAGCACGTTGTTTTGTAGGGCCCAATTAAATAGACTTTGTCTGTCTGAAAAAAGTTCCACATATATAGCTATTTCCTCATTTTGGAAATTGTGCTCCATTGTGGAAGTGTGAGGGTATAACACTGGTGTGGTTATGCTCTTTATGAAAAAGGATTGGGTATATATACACATTTAAAAGATAAACTAAAACCTATATATCTAATCACTAACCAATTAAAAGGCAGAAAATCATACCTCTTTAATCTTCAACCAATCAAAAAAGAGAAATTTATATCTTTTGTCTATAACACATGTGTTATTTTCACATATATCTAATCATTTAAAGGGAAATTTTGTTATCTACCCATGCTTTATTAAAAACACCTGGTATTTTCCCACCCTTGTTATTGTTAGGTCAATATATATATATCATATATATATATAGTCGTAAACAAAACTAATTCCAAAAATGGGAAAAATGCGGTTAAAACTTTTGATGCGAAGGAGAAAAAAAGAAAGAGAAATGGTTAAGAGTGACCCTCACCAGTCTTTAAACGTTTTTCTTGACTTTCTAACAAAACACGACCTTTCCGACTACTCCTTGGCATCCCAACGCTCCAAATCATTTCACGAAAATTACTCAAGTATCCAGTCTGGACTTATGTGGTTTCAGGTGTTTAGTATCTCTTTCGTGATATGCTTTTAAAAAAACCCATTCGATTTCATTACTGACAACGCTTTATTCGATTTCGGCAACCACTATAAATTTGCTCTGGCCAAAAAAATATGCAAAGACACTGAAGGTGTTATAATTCCTCCTGAGGTTATTTTCAAGTACACTGGATTTTTGCCCGAAGAGCCCTACATTTCTGCGTTCTTCTTTTTTACGGAATCAAAACGATCTTCAACAATCCCTAAGACTATGGGTAAATGTTTTGCCCCAATTCTTCCCTGTCTAAACCAAGAGACCAAGAGGGAACTGGTTGTGCTCACACCCTTTTTGCGACCCTGTATGGCTCTCGAGAGCTTGTAGATTCGTATTCCCAATTTGGGCTTCGAATGTATAAGTGGAGGCAGTACTTAATTGAGGATGGGGAAACCAGCCTTAAATGTTATTGTGGGCAGGACATTTTCTTAAGTAATATTGATCATTGGCTTGGAATCCAGAATTTATGTTGTGAGGAACTTAATATACCTCCCTTGTTTTTAACAATATTTAATGGAACGGTTAAAAGGGGGGGTAACGGAATTTGCTTGAGGTGTGAGTGTTGCACCAAATATGGGAAATACTTTTTGAATGTGCCTATGGCCCCAAACCAACAATATATCGAATTTTAACTGGTAGATATTTTTCATGTGTTTTTCATGTGTCTTGTAAAATCATGAATATATTATGTTTTAAGTGGTAAATATAAACTTGTCTTTTTAAATGTAAAATTTGGTGTGTGTGTGTATTAAAAACATTTGTACCCAACATTACTTAATACAATTTAAGTAATTCCTTTATAATTACATTTGAAAGTAGAGTATACAAATGTATGTTTCACCCAATTTAAATAACCTTTAATTAAATAAAATAATATATTCAAATATACATTTGTTGTTGTCTTTAATGTGTTTAACACCGCATAATCTAATCTATTAGCATCTGCTGTTTAAACATGTTTAAGCATGTCTAAAGACATTATTCTATTTATGTGTCATAGGTAATTAGGTCAGAGTGTAACAGTTTTAATGGTCACGTGATTATTGTTATCTAACAAACACCTGAAGCATGACTTGCTGTGCAACTCCCCCTCCACTACTGAAGTTTTCATTTTCCATTCTAAATGAATCACCACAAGAATGAGGTTTCTGTCTATCTAGAGTGGCGAGGCTCAGGGATTGAAAAGTTTGAACTGGAAAATGATGGAAAAAGGTACCATATTACTGTGGTAAAGAAATTTACTTAAGTGATGATGATGGTAGATGATGTTGATGATGAGTGGCGTGGGAAAACAGGAGTATGCTGTTCTGATATTGAAGTCCCCCACTTTTCTTGAGAACGTTTAATGGAATGATTGAGGGTATGCAAATGGATTATGTTTGAGATGCCAATGTTGTCTCTTTGAATTTGAAAACTTTTTTATTCGATCAATCAATCGCATTAAGGGGGTGATCTCCGGCTTGTGGGAGGATTTCAGGCCCTCTTGTGGTTGTACAGTTACATGCTTTAAGTGGTCGACAATACTCGTCTCTGTCAATGACTGGAGACGACCAACCACTAATCTATCAATATATGGAGGCAAATAGTGTGTAAATGTCCTATTAATCAAAGAACATGAATATATCATGCTTTAAGAAATTCTAAGTGTATTTTTAATATAGTATTATTAAACCTGATCTGTGTTTTTATTCTATCAATGAAGGTATGTGTGCACAAGTAGTATGGTGGAGTCTGGAGACCGCTATATGATAATTAGTTTTGATACAATAGGAATCAATAATTAAAGGGGCGTATACTGATTATAAAGAGGCGTTTATTTGATAAATAAGGAGGCGTAGTAGGGGGTGTAGTACGGGGTGTGACATTATGCGGATTATGACGATTCACGCGTGTTATCTAAAATTGATCTGTCAATTAAACATGCACACTAAATTATCCAACGTTAAAGTATCCATGTTTCCCTGTCAGCATTCAAGCTCTGAATGATATAATTTGCATATTTGTTTGTAACATACATACGTGATAAAGATATGATATTCCATTTTAATGATAACAATGCGCATGATTAAAATCAATAATACCTCATGATCTTAAATCAATGCATAGATAGTAGAATGTATAAATAAAGAAGCGATATTATATGATGTATTATTCGCAAGAACAGCCATGGTGGAACCATTTTCTGATGAAGAAATTGCGTCATATATAGATCTTTCTCAAGATTCATCTTCTTTATTTAATTGGGCTCTGCAAAATGACATTCTTAATCACCCACTGATTAGGCAGAAACTTCGCACAATTGAGAAGGTATGTTATTTAAATTTGTTTAATTATACAATGTAAATAAAATAACACGTCTTTATTTACTATGTTATTTTTTATTGAGATTATAATTGTCACTACATAGATAGGTATACACACACACATATATATATAAATATAATATATATATAATATATATATTTTTCAGACTCTAACGCCTCTACAGAGAGACGAAATCAGCAATATTCGCGATGAGGATGTGCTAGATAGATACATAGAAGTGCACAACATTGATAAAAATGATAAATATGTGATTGAAAAACGAAAGAATATTCAGGTATGTTTTATTTTTATATTTATAGGATGCATGTTTTATTTTACATTTACATGATGCAGAACGCTTTTAAAGAATTATAGAATGTGAAAATACTCTAGTATAAATCATTCACAGTAACAAATATGATTTTTTATTAATAATAAGACTTCATTTTATAGGTCGACATTAGTTCTGAATTTCTTCCGGGATTGGATGCTGTCATGAATGGAATGGAGACTGGAAACTCGAATATGAACATTCCCTACACAGTTCCTATCGAACAACTACACCCGACAGCTGATGAAACGGTTATGAACATTTCAGACACGATGCAACTTCCGATTACAGAGGTAGACTTCGCTGCAACCCTAGAAATAGAATCAGGAAAGGTTCAAGATGAAGATCTTCTACAGTTCATTAATGCAACTAATCAAGTCCCGTCCACATCATCCTTAGAAAATAAACACCAATTGTTAGGTAACTATGCAACTGAAAATGAAAATGAAATGTTTGTTTCACTTAACAATCAGTGGGTGGCAGGAGCTGTAACAACAGTTCAAGGTAATGATAAAACGAAAGGTGTGCATAAATCGAGAGGGGATTTTATATGCGAACAATGTGGTAAAAAGTTTACATCTAAGAAAAACTTTCTAAAGCATGCAGATTTATGTCTTTCAAAAATGTGTAAACACTGCGGTAAATTGTTTATATCATCAAACAAACTTAAGGAACATCATAGGTTTTGCAGTTCTATCACATGCGGGGAATGCAATCATGTTAGTGAAACTGTTGAAAAACATAAGGAGCATGTGAGTAGCCATCAGAATAAGAAATTTAGATGCAGCAAATGTTCAAACATGTTTGAAACTAGAAAGAAACTTGTTAGACATCAGGGATTAATGCACGGTTCTGGGGATTCTAGTGCTAAATTTCTGTGGTCAAATGAAACAGCTCCTTGGCGAAATTCTGAGGGTGAGGAAAATGAGGAAATGAGGGAGGTTTTAGAAGCTAACAAATTCCACATTCTTAACGGTCACAGCATTGGTGATATTGCTTCTCTATACAATTTCCCAACAAATGATATTTCAGGAGGAATGCAAGAATTCCGAGATCATGTTCAACAAATATACAGAGAACAGGATCACTCATTTAGAGTAAATATCGCATTAGGTGTTTTGATGCAAAATATTGATACAGACGAATTTCGCTATTTTATTCCCTACAAAAATAATACACTTTTCGACTTCCCTGTTAGAGTGAGTAGCCACAGCGATATATATTCACTTCAAGAAAAAATTGGTCAAGTTCAAATTGATGAATACTTTCTTTTGAATAGGCCTGACACAAAATGGAAAAGCGTTCTAATCACAAATGTTACATACTTTGTGACAAAAACAAACTATGTTCTCGGTCTAGGGTTTTTACCCGATTTCATACAGCAAAAGAAGTGCATAATTGGACTAGATAGTTATTCAGGAACTAGAAGCCCAATTGAAGATAATTTATGTGCATTCAGATGCATAGCCACATTCTTGAAAAATAAGTGCATTCACACTACAGCAATTATTTACTATCACAAGTTTAGAGAACACATGTTTACAACGAAAGGTGTAAATATTCCAAGTGATCACCACCATTTTCAAGGTGTGGAAATTGGGCATATAGAAGAGCTTGAGCATTGTTTTGGAATTTCAATATATGTTTACGAACTAATTCCGGATGATACTGTTGTTTTAAGATACAAAACAACATCGAACTATGGGAATATTATGCATTTAAACGTGTATAAGAAACATTTATCATTCATTTCAAACTTTTCTGCATACGCAAAGAAGTTTACATGCGAACTTTGTGAAAGAACGTTTTCCAAAATGTGCCATTACAGAAAACACCTCACTATTTGCGGTAAGAAAACATCGTATCGCTTTAAAGGAGGATATTATTCACCACCTCTCTCAATTTTTGAGGAGTTGGAAAATAATGGGATTAGAGTGCCTAGTGAAATGCGTACATATAAACAGTTTGCTGTATTTGATATTGAATCACTTCTTGAAAAAGTGGACACAAAGCAACCTGAAAAGTTAAAGTGGGGTCGCAAACATTCAGCAATATCTGTTTCTGTATGTTCTAATGTTCAGGGTTTTGAGGAACCTAAATGCTTTATAGATGATAATGTAAACTCCCTAACACATAAAATGTTATCATACTTGAGAGAAATACAATCATTTTCAAAAAGAATGAATTTGCAAATTTTTGAGGAATATTTATCAGATCTTTCAAAATTGAAGGATGAAGCGTTTGAAGAAAAAATGCGAGAACAATGTTTTCCATCAGATTTAGATGATAGTGCAAAAAATTCATCTATAGACAGTTCTCAAAATGATTTAGAATTATTAGATTCTGAAGAGTGTCACGGTCATGATAACATTTTTATTGGGGAGAAAACAAGTGAATCAGGAGAAAGTGAAGAAGAAGAATCAGAAACGGAAGAGGGAATATCGCCTTCTAAAAAGAGGGGAAATATAGCTCTTCATAAAATTTCTCAATATTTAGAGACGTTATATGAAAGGTTTGTTCAATATGTGGAAGAGCTTCCTGTCTTAGGGTTTAACTCATCAAGATATGATTTGAATGTTTTAAAGACTGAACTTTTAAGACATATTTTTAAAACAAGAGAGTTTGGTGTGTCAGGTAACGCATTTGTTATAAAGAAGGCCAACGCATACATGGCTATTTCAACAGGTGAATTCAGATTTTTAGATATTTGTCAATATCTTTCTCCAGGTGTGTCATATAGCAAATTTCTTTCAGCCTATGATGTGGAGGAGGAAAAAAGTTATTTTTGCTATTTATGCTATGATTTAGATTCCCCTGATCGATTAAAGGAGGAATGTCTTCCTCCGTATGAAGCATTTTATTCTTCTTTGAAACAGACAAACATACCAATAGAAGCCTACGAACAATTAGAGAATGTTTGGAAAGAAAAAGGTATGAAGAATTTAGGTGACCTTTTAGAGTTTTATAACAATCTTGATGTAGGACCATTTGTTCAAGGTGTTAAAAATCTCCAAAAATTCTATCATGAGAGAGGTATAGACCTTTTTAAGACATCTTTTTCTGCACCAGGTGTTGCACGAAATTTGCTTTTTAAGTATGCTAGGGAAGAAAAAGCTATTTTTTCCTTAATGGGTGAAGAGAATCAAGATTTATATTTAACATATAAAAAGAATCTTGTTGGAGGTCCTTCGATAGTTTTTTGTAGGCATCAGAAGGTGTTAGAAACACCAGTGTGCGAAAATGTGAAGGAGACATGCAAGAAAATTGTTGGATATGATGCAAATGCTCTATATTTATGGTGTATTAGCCAACCTATGCCTACAGGGATGTTCATAAGGCGAGAAAGAGAAAATAACTTTAAACCTCAACGTCATTCTAAATATTTCATTGCATCGATTTGGATGGAATATGAGGCTCGTGAAAATAACATAATAATTGAACATTTTACAAGAAATGGGTTTGAGAAAAGAGTTGGTCCCTTTTATTGTGACGGTTACAACCCAATAACAAATGTTATATACGAATACTATGGTTGCTGGTGGCATTCTTGCACTTGTGTTGAAGCGCAAATGGATGAAAAAGTGAAAAACGAAAGAAGAAAAAGAACACTAGATCGTGAAAACTATCTAGTGCGAAAAGGGTATACTGTGAAAAGCATATACGAGTGTGAGTTTGCGAAGATTATCAGTGAAAAAGAACATGTTAAAGACTTCATTGACAGCTTTTTTCCTAGATTTTATAAATCAAATAAATCAGGTGTTACAGCTCAGAAAATAATTTCTTCTGTAAAGTCAGGCGAACTGTACGGTGTGGTAGAAATTGATCTAGAAATACCAGAAAGGTGGAATTCTGACTTTAGAAGGGAATGTTCACCTGAAGAATACTTCTCCGAAATGTGTCCCATTTTTTCCACAGTTGAAGTGGATATGGAGGATATTGGAGAGCATATGAAAAAACACATTTCCGAGAAAATTTGTCTATGAAACCTAGAAAGCTTCTCGTTAGCGGGTTGAAGGCTAAAAAAATTCTTCTTTCAACATCTCTTTTGCAATGGTATCTTCGTCACGGGATGATTGTAACACATGTATATCAAGTTATTGAATTCATTCCGCAAAGATGTTTTAAAAAATTCGAAGAGGATGTTACGAATTCACGAAGAATGTCAGACAGAAACCCTGAACATAAAGTAATTGGAGACACTATGAAATTAAGTACGTTTCAAACCGAAAAGATGCTTTATTGTTAGCGAACGCGCCAACATTCAAGAAGTTGACGGATCTAGGTTTAGATTTTTATGAAGTTGAAATGTGTAAAGACAAAATCGTTCTAGACATGCCTATAAATATTGGATTTACAATTTTGCAATATGCAAAATTAAAAATGTTAGAGTTCTATTATGACTGCGTTGACACATATTTAAGCAGAAGTTCTTTTCGTTACGTAACGATGGATACAGACAGTGCATATCTAAGTCTGGCAAAACCGTCGCTTCTCGAATGTGTTCTTCCTGAAAAAAGGGAGGAATTCCTATTTGACATATACAGCGAATGTTCAGATGCAGAAGAAGCAAAATGGTTTATACGAGAATGTTGTGAAAAACATAAAATGTATGATAAAAGAGTTCCAGGTATTATGAAAGAGGAGGCTGATGGTGACGAAATTATCGCTTTAAGCAGCAAATCATACATTTTAAAGAAGGGAGAAAATACAAAATTTAGCTGTAAGGGTGTAAATAAAAGACGAATAGAATCTCCCTTCTCAAAATATGAAAATGTTTTAAAAACAACAGAACCCATCGAGTGTGAGAATGCAGGTATAAGGGTTCACGAAAATGTAATGTTTTCATACACGCAGAGGAAAAAAGGTTTTAGCTATTTCTACTGTAAAAGGCGAGTTCATAACGATGGAATAACAACAAGCCCTTTGAATATAACACTTTCACCATGGAGCATGAAAAAAAGGGTTATTTTCGGAATAGAATGGGATTGTTTTACACCATCGTATAGATGCAAACTGAAATATATGGCTCTAGAATATGGTGCAGAACAGCTTTACCTGTACAGATTTGCACTATTTCATAATAAAAACGACATTTGCCAGAAAATACTAAACTCGAGAACACCTTATGAGATGAAAAAATGCACATTTGCAATACAAACAAATAGTAAGTGGTATATGATGCGAACAGACGTAATGAAGGAAATACTAATTCAGAAAATGAGGGTTGTCAACGAAGTTAGACGGAAATTAGAACGTTCTCAAAACATGGAGATTGTTTATGCTAGAAAAAATGAACATTTCTGGGGGGTGGGTGTTGGAATTAAGGTTGCAAAAGTGTTAAATCCAGCAGAATATCAAGGAAGAAACATGTTAGGCATTATTTGGAGTGATATAAGATCTGAATATTCTGAAGAAGTTATAATTCAAGGTGTGGAAACACCTAGGTGCGAAATATGCTGTATTCGGAAAACAAACATAATTGAAGATGTTTATGAGGAATGTGGAATTGAAACACTTATGAGTATTTAACAAATGTGTAAATGAACTGATTCATAAGCAGAATTGTTTTGTAGTTCTTAAATCTGAACAAGCATATAAATAAAGAAATTGACATTTTGAACACAATACTGTGAATATTAGACAGTAAGGCACATATTATTATTATCGCTATTATATAGAATAATGGAGATAGAAATTGTGGATTATCATTTTTATTCCCCAGCAACTATAAGTCTCTCTGGGTCAACAAGCTCAGGTAAGACGAGTTTCGTTAAAAAACTCATTAAACATAGAAATGTTATGTTAAAGACACCACCTCGAAGAATTATATATTGCTATGGAGTTTGGCAGCAGGCGTATAATGATATGGAAAACGTTGAATTTATAAATGGCATTCCGGAAATTGAAATGTTAGAGTTAAATGGAGAACATGTGCTATTAATAATGGATGATTTAATGGATATTGTTGTCGATGATAAAAGAATGAGAATCGCACCATGAAAATATATCAGTTATCTACATAAATCAAAACATGTTTTGCCAAGGAAAGTATAGTCGCTGCATTAATTTAAACAGCATGTACCTTATACTTTTTTCAAACCCGAGAGACATTTTCCAAATATCAACTTTAGGAAGGCAAATAGGTATGGGAAAGAAACTTATTGAGGCATATTCTGACGCAACATCAGAACCATATTCTTATCTAATTGTTGACCTTTCACCTCACAATCATTCCAATATCAAATTGAAAAGTCACATTTTCCCTTCCGAAGATCTAGTTGTATACTTCTAAAAACTAGTTTTACAGTTTTAAAACGATATCTAGGTTTTATTGGTTGATATGGGTATATATATTTGAGAAGAATGTTCACACTGATTCATTTAAAAATGGCGTCATACCCAAGGTATTCAGACATCCTTATACGAGAGCGAACATACAACTCAGCGCCTGAACAAGCAGTGTCGAAGGAAGAACTTTTTACAGGCGGATTCTTCTATATAGGAGGAGGATTTAATCAGTGTTATCACTGCGGCGTCATTACAAGCAAGTGGGAGGAAACTGACATCGTCTGGGTGGAACACATAATTCATTCCCCATCGTGTAAACTGGCGAGATTTCACCAAGGAAAACAAAACAATATAAACTCGCTTCTATTTCGCATAATTGAACGTGTTAAAGCTTGTCAAACAGATTTGGAAGAAAAGTTCGATCAAATTTCATCCCAAAATCGTTTGAAAACTGAAGATTTTGATGTGATAATGTGATAATGCCTGAATCGATAAGAGATAATATAAACTTTCTAACGCTGCTTCTCACAACTCCGAGTAAAATCCAATCAACAGCTTTATTGGATACAGCAACAATAAAGCAGACAGAGGCTATAGTCGACATTTTAAAAAACATTTATTCTTTTTCACCACTTTCAAAGGAAGAAAAACAAATTATAGAATCAAAATCCAAATTCATTCAAAGAATTACAAATCCTAAAACATCATTAATAGCTAAAGGAAAAATAATTAGTAAACACTATAGAATAGTTTTCGATATTCTATCTTCAATAAAAGATAAAATTTTAGATATTATATATGCTATTCAAGATGTTGAAGAAAGTGATAATTCCATTTGAAAGATATGAACGAATAAAGAGGATTGAGAAGGAGCAAACAGGAATTGAGAATAATTCCGCCAATTCTCAAATAAATGATCCTGAAAAACCTGTCAAAGCAGAACCCATTAAAATGGAACATACACAATCAGAAAAACCGGATTTGCAAAAACTTAAGAGAAGTGAAAATAGAGGTTCTGAAATTAAAAATGAAGTAAAGGATAAATCGGGGCATGAAAGAATGAGAAAAGTTCAGAAACGTGAGGAAAACAGTAAAATTAAACAAGACCTTCATGCGGGGTTAAAACACTCCAGTCGGATAAGGAAACTTAGAGGGGAAGGGGAATCAAACCCTAAAGGATATTCACCCTACAGCTTGAAGCAAAAACATCTTCATTCTTCACTAAGCAAGAGACCTCCCCCTCCAGGCATCCCTTCAGAGTCTAGAGAGTTGAAACAGAGCGAGAACAACTTTATTACAGGGAGAGGATTGGACGCCGATGAAAATCGCATAAACCCTCTCACAAGAAGGAAAGTAATGGTGACAAGTTCTCAGGAAGCCATTGAGCGAGCCAAGTCAGACCTGCAAAGATACGGTGAGGAGGATCGATCACAAAAAGGGTCAGGGGGAAGAAAAAGGGTCAGGGGGAAGAAAAAGGGTGCAACCAAGAAAAACGGCTTCAAAACCTAGAAAGTACGCAAAGAAGTAAGAAAAAAAAAATGGCATTTGTTCCTAAGGAAGCCAAAGAGGGGTATGAGGATAATCTGGCTTTATTCGCAATTCAGCCTATAGAGACTGGCATTCAATCGAATCACAGAATCTCAATTGGTCTGACAAGTGCAATATCTGTAGGCGGACCGATTGAATTTGAGATTCAAAATAATTCATCTGAATACATAATGTTGGATAAATTAAGGCTTGAAGTTTCTGTTAAGATATTAGATGACGATATGAAACCTGTAGGTTTAAAAACGAAGGATCCTGTTGGTCTAATAAATTTGCCTGGAGGCTGCCTATTTACTCAGGCTGATTTATTTCTCCAGCAAAATCTAATTACTCCTTCAGTCGGAAATAACTACCCTTATAAATGTCTTCTGGACAACTTATTAGAAACTGGGGATGAGGAACAAGAATTTTCTGTAGTTGAAGGGTTCGTAAAAGATACAGCCGGCGAGGCTATGGACGATTGCGAAGCTAAATTAAATTTCGGCTTAGCATCTAGAGCAGGCAAAACAGAAAGCGGGAAAATATATAAATTATATTCAAAATTGTACATAGACATCGCAAAGCAGGATAGAATGATTTTGAATGGGGTTCCTATCCATATAAAACTGTACCAATCTAAAGATGCATTCAGGTTAATGTATAAAAAGAAAAGTCCTGGGACATTTGATCTGTTTCAAGACGCATGTGAAATGAGCTTTCAAGAAGGGGAGGGGAGGCCAACAGCTGTTGACCCTGATGAAGCGAGCATTATCATGTCAAGATTGTGGATGCCCGCTTAATTGTGCCCTATGCGAAAATCCACCCGGGACTTATTATTTCTCACGGTGAGGCTTTAGTTAAACAGCCTGCAATATATCCATTTATAAGAAGCGATATAAAAACATTCAATGTAGCAAAAGATAGCTGGCAGTTTAGCACGGAAAATCCCTTTTCTGGGGAAATTCCTAATAGGTTACTTATCGCTATGGTTGGGGCTAGTGCTTATGCTGGAGATTGCGAAAGAAATCCGTTCAACTTTCAACATTTCAATGCAAATCGGCTGTCCTACGAAATCAATGGGCAAAATAGTATTATTGACTATAAACCAAACTTCCAAAAAGATCACTACAATAGGGAATATTCAGCATTATTCGAATCAATGCCTCCTTGGAAAAGTTTACCTCCCCACATAACATTTTCAGAATTTAAAAAAGGTTATGCAATTTTCATTTTTGACCTGCAGAAAAGTAAATCGCTGACATTTTCTGTTCCGAAGACGAGGGGAAATTCAAAGCTGTCAATTGATTTTGGCGCAGGACTACCGATTCCGATCACAGTTATATTATACGGCACTTTCAACAGCATAATGAATATAGACATGTCTAGAAATGTAATAGTTCGTAACTAAAATGGATGCCAAAACTATTCACGAATATCTCAACTCAAATCCAACAACCAGAGACGTGTTTGGGGGTGTATTTTCTTATGAAAAGTTGCCAATACATAAAATAAAAAGAGAGAACTTACCAATAATGTTTTGCGTGAACAACAGGTGTTGCAAAACACTGGTTTTCTATACGTGTAAATAAAAATGAGACATGTGAATTCTTTGACCCATTAGGGAAGAAGCCCTTTCATTATGATAAGAAAGTTCAAGATTTTCTAGTTTTAAATGGGAACGGTTCATATATCTATAATCAAAAAAGAATTCAAGGAGCTCAACCTGTATGTGGAAATTATTGCTTATTATATATACACTTTCGTTCATGCAATTTCTCATTTGCAGAATTTTAAAATCTTTTCGGTGACAATCTTGCTGCAAATGATAATCTTGTTTCATTAAATGAATGAGCAAATATGTTAGTAATTAAGAATGTGAAATAAAAATTTATATGCAAAAAAGATGTATTCATTTCTTCATTACATTCTAATTCAACACTATTTTGACTTATATTAAATTACCTTAAACTTCTGCTTCATCCTCCTCATAAGCCCAATTATGGATTATATTCATATTTCTATATATAGGGTTGTCATTAATCTCAGGCTCGTTGTCATTTTCCTTGTCCACAATTCCTTCACGAGTAGATCTAATTCTTTTTCTAACGCAGTATATTACAGCAATCAGTCCAATTGTTAAACATAAAACAGTCAGACCACCAATTATGCCTGCAAGCATATTATAATTCGAGGGTGAATGAGAAGGGATGGAAGTTGTGACTTTGGGATGTGTGTTAGTTGTTTGCGAAGTATGATAAATGCTTGATCCAACTGGATATGATGTCCCTTCAGGAGATTTAGTACTTGAAAATGAAATAGTTGAGCTTAGTTTTTCTTCTGATAATGTTGGCGGATCAAGTGAGGATGAGTCAACTAAACCGACAGTGGTTGGTGAATGTGTAGACTTTATGGAGGATAATCCAGGCAATTCAAAAGTTGTCTCAGATGTTTCTATACTTCTTGTGGATGAAGAAAATATGCACGAAGATTTAATTTCATAATCATGATCGCCCTCAAGTAAGTTGCAGAAACTGTCATCATAGTGTGTAGGTTCTCTCACGTCTAATGTCACTAAATTTGTGAAGGTTGTTTGCACAAAATCTGTATTGAAGGAGCGCATGTCGCAAAGGGACCAATCTAGATGAGTAAATAAAATCCTATCACGCTCCTCAACTTGTAACTGGAAGGGATCTAGAGCCCTACAATACATCTTCCGCTCACTATCCACGCATATGCAACGATCACAAATGAATTCTGCATAACAAACTTTCCCGAATATAATTTGCGACAAAGTTAAAATCCAAATGTAGTTTTGCATCGTCATCTTGGAATATTCTTGAACAATCGGTGGGCGGTTTTCACTCTTGAAAGTCTTTGAGTAAAGTGGTGGGAGGTACAACCTATCGGTAGATAATATGGCTAATCGATGCAGTTTAACGGTTCAACACTGTTAATTGAGCAGGTGTCAGTGCATTGGTCCTCGACATCGTGAGAAAATGAATGTATGCATCGGTGGGAGGGTGTTGGCTGAGTGAATAAACCCTAGATAAGTCAGTTCAGTCTTTGACCAGTGAAGAGAAAAGACTGATGAAATGAACTTATCTATTCTGTTCGTGCTGTTCTACCTAAACTGGACAACTTCAACCGAGATTTGCAACCTTTGCGAGTGCTCAATTGATAGAGCAACATGCTGATCGCTGTCAGTATCGAGATTGTTTCCTGAACCTATACAATATAGGTTTAAGGTCATCGATATGAGGCTATCCAACATTGATACAGACCCATCATTCATCTTTGATCTATTTCCTAATCTTGAAATGCTGGACTTGAGAGATATCGAAGGAATGAACTCTTGCGATCTAAAAAGACTTCTGACTGACTGGGGATCTAAAATTCTAACAGATTGCGCCCTAAGAAATAATGAAGAATCAATAGATTTTGCTACGGATTATGTGATCGAAGGATTTGAAGAATACGTCTTTACCGAACATGCATCTCAAAAAGAAATTTCAGAAATGGATAAAAATTTGGAAAAAATGGAAATTGGGACTGAAACAGACGAGCACATTCACCCCATCGTGATTGAGATTAAGCCTTTGGAATCTGAAACCCTTTCGTTAGAACACTCGCCATCAGATGTTCTCAAAACTCATGTTTTACCCCCCTCGGATGAAGGACAAAATGGGCAATTACCTGTGTTTGATATGATTGGACGTAAACAAACTAGTGAAGAACCAAGCATAATTTTATCGGATATAACTGTTGCAACGACCATTAATTCTGTGATTAGCTCTAATCCCCTTACACCTCTGCAGACCGTCGCTAAAATTGAGCCTGAAGAACTTTTCAAAGGTGAGATAAAACAACATATTCCTCCCCCTGATTTATCTAAAGCTGTTCTTCAAGTAAGGGTTGATTTAATTGAGGATAAAACAGAAATTGAAGAAGCTCCAACGACAGTTCGCGATCGTGAAATGGAAGAGTTTTCCACACTAGCTATTTCAGAGACCAGCTATCCTAGCGCTGCCGCCCCACTTGTGACATCTAATTCTGGACCAACCAAACTTTCAAACGCGACTCTATTGTTAGAATTGAGAAGCGAAATGTGACAACTGCAAAACCCACTCATTCTATTGTTAACACTCAATCTTTGACACATCCCACCACTTCTCCTATCAAGGAAATAGTTACTGAAGATAGGAATACAAGTTCTGTTCAGGATAAAGTGAATAAGTCTGCAAGCACCCACTCTTTCAAACATGTGACAACTACAGAGATAGCTATTGATTATCTCTCGCAGAAAAATGAATCTACCCCTGTAACGTCTAAGGAATCTGTTAAAATGAGTGAATCCAGCCCTTATGAAAGAAATAGTGAAAAACCGACTAAAGAAAGCATTACAGCCCCTGAAATTGCGAATGAGCTGGATAAATCTAAGAATCGTCACAAATTTAAGATTTCTGTTAACTCTGGAGGTGACGTTTTCACTATAGCAGGGGCAACATCTCTTGCAGGCATTCTAGCTATAGTGATTTTTTTCATTATTGGAGCCATTGTGTGGAAACAATGTGCTCCCGAAAACATTTCAGCTTCAACAGATATTGAGATGCAAACCCTAGCCTTATCGCCCACCGGGTCGGAAACATCCCCTCGAGGATCTGGAAGCGAAATGACCACGCCCTTCCACACCCCTGCCGGCCGAATGTCTTGCAGAATACAAGATATTAGAGCTGCAGAAACTGATAATTTCCCGGATAAAGGATTCCGCCCTAAGAAGCTTCTACCGCCTACACCCATTCTTGTTGGGTGTGAATGTTCTGGAAAGTCTGAAAACAATGAAAAGGTTGAAAATAATCAACCAATCGAAACCCTGGATTTGGAAAAACAGGTTGCTTCCTTGTGTGAAAACCCTCCTAGCGCAAACATCTGCCAAATTAAACCCTCTCTGCATGCTGAAAAAGAAGATTCAAACAATATCCCCCCACCCATCCCGCCGAGAAATGGTGAAAAAACTGGTAAAAAAGTTTGGAATTAGGTGAAAAGCATCAAGAGCAGCGCAAGTCTACTAGGCGGATTACCAAAACATCGTTGTTCCAGGCCTCTCACTAAAAGATAAAAGTGTCAGCTTATCTCATCATCACCACTGACTATTTAATCACCTAGCGTGAACATATCTAATAAGGGGTGTGTATATCTCAATCTTGCCGCCCTGCTTATGCATCCCTTAATTCTAAAACAAGTTTAAGCTTGCAATTAGTTTCTGAAATGGGTATATAAGAAACTGTTTTTCAACTAATCAATACATTACTTCTATCGCCACCGAAAGAAATCATTATGAGCGGGTGAGTTAAATACTATACAATGTATTCAGACTTTCTTAAAATAGCTACAGCTGTAATTGCAATTGTTGTGTATTGCAAGTTGCATAGAAAATTGAACAAATTCTGTTTTTTTAGACTGTTAATACCTAACCAAGCCTTCTTTCTCCTAATGGTGGAGAATATACGAAAGATGGAGAAATGTGTATACGACTTTGGTCGTAAGGAGGGAATTAATTTAACTCCCTTAACTAAAAAGGTATGCATGTAAAACATAACATTCTATAATGCGAATGATCGATTGAAATATGCGCAGTCTTCACTATTAAAATTGGATTTACTTGTTTAATTCCTATTCAATATAGAAGTCAATGCATTATGTTTAATTGTTTAGTTAAATTCTGGAGCAGTTTCTGATCTTGAAAGTGAGTGGGAAAAAATGTACGGGGAAAGTGATACCCAATCACTTCTCAATGGATTGCAAAATATATCGGATAACGATATCACTACATCTTCGGATCTGGTAAATACCTAGATAAGGAAACATGTTTAGTGTTCATGCTCGTGCTACTAGTTCTTACGATTATAACTCTGTAAGCTGCCCATACGCATACAAAAGTGACTTATTATGTTTCTAGATGCAAATTGTGAAAAAATGTTTGCTCCACATAATTTGTCTGTAAATGATCCTTAAAATCTTCAGAGCGACTTGATATGCCTTCCCAGAAAAGCTAGACGAAGAGCTTGTGTTGTGATAAGCTCCGATTCGTCGAACATTTCGGACATTCCTACTCAAAAGGATGCCGACAAGAAGATATAATTAAAACTGTTTACAGTTCACAGATTAACAATGTTTTTTCCATCTACTTCAAATGACTATTTGTTGCATGCGTTAGATTGTTTATATATTAGTTTACTGTCGGTTCGTTAGAAGTACACTTGAGAGAAATACCGCCTTAGATAAGCGATTTCGGTCAAGAAATACTAATGCCCTAATTATCATTGTTTACCCGTTACAAGGTTTGGTAAATAAATATGCAGAACCTCTGCATATTCGTTTAGTGAAAAAAACTGATAATTACGCTTGGTAATTGGTTCTTTTGAAAGTCTAAACATAGATAAAAACTTAGTTTTTATTTTTAAAGAACTTCTGCAAATATTTGCAAAATGGGGCATAATGTGTATTTATTCGCAGCTAAGCGTTAATTTGATTGTGTTCGCAATTGAATATTTTACAGTTAATAAGTAACCATGTTTAGTTTAAAAGTTTAGTTGTTTACTTGTGCATGCTATAACATTGTTATTGCAGATCAAACCTGCTAAGTGAGAAATGGTGCATGCTTGAGAGAATATTGGGATGAAATCTGCTTGCGTAATTGAAAGAAAAAGAGTGGGAAATGTAATTTCTCGAATCTGTTTTATTCACATATGTAGATTTGCATCAACTTTTCATAATGGAACATAACAAACTTGCATCTCAAAATCAGGATTTTAGTGCTCAGTTTCTATGGTTAAAAGTTCCTATATAATGGTGCATAATAAACCTGCATTTTAAAACCTGCAAGTTTTCATATGAATTATGTAAACAATATGCATACTGAAAATTGTTTTGAATAAAAATAGCTAGAAATTAAACTCTTGTTTTCGTTCTTTGACTAATTTTCGTTCTTCGACTAATAGTTATTGAAACTGGATATATTATTGATCTAAAGAATGTTCACTTATTGCAATAATGCATCTTTGCGCCTCTCTTGAACTCTACAGAAAGCGCGTTGGTGACCTTGTGTGCAACCATGTTGAAAATATTGCGGTAGTCTTGTGTGTTCGCTAGTTAAGGTAAAGTAGCAAGTGAAATGCGATATGCAGGCTGCCTATTTATACTCAACAATTATATTGCAAAATTAACCATTTATTGATTACTGACGTATTTTAATCAATAAAACGTGATGTTTAATGAACGTTTAACATACGTGTTTAATGAACGTCTAACATACGTTTTAGCTCGCATGATATTATAGGGGGCGGTAACTAACGTGTGTAATCACAACATATACATCATGTGACGTAAATGGGCCGCGTATCTAATCAATATTTTAATCAGGGTGTGTAATGATGGGTCATTGTAGAATATGCCTCATTCGTTGGAGAGCTTTCATAGGGTGCAGACCTATGCAATAGCATTGGAAACCTTATCAGGGTGGTATCAGCCTGATAATGTAACCTGTAGAAATAGGTCACATCCATCTAGAAACGCCTGTTCTATTGATGTCTCTGTTTTATCAAATAAATAAACTATTCTAATCATAAAACACCCCCTTTATTTATTGATTCCTATTGTTAACTGCGCTTTATTGATAAAGAATCCAAGTAAGTTATATGTCACATGGTGAATAAATTCATGCAAAATTAATCTAGTTGTTATTTTGTTATCCTCTTACGTTTAAACAAAATATCAGCTCTGGATGTATCACTACCTCTTTACTACTTTTCAGGGTACAATGATTTGAAAACTGATCTTGTGACATTTCGTTTTTATTTGCTTTTTGGATCCACTTAACTATGCTCTTTCAAGGGCCAATGTTTCAACAAAGTGTTAACATGAACAAATTTTTCGTTTTGTTTTTTCCCTGATGAACAGTGGTTTATATGAGGGTCATGTTGTATTCCTTTAACTTCGAAATGGTAAACAACCAGGAAGAAAACCTTATGGAGAAGAATATGGTGATATCAAAGAGCTTATCGCCTCCATAGAGGAATATTTGCTGTCCAAATAACTGGTTAATTATACATGCTCGACCCACAACAAGGTTTTTCTGTTAAATACAAGCTCTCCTTAACACAAGTTGTTCTTAATCAAATCACATGGGTAGAGTCTGTTGACTATTGATCAACATACTTCCTAGAAGTATTCTATGTTAGGTATATGACCATCCCTATCTCGTTTTACTCATGTTTAGAACTGTAGAAGCCAAGATGGCAGGTAACTGAATGAAGTCTGTTGCAAAAAAAACCAAAACAGTGGTTTATACCTAAAGTGATTGTCCACCTGGCATAATGACCACACCTGGAGGCAGAATGACCACCCCTGGAGGCAGAATGACCACCCCTGAAGGCACTGCCTACAGGTCTCCAGACGTCTGGAGACGATGTAAGTATTCTCTAAGGTATATGAAGTTATTTCTATAATTCATTATTCCATCATATTTATTGTTTGGTGAGTGTTATATCATGTTATGCAACATTATATAATGATTACATAACAATGATTAACCCCAGTATTATTAATATTCCAAATTATCATTAACACTAATTATTACTCATCAAATTAATTGATCGCAGTACTACACAAGTCTAGTGAGAGGATCAGAGTTCATATAGAAATGTATCAGCCTATCACCAACAACCACAACCATTCTACAACTCATGTGTATCATTTGGATTTGTCAGTCGGATCTCAAGATTCAAAGCCTCCAGTCTCTATTTATTTCTCCTTCTACAATATAGCTCTACAATATTCTAAATATATATTCTGATGTCGAGTATAACATATGTATTACAATTCTATAATTCATTGTTCTATGGCATACAATCTTTGGTGCTTAGATATTTAGTTAGGAATTCATAAACAAACGCATGGAAATGCTTCCAATTTAGTGGCATAGATCAAAAACATAGGCGCCTTTACTCTTAAAACATATCTGAACAGACTGGGTAGTATCACTAATTCATGAGTACTCTGATATTTACTTTGATACATAAGTATAAGTATGTTCATTTTTTAGACAATTGACAGCGCAGTCAAATTTATGAATTAAAATATGAAATCTGACTCCTCCCTTGTCAAAAAAAAATAAAAAAAATGGCGGCCATTTGAATCCAACATGGCCACCACTGGCATTTAAAAATGTCATATCTCAGCTCCTGTTTGTAATAGATCCATGTATAATACCTGTTTGACTATGTTTTAAGGTATGAGGAATCCCTTTCTGAAGTATTTTGTTGGTTTCAAGGTAAGGAAAAGTGAAAAACTTGCTTCATGTTGGAGTTCTTATAGCTGCAGTAATAAATTTCTAGTTTGGCCTCTGAAAGATTTTCCTGAGAGTGACGTATGTTGAACACAAATCTAGGAAAGATACACTTTCTAATTGTGCCATCAGAATTTCATGATGTATGGTGACTTTAACAATCCCATATTAAAAAAGTGGAAAAAATCTTTAGTTTATAAAATAAGTTTGTCCCAGTGAAGTGGACTTGATAGATTTAGTTAAAGGCTGACATCTATGAGGGAACTAGAGGGTGAGAAAACGCGAGTTCATTCACATGGGTGTGATGGAGATGGTGATGTGTAGGGAACCAGTAGTGGTGCAAGAATCTAGAGTTATGAGGAAGAAGAACAAGCTGTCGCTCCCTAAAGGGGACTTTGAATGCCCCTACTGTAGTAGGAAATACAGGAGGGCACATAACCTTAGGAAGCACCTGGACCTGTGCCCACACAAGAGTTCCGATAAGGTTAATAAGGTCTTAATTTGTTAGAATGATTATGATTTTGTAATTGATAGAAAGTGAGTAAACTACTACAACATACATTGGTGAGGCTGTGTTTTTCATGTGTACACGTTGCATTTGTTTTTATTATATGATAGCGAGAGGAAGCACCAAAGGAGGAGGAGGAGCATTTGGGTGGCAAGGTGCAGAAAGACGGAGAGCAGCAGGAAAGGAGTGAGAGCAAGAAGGCAAGAGGCTACAAATGTCCACACTGCGATATGGAGGACTTCACCTCACAAAGAGCCCTGTAAGCAGGTGTAAGCAGAGACCGGCCTGTGCAGTATGTGGTTACAGGGGAAAGAGTCACCGGGACCTGGTGAAGCATCGTCTAATTCACCGCGACAAAAAGTACAAGTGCAGATCGTGTACCGAATGTTTTGTCAACAGAGGCAAGTTGTACGCCCACAGACAGCTTATGCACGGACAGGGGTTAACGCTGCAGACTCCTGCCTGGAACCAGGCCCCTTGGCTAGGTGACGACGGGGAGGTATTGGACGAGCAAATGGCCGACCTTTATAATATCAACAGAGGACACATTCTTGGTCCACACAGACGAGGGGATATGACAGCCCAGTTCAACTTTCCCACCAACGATCTGGATGGGGGGAGTGCCGAATTTAACCGTCATATTGATCAGATTATGAGCACAGTTGACACAGCCTTTAATATAGATGTCGCTGTAGGCACTGTTCTTAGAAATGTAGAGACAAATAAAGTGAGATACTTTATCCCCTATACCAATGCGAGCTTGCTACCAGAACCCTTTTTCATATCCAGAAGAGCCGATGCAGAAAGATTTAAGCTGAAGTTACAGCAACTTGATATTCACACCTACATGAGGCTGATTAGACCCGATTCAAAATGGAAGCCATGGATGATTACTAATGTCACCTACTTTGTGACGTTTAGTGCGTATCCATTGGGAAAGGGAATATGTCCTGACTACATCCGAAAGAAGAGAAGTGTTGTGTGTTTAGACTACAAAGCGTCCAACCGAAATTTAGACTACTACTGATAGGGAAGTCCTATGCGTATCCAGCTATTTTTGAGTCTAACGATATCCTAATATCCCAAGCTAATCCTGTTTCACATGATGAGAATACGGTGTATATAGAATCATTTGCTGATTTAATAATGATAAGTGGTGTAATGAGTGAGGAATCATCAGGAACCATCAGAGGGGGCATCACCACTTAAAAATGAAGGGAATAAACAGAAGAAAGGAACTAATCTTCCCTCATCAGGCGCTATCATTCATTCCGAGCTAGGGGCTGGTGCATCAGAGAAGCTATCACTGGTTGTCACCGATTCTGAAGATAAGATTCTGACACTCTCTCCCCCATTCCAAGACGCGCTAATGACTTGAAAAATGAGAAAGACAAAACTCATAGAAAAAGGCATTAATTCAAAATGTGCAATGTCTGGTGTACTGAAGTCTTGTAAATTCGAAGGTAATGCAAAAAATAAGAGCGTGTCCAAGTCTAAAATTAAGTCAGGGGAAAAGAAATTAGATCCACCACCCATTCCCCCAAGAAATGTGCCTAAAAAAGGACAAGGTAACGAAAATTTAAGAAGGTCTACTATAGCTGTAAAGAAAACAATTCCATTTCAGCTTTCAAAGTAAATAAAATACCTGTGTGTGTGGTCTAGAAATGCATTTAATATAACAATAAATGTTTCTTGATGAGAACAATGACGAAGATAAGATGTGACATGCTCTATTTAATTCCTCTATTGAAGGGGGCTTGTGTTGAGGGTCTATATATATACCTCTTTGAGAAATACATTCTTTCTTGTCATTATTAATGTAAACCAGTGCAAACCACATTCAAGATCGGCATGTCTGGGTGAGTAAATTAAGTTAAGAACTCAATTCTATATATCTAATGTCTTAAATGTGTTGTGATAGAATGACTTACATATTCCATTGATAAATATTTACAGAACATCAACTTCCCAATTCTTTGAGAAAATCATAGGCTTAGTGGATGATATACAGAAGGAATTGTATGACTTCGGTCGCACAGAAGGGTTACCGATGACACAACTAATTGATGGGGTATTTTATATACACATTTTATTGATGAATTTTAAATCTGCAAAATTAATATTTTGCATGTTAACAATTACTAATTGTTTGAAAATGAAAACTTAGATAAGTGCAGGAAAGCTGTGGAAGCTAGAATCTGATTGGAAAAGAAATAACCCCCATTACGATGAATGTACATACTCGTATGATTCGCAAGATGAAGGGTCAGAGAGGTCAGGGGAATCGGTAAATTAAGTTCATAATTATCTATTGAGAATGTTTGACTGAATTAAGGTTTAAGCATCATAAAAATGATATAAGAGAGAAGTTTAATATGATGTGAGAATGTTAGACTATTAAATATTCCAGAGTGATTCCAGTGTATGCCCGATTACGAGTAGGCCTAATAAAAGGAAACTACCAATAACAATATCAGATGAAAGTGACGATTCCGATGTAAGTGTGGTGAAGGAGGAAAATATTGATGTTCGAAAGGCTGTCAAAGCGCAATGTAATGCATATTTAGTGACACCAGTGAATGTCCAATTACAAGTAGACCTAACAAGAGAAAACTCCCAATAACTATATCAGAAGAAAGTGATGATTCAGATATAATTGTCGTGAAACAGGAGACACATGATGTTCAAAAAGTCGTTAAAATGGAATTGCCATTTGTAAGGTGTGAAATATAATTCTATTAGTGTTTCATAAATTAGTTGCTTCGTTTATTTTTTATGTGCTTTGGTTGCATTTAAAATATTGATTACTTCAAGATATGTCTATATAGTTCAGATATTAGTTTGAGATATATTATATGCAGGTTTTAATTTTATGTTTGAGACATTATATTTCCTTAGAACTGTTTTATATATATGCATGCTCAAAATATGTTTGTGTTATATTACAGCTATAGTAAAAACTAGATGATCTCTTGAAACGTGTTGCGAAGAAGATGTGAAACTGATGGCTCAGTGAGAATTGTGTTGGATAATATAAATGAAACTCTCATTTGGATCAAGAAAAAATGTATACAAATGTGAACAAAGAAACAATTAGTAGTAACCATATGTTTTATTTCATTTGAAGCTGTAGAAATATTCAATAATAAACAAGTGTTTATTAAAGCTTGCGTTTTGTTCTTCTTTACGGGACAAATATCGTTTAAAAAAAGAATCTATATCTAATCAAGACATGCGCCCCCACTGCTTCCTACGTCCTACCACTAAGGGGGCGTGGGTTGTGTGGGTGTGTGTATAAAGGTGTATATGTCTTTGAGAAATATATCCTTGCTTGTCATCATTACTCTAAAACACCACAAAGGTTATTCGAAAACATTATGTCTGGGTGACTATAAATTTATTATATTATATGAGAAGTGCTCTGATATAATGTGTTGATTATTTCATGTCAAGAAATATTTACATCTTGGGAGTTGTAAGGTGCCGTAATAGTTATGTAAATGCATGATCATTTACAGAATCAGTTCAACTTCTCAGTTCTTTGAAAGAATCTTGAGTCTTGTTGAGGAAGTGGATAGAGAAATTTATGATTTTGGTCGGAGCGAAGGACTAGAGATGACCAAACTTATTAATGGGCTTATTCATATAGACATTTCTTTCATCAATTTTTAAAGTGAAATACATTAATATTTATTTCTTTAATTATTAGTACTTGTTTCAAAACTGGATTTCTAGATGAGTGTGGGTAAAGTATGGCCATTGGAGTCTAACTGGAAAAAGAATAATCTGCATCCAGACACGTGCACCTACTCATATAATTCAGTGGATGAGGCTGCACTCAGTTCAGAAGAACTGGTAAATTATCTTCAAAACTAAACTAGAGATAAATAGAAAATTCGCTATTGATTAATTTCAGTAAAATTTAAGCTAAGTTTATCAAAGTGCTACATAGGTAAATGGGTAGATAACACCCAAAAGCTGGAATAGTGTTTCACCATTTGCATTATGGATAGCAGATCCAACAACCCAAACTAAGCTATCTAGCTGAGCAGACGTATATTACAGACATGAGTCAAAACCAAAAATGAGAAAATGGAATTTGTATACAAAAACATTAATGTAAAAGTTGATGTTGACACCATCACAAAGAAATTTTCCATGAAGCTAACAGTGATGCCAGGAACTGAAGCAAGCATAATAACATTTGACAACATTAGTCAAAACAGTCAAATAATGCCTGCAGCACTCGATGTTAAAGCCAAGTGGCATGGTAACAAGTTTGTTGTTGTATTAGACGACATGGGATCCCAACAGCGGCCCCCAAAGTGCTGTGTATATACTACTCTTGATTATAATTTCTGATAGTGATGATTCAGATATTATCGTAGTAAAATGTTTCTAATCTTCATCGATGGGTTAGATGAGTAGAACAGACAGGTGTATGTCTGTATCGGTAAGAGTTCAAAATAAGGTCAACTAATTCGTTGCAAGTTGCCTCACAAGATATATGACACTAGTGTGACTGCGACTCCCCAGGGAGAAAGATGACTTGGTGCACACAAGTTTCACCTTTTCAGTATGTGATAGAAGAGAATCAGATTGAATCATATTTGGATTCGAGATATTGTGGGATAGAGTCTTTGAGGCTAACATTTTAAGGGATCATTTAAGCCACCTCAAAGTGATAGATATTTCGATCACAATGGAGCGAGAAAGCTTTAATTGCTCTTCAATTCGTTATGGTAATGTCCCATACAGAATCATTTCTGATTGGAATTTTGACTCAACTACAAAACCCACAAATTCCGTAAATACACAAAGTTATACCACCTTATCAACATCATCAATCACCACCTCGACCTCCACAATGACACCCAAGGAACCCACTACATCTGTTAGCAGACATCCTCCATCTTTCCCACACTATCTCACAAAACTACTGAGTATATAATTCCACAACAGTTTCTTCAAGTCATACTTCTACATCTCCCACTTCAAGCTCCACCCCTGTATGGGTAAGAATTCACAGGAATGTCAACAAAGAGTGAACTAATGCTGACAATGAGATTTTTGTAAAGTATGCCAACATACTGTCAGTTAATGTGGCATACATAATACAAAAATAAAATGGTGGTAAATTTATCCGTTGTACATAGACTGTATACTATATTGTATTGGGTTATTGAGCTCGAAGAGAGTATCTGATGTGTTCATTTTCCTTAAAAACCTGGATGATTACTTTTAAAAACTTACTTTTTTACTAAGATTACCATGCGAAACTTATAGTTTCTCTACAACAATATTGATACTTTTTGAATATTTATTTGTATCACATGAGAATATCGGCACCAGTCCACGAAATTGTATGCAATAAAAATCTTTAAAAAAAAAAAAATACTTTCTTCAGACAGGTGTATACTGATATATGTCTTATATTTGTATCAATATAATCATCGTCCCTTATTCAAAATATTGTACTCTATATTGCTATAAACAGGTAGTATTTGATTATGAATTCATCACATTTATACAGTACAGTCTCCACTATACTGGTATTGGTAGTAGTAGTAGAGAGGTATTTATTCACCCCGAGGGTCACGGCTAGTTTTGATAACACACAACACATGCTTATTCACATGACGTCACTTCCTGTGGGCATGCTCTTTTTCTTTTCCTGAATTTGCAAAATGAGTTATGTTAATATTAAGTTTTCTCGATTCCCACTCTTGCCATATTGAAGCAATAAAATATCTGCAATGTTTTTGGGGTTTAAAATGATTTTCTTTTTCTCGTCATACATACATTCCTGTGGGCATGTTCTGGCTAATGCACCACAAATATAAAGCATTTGCATCATATCCAATGATGTTTTCACATATTTCATTATCATTGTTCTCTCTAATTTTGGTCTCACCAATTTTCTGATGTCTACAAAAAACAATAGAAGGACCCCCAACTAGATTTTTCTTAAAAGTAATGTACAAATTTTCATTGTCCGCCCCCATTAAGGGAAAAACTGCATTTTGCTCTTGGGCGGATTGAAAAAGTAATCTTCTGGCTATTCCAGGGGCAGAAAATGCAATTTTAAAAAGGTCAATATTACGCTCATGATAGAACACCTGCATGTTCTCCACTCCTTGAACAAAAGGTCCAACATCTAAATTATTATAATATACCAGCAAATCCTTTAATGATTTCATTCCTTCTGAAATCCATATTTGTTTTAACTCCTCATAGGCACTTTCTCCGATATTTTCCCCTCTTAACGAGGAATAAAAACTCTCGTATGGAGGAAGACAATTGTCAAATATTTTCTCATAAGAATCTAAATAATCATAGCAAAGATAGCTTTTCTTTTGTTCAACATTGTATGCAGATAAAAATTTGGAATATGAAACACCCGGGGATAAATATTGGCAAATATCTAAAAACCTAAATTGCCCGGTAGATATGACCATATATGAATTTGTTCTTTTTATCACAAAAGGGTTATTCTCTGTTCTAAACTCGTGATTTTTAAAAATATGACGAAGCAATTCTGTTTTTAATACATTTATATCATACCTAGCAGAATTGAACCCAAGAACTGGAAGTTCTTCAATATATTTCATAAATTTAACTGAAAGTGAATCTAAATAATATATCCTTTCAAGGGAGGCATTCTTTTTAGTTTTTGTTAATTTTTCTGAATCATTATTCGTATCACCTTCAGATGCGTCACTTTCTCCACCGTTTGTTGAAAGATTATCGCCCTCATTCTCAGTTTCAGGAAAACAAGTAGCTCTCATTTTTTCTTCAAATGCTTCATCTTTAATCTCTTCTAATTGTTGCACATATGTTTGCATACGTTTAAGATTCATTTCTTTTGACTCTTTCTGAATTTCTGCTAAATAGGATAGCATTTCATGGGTAAGAGAATATAAGTCTGGGTTTACAAAACATTTTGGGTTTTTATACCCTTCCACATTTGATGCAATTGAAAGTGATATTGCAGAGTGTTTTTGATCCCACTTTAATTTCCCGTTTTGTTCTGTTTCTACTTTTTCTAAAAGAGATTCAACATCAAAAACAGCAAAATGCTTAAATAATCTTTCATTGTGGGGAACAATAATACCGTTGTTTTCCAACTCTTCAAATATTGTTGAAGGGGAAGAGCAATAACCTCCTTTGTATACATAGGTAGTTCTTTTTCCACAATGAAGCATGTGCTTCTTGTAATTTGACACTTGATCAAATATTCTTTGACATAACCCACAGCAAAATTTCTTTGCGTATGTGGGAAAATTAGCAATAAATGATAAATGGTTTTCAAATATATTAAGGTGCATAATAGCTTGAAAATTTAGCGAAGGTTTATATCGCAGAATAATTGTATCATCTGGTTGTAATTCGTATATATAAATCGAAATTTTAAAGCATCGCTCAAATTCTGAAATGTCTAATATGTTTATACCTCTAAAAGAAAGAGGGTCAGAAGGAAGGTTTATTCCTTTTGTATTAAACATGTGATCCTTATACTGATTGTAGTATTTTGAAATTAGGGGAAAAAGACATTCTTCTTTATAGTGAAAACACAGACATCGAAATGCGCACAAGTTATCTGAAATTGGTTTGTTTGAAGAATTATGACTATCAAGACCAATTATTGACTTTTTGTTTTTAATAAAACTTGGTAAAAAACCATGACCTAATGTATAATTTGATTTGTAACAAAATATACGATATTTGTTATAAAAATACATTTCCATTTTGTGTCTGGTCTATTCAAAATGAAATATTCATCAAGCTCAATTCCTCCTACTCTTTCCTTTATGTTATATATATCCCTGTGAGTTCTAACAGAAAGAGGAAAATCAAATAAAGTATTATTCTTATAGGGAATAAAGTATCTGTATTCTCCTGTTTCAATGTTTTGCATCATAACTCCTAAAGAAATATTAACTCGAAAAGAGTTATCCTGATCTGAGTATATTCTTTGCAGGTGTGAGTCAAATTCTCTCATTCCATCTTTTTTTTTTTTTTTATTTCGTTAAAGGCCAATATAATATTTAATACATTACAAAATACGCTCTGTCCGTCATGGATGGTTCTCAGGCGTCTGATAAATCATTTGTGGGAAAATTGTATAGAGAAACAATATCCCCAATATTATTTTCAGATAAAATGTGCCGTTTGTTAGCATAAAAGCACTCTTTCTTATCTAAGTCTTCTGACCCGTCTTCATTTATCCATGGAGCTTTTGATAATTCCCATGGAAAGGAATTGTTAGTCTCTCCCTGTCCATGAATTAACCCCTGATGTTTACAAAGTTCTTTCCTTGAACAGAATTCCTCCCTACATTTTGAACATTTAAACGGCTTCTTTTGATGAACTTTTCTATGAATTGAGTGATCTTCAATAGATTCGCTAATATGTCCACATTCATCACATGTTACAAGAGGGCAAGAATTGTCATGTTTGGAAATATCTGATTTTGTTTTAAAGAAAACTCCACAATGCTTACATGACTTTTTTACACAATTGTCTATGTGCTTATTAAAATTTGCACGATATCTAAACCCCCGCCCACAATGTTGACATTGATATATAGACGTATTTTTTTCTTCGTTACGATTTGAAAAAGACTTTTTAGGAAATTTACCTGATGATTTAATTTTTGGTAAATTTCTTGATGATTGAAAATATTCTTCATGAGACGGTTTACTTGACATTGTAGGTTGCGTGAAGTTTGCAGCAGCAGGGAAGTTCTGTCCGACAAGTTCGCCATTACCAATTGCAGAAGAGGTTGAGGGGACAGGGACATCCATTTGCGTAATTATTGAAGAGGAAGAAGACGAGGAGAAGTTCGGAAAAAACTCGGAGATAATTTCGTCCTAAAAAGAGATAAATCATTACCCTAAATTAATCATTTTCAGGAAAATATTGAAACATGGAATACTTACTGGCGGGAATCGAAATTTCCGAAAATAGCTCTTGTAAGAAATTTGAGGCTTTGCTATTTGTTTGCGAATTATCACGGACAATGTTAGAAAAGAGCAGCAACAACAATAACAACAACTCCTCTCATTTATTGAACCCACATTCCCCATTATCCACCTTGTCACCCCCACCCCAATCAAAAAAGAAACGCAAATCTACAAGGGCTGTTGGACGCCCTAGAATAAGAGGGAAAGATTCGCCATCCAAAAAGAAGTATGCTTGCAAGTATTGCAATAAGAGCTATAAAGCTAACGCAAATTTAAGCAGACATCGAAAATTTAAGCATAAAACTCCACCTTCCAAGATATGTTATGATTGTGGAAAGAGTTATGCTAGACCCAACTATTTAGTAAAGCATGTAAAACTGGGTTTGTGCAATAAGAAATTGGTATAAAATTGTCACTGTACAGTTGTACTATTGTACTGAACATTGCACTGAGCAACTTCTATTATTATTATTATTGTCATACTAGTTTTATTAATAAATGTGATTTATCACGAACAATGATGGAAAAGAACAACAAGAAGAACATCTCTCATTTATTCAAGCCCAGTTCCTCCTTATCCCCTTTGACAACCCCACCTCAATCAAAAAAGAAAAAAAACAAAAGTACAAGAGCGGTTGGGCGCCCTAGAATAAGAGGGAAAGATTCACCAACCAAGAATAAGTATGCCTGTGAGTATTGCTATACGAGTTATAAATCAAATGCAAATTTAAGCAGGCATCGAAAATTTAAGCATAAAAAAACCCTGCCCAGGAATGTTTTGATTGTGGAAGGAGTTATGCTAGACCCGACGATCTAGTAAAGCATGTAAAACTGGGTTTGTGCGATAAGAAATGAGCATTTTAAAATTTTAGAAATAGATTCGTTCATAGGGCATGCATATTTTAGTTTGCAAGTATAATCTCGTTCTCATTTCATCTTAGTCAACTTATATCTGTTATCAGGAATTAAAACGTCTTTTTATATTTGCATGCTTAAGATATATGTTTGTATCATATTACAGGTATACTAGAAACTAAATCGGGAAATTTCATTGAATGGTGTCGGAAAAAATAATGTGGAAGTAATGTTTGGATGAGAATTTTCTCAAACAACTGATCATTTAACACCTGTGTTTTGTTCTTTTCTAGCGATGTAATAAGCTCTGAAAATAAACCAGTTGTTTTTTATTTATTGAGAGGAAATGGCCATACACAAGATACCAGAGTCCATTCCAAAGAGCTTAATTGGGGAAGTCATGCGAAAAAAGATTAAATAAGTGAACGTTACCACATGTTTTTTTGTGTGTAGAGTTTAGGATTCTAGATACAGTATGGATTAAATACATCAAGCTTAAAATGCATTACTTCAACGTTTCTTAATTTCTATTGAAGATGAAACCTGAAAAGAATATTTATCAGAGGGACATCTACGGGAGAAAGGTTGAATGGATCTTGGGAGAATTACTCGTATTAGTCACCTTTAAATAATCAATCTATTTCTTTTCATTCCATTTGGTATGCATTCTTATACGATGTCTTCTTTAACAACCCAACAATATTGTTCAATGAGGATTCAGAAATATGAGGTAAGTAAATCTTTCATACACCAAGCTCATAATACAGAAATAACTTTCATGAGTTTCTCAGTTACTGCTATCACCTATAGTTAGAGAATGCGTTTTAATTCAGGTGCATATATAGCACCCATCTATTTATTAACATTTCATGTTTTTAGATTAAGAAAATAAATTGTTCTCTTATTCTGTTAATATATCAAACTACTTTTAGATGGATGATTATGGTAGCATATAACCTCGAGTCTAATCCAAAAGTGACTTTTCAATATTGTAATTCATCATTCTTTATAAAGACTGTCTTGCTTCCTAAATGTCCATGCGCTAGAGACATGTATCCATTCAAGAAGTTATATTATGTAGGATGAAGGTTATTAACTAGTTGGGAATATCCAGTCTAGTTTACATATTACAATATTACCCTATAGTAAACTAGTATTTTACTTTAAATCTTAATTGCTAGAATAATAATATTATGTGAATTGAGATCGCTCACATATGATTAAAAGTCAACCCTAAACCTAACCCTAGTCCTCTGAGATTAGGTCTTCCTGGGTAGTCCTAAATATTTAGAGGAATTACTGAAACGACATGCCGCGAATGTTTTTCTAATAAACCTAAGGAAGTGGGAAAGATCAAGAGACAACAAAACTACGATTTCAAAAGAAGTCTCTAAACACTCAATGTGTGAATTAAGTCTTGTTGTCGTATATTATAATTGCTCCTATGTCATGTTCTCTCTGCACCTTATTATTATTATATTTTTTAGCTTCATAAATATATTCTATTATATTATTATATTATATATAGAACATTATTGCATATGGATACCGAACATTATTGCTTATGAATACCGATTATTATATTGAATACTTTCTGCATCATGTTCTCTCTGCTCTTTTATGGTATTTTTTTTTCTTCTAGTCCAACCTTTTATCTCTTGCAGAAAGACGGACCCACCCTGGCTGACTTACAAGATTTGATGGAGGACTTGAAGGAAGAGGTCGACAATGACGACTTTTGGAACATTCTGGCTAAAATTGGACACTTTCTCTCTTTGTTAATATCTGTTTTAGGAATAGTTATAGTAATCAAAAGGAGAATCCAAAAGAACAAGAAAAAAGGTACCACACAGCGAGCAAGGGGCTAGGGAAGGGGCTAGGGCTTGGCAGCCATCTTGGTTTGCTCCTAAAGGTCATCTCTGCGGGTTTATTACTACTACTGACGTCATTGTCCAAGTGTGTCTTTCAACTTTAAAATAGTTTTAGTGATAATCGTAATATTTAGTGTTGTGATGAATCTTATTTTAATGAATGTGTCAATCAATATGTTATCTTCTTTGTTGTAATTATCACTAATACCACGTGACATGTGATTACTTATTATCATTAAAACCTTTTTATCAGACCTGGTTCAATAGCACTCCCATTACTACTGAAAACTTGCGATGACACACCATATCTCACACCACCGGCTACTTTAATCAAACCATAGCACAGTCCCTAACCTTTCTCAGTTAGAATCAAATAATGATTTATTTGTCCTAGTCCTACTGCCCCCATTTGGTACATGTTGAGTCTGGTGTTATCTAGGGGCAGATAACAGCACAATGACTCTCACTCACTGTATGATACCGCTTATCTACAATAGTATGGAGACGTAGCTGATACAGATAAGAGTGTGGCCTTATGTGACCTCCTCATACACACATGTATAATGGATAAGATTTTCAGAAAATGTACAATTCGTCTTTACCGATCCTATCAAATAAAGCAAATTTAAGACAACAATTACTTTAAAAATGTACTTTATCCTAAGGAAGCATATCGCTAGAACCAATGCGATGCCGAATATACTCAAATCTACGTAGTATTGACCACATTTCAGTCTAATTTAGGAAAATTGTCCAAAAGTGTAGATCTGCCAATTGTACATTTTCTGAAAATCTGACCCATGTATACTGACTCATGATGTACGCTCTCCCCACCCCACGCCCTGTCCCTGCCTTCTACTTAATTACATCCCCATGCCTTTTATTCCATCATTTACTAAGTTGACCATTTTGTTTTAAAATAATTCGGAGATGAAAGAAACATTATACATGTATAAATATCAACTCTCCCCAACCAGACAGGTGATTGGAACAGGAAAACAATATAGGGTAAATGATGGATACAATGATACCACAATTTCCAACGACGCTGGGAAGCTTTTCCCAGGAAATTATCTCAACAAACAAGTTATTGAATCTCCGAATTCAAGAGGTAAAATCACCAAGGAAACAGTGAAGGAAATGTCCACAAACAAGGGAGGATATAAGGAATTGACAATGAGTGGCGGTAAACCTTCATGGGCGGGTCACCATCTTCATTATAAAAAGGTTACTAGTAGCCCACTGACTGACAAATTTTCAGGCAATCATGAATAATTATTCCACGACCCAACCGTAGTGATAGAAACTTCACATTCAAGAGCCAACAAATACATCTGAAGTCAAATATTTCCACAGATTAAAGTGGTTATGAAGAAGATCTGAGAGTAGGAGAAAGAAAGAAGAGAGAAGAGGTGGAAGAGGATAGAAGGACAGAGAAATGAAAATGGCGCTGGTATACTTACCGTTACTTATCGTTGATTTGAAATGAAGCAGGACAAGCCTGGTGCTCAGTGCCCATGCGCAGTGACCTGCTATCTGGAAAGCTCCGGTATACAGGCGGTTAAGGCCAATTATACAGAATAATTGTTTCACAATAACACAAGAAGCAAACGTTGGAGAATTTATTTAGAGTTTTTAAATTGTTAACTAGAAGTAAAAACGAAGCAACACAGAACTGAACAATGTTGGGTTGGTTTGATGGTGCCGAGAAAAATAGTTTATTTCTATCTTGAAAAAGAAAAGAAAGGAGTGATGTATGAACTGTGAGCGCTTCTTCCTTTGACTTTGTCTACTTTGGAAATAAAGACCCGGTGTTGGGGGAAAAATAACACGTGAAGTATAGTTATTAACGAGTATCAATGAAGGTACAGTTATGAAGTTTGATTTGAATTATCAATCATTAATATACAATGTGATAGGCAACAATGGTAAAATGTTATAAATATATTTACTAGTTAAGTTTCATACCATGGCATCAGGCAATATATTATTATTATACATGCATTGGTCTGAAAGCCATGTATCTAGAGTGATTTACGTATTGTTCGTATTTTACTAGTGATTTACATGCAGTTGTCATGGCAACCAATCTGTTTTTTACTAAGAATACCTGTAAAAATCAAATTTATGACTCAATATATATCTATTTGCATGATTGAAAGCATGCATAATAAACCTGTTATTTAACTCGTTGGTTTTAGTCGCTTAGAATATTGCACTTGTTGCTATGCAACTTGTGCAATATTCATGCTCCTTCAACCAACTCCTCAGTGTTCACCTACTTCACACCTGGGAAGCTTAAATAAACAGCCTACTCCCCTCAAACAATGAAAGGAAAAAACCCAATAGGGAAATTGCATAGCCGCCATTTTGAATCTTGATTCCCATGGAATTATGGGAGTAATGGTACAGTCTAAAATCAATAGAAAACATGCCATATTCAGCATGGAATATTTATCAGTGCTCCAATGTCAATATTCATATTTTATACATGTTTCCATCACATCTGTCCCCATCTTTCCCATCATACATTTGGCTTTTTACAGATCATTTATAGAAGGTAAGATATTAGTTAAAACATTCTTGCAATTTTCAATAAAAATGTTGCTAATATTTGTATGTCAGATTTCATCAGAATCTATCCCAGCATGCACTGTAACAGGCATGCGCAGTGGCAGATGCAACTGCCCTATTACTAGATGTTTTCTATTGGCTTAATGCTATGTGTAAATACTATCATACCACATTTAACTACCGCCATAATTTCCTATTATTGCACCTATTATTGGAATTCAAGAAATGTATATATTTGTAGCAATTCTTAGCTCTGTTACTGTGATAGCAGTGTATAAAGATTTGAGGTGTACCATGGCCGCCATCTTGAATATTTTAAATTGATAGAAAATCTAATTTTACACCACAAGGTGATATCACATAATTATATGGGTCAGATTTTCAGAAAATGTACAATTCGCCTTCACAAATCCTCTCAAATAACCCACATTTAAGACAGAAATAAGCTTCAAAATGCAGTTTAACATAACAGAACTGATACTTTAGATCAATGCGATACAAACTATACTCAGATATACCGGGTATTCTTCATTTTTCAGCCTAATTTAGCAGAATTTCCTAAATGTGTAGAGCTGCCAATTGTACATTTTCTAAAAATCTGACCCATATGTAGCATACATGTAACGTACAAATCAGTCACAAAAGATTCATTTTGAGATACCATCATATTTAAAGTTAATGATTCTAATGAAACATCCAATAAGTACTTCTATATTTTCTGGAATTTAGTACAATCCTACTAGAAGCACTGAGCATTCCAATAATCAAAACATTATGAGCACGGATTATTGTAAAATAAGTCACTTTAGAAAATATCAATTGTTTGATTAGTGATTCATTTTGAATGTGTGCACTAAAATTACCATCTACTCCATCTAAAATTTCTAGAGCAAACAAACAAATGTGATGTGTTTCAGGAAAATGAGTCATAAGTCACAAAAACAATATTTTTCAAAGTATTAATTTTACAAGATGACTTCATTGGAATGTTCTGATCTTTGGAGAGCTTATCACTTATATGTACATCAATTGATGCATCAAATCTCAGGACAATGTATGTAATATATCCCTTCGTTTTAAAGGTCCTTATATGGACTATATTTAGTAACTTAACTGTTTACTACCCCCAGAAATATTGCAAATGTTTGTTTCCAAAGTAAAAATATCAAACTTAAAATCTAGAAATACTTATTAGATTATAAGACTGTTTACTATCATTGGAATCAGCTTCATCTCATCTTCTCAAATCTAATGGTATCTCAACATCTATTTTTTGCGACTTATGACTCATTTCTCTGGAACACAACACAAATGTGTTATTTACTTGGCCTACCATGTTTACGGATATGGCTCAGACTCTAGCCACTACATAAGGATCAATGTCACGTGTTCTCAAGTGACACAAGTCATTTCAGGATTTTCATGGTGTGAGTATACCAGTCTTTTACTCTCTCCTCTCTCTTTCCCAAGCTATCTGTCTCCCCTCTTTCTCTCTGTTTCTCTCTCTAGATCTCTATATCTCTGTATCCCTATAACTCTGTCTCCCTGTCTCTCTGTCTGTCTCACTCACCACTATTGTATTGTAACACGTTTGTTATTCATCTATAAGGGAAACGTTCTCCAAAAATGGGAGGATTTCAAGTGTCTCTGTCTCTCCCTTTCTCTCTCCAGGTCTCAGTATATCTGAGTGACTCTGTGTCTCTGTCGTTGTGTCTGTGTCTCTGGGTCTTCTCAGTGCTTGCCCGTCTCTCTGTCCCTATCCTACAATCACTTTTCCACTCTCTACTTGTCCGTTCTATATGGATCGCCTGAGGGCTGTTGCACAACGAAACGAACAGGATTTGGTCCTCGTATGGTCTAAGAAAGAGCACGAAGCCCTCTGTTGCACAGTGCCTTGTCCTAACCTTACTCATTATATTTCCACATGCTCGTGGGTGTACTCTACTCATTAGGCAGATTTAGCAACCACAACGCTAACGCTAACACTAACGCTAACGTGTGTTTTATGAGCACTACGTCACCACTAGGTGTGCTATTCTTAGCATGCTAGCTGAGATACGGACGTCAATAATGCTAAGAGGTGTGTCAATACGTTCCCAACGTATGTCTATTTCACGCTAAAATGATGGTCAATTGTGATTTCATTTTTATGTACAAATGAGCGGGAGGTGTTTTCCGTAGGACTCAGGTGTAACACACTACTCTCCTTCATGAAATTGTGGGTTTTTTTCCCCTCTGAAAACACCTCTCCACCACTAAAACTGATAGAATTCTGCCATTACATACGGCCCACCCTATTGTAAGAAACTAGCGTTTACGTTAGCGTTAGTGTTAGCGTTGTGGTTGCTAAATGTCCCTAATTATTAGAGGTGTGGACCCAGTCAAATAGTGGGGTAATCCAAAGAGTGATGTCATGCAGAGGGGATATTCCTACCTAGATTGTTACCTCTTTGATTGCCTTGGTTGTACCTTGATTGTTTGTTTTGGAGACACTCAACATGAGTTTGATTGACAGGTCACACACACATATATAGGTACATAAATGAACCTGCCATGAGGAAGCCTCATAGCCACGAATATCAAAAACATAGAAAAATGAATAATAAATGCGGAGAACTTTCAATATATCATTTTTTGCTCATTATAAAGTGATATATATTAATAAATGAATTGTAGGGTCCTTCAAATTGAACAAATTGAAATTGAACAGACTTAGGATAACCCAATAGGTCGTCCTAACTTTTCATTCATGTGCAACATAATTTATGCCTCAAAATGTGTCTAAGTCCCCACAAACGAGCAGAAATGGACACAATTAACCCACTCTTGTACATTTCATATGGTTGCTCGTTCGTAGGTGTACCCTACTAGAGGATGGGTACCCAGTTAAAACTGGGGTTATTCCATAGATTGACGTCATTTATTGGGGATATTCCCACCTAGCTTCTGACCTCTAATGGCATTCAATGAGGATCAATGAATAGCAGGAGTAGTAGTATACTGTCGGCATGCTGTGTAGGGATTAGGGGGCCGCAACTGAAAGATCCGGGAAGGAGGAGGAGCTGAGCTAAGACAATGGGGGACCGCGGGAGATAATGACTGAGACAATGGGGGCTGCGGGAGATAATGACTGAGACAATGGGGGCTGCGGGAGATAAGGGCTAAGACAATGGAGGGCCGCGGGAGATTGAGCTGGAGATAAGGAGCAAGAGAGCGTAGGTCTAGCAACTGGAAGAGAGAGGAGATTGAGCTGGAGATAAGAAGCAAGAGAGCGTGGGCGTAGCAACTGGAACGGAGAGAGAGAGTGTTTCCAAACTAAGACAATGGGGAGACTGCTAGAGATTGAGCTGGAGATAAGCACTAGAGACTGAGTTATTATAAATTAGGAGTAAACATGGAGTTACATTACATCAATGTACGATCTATTATGTAAGTATAGGTTACAGACAGATTGTTTGGATATGATTGGGGTGAAATACACTTAAACATGACAACGTGTTAATATAATATATATTTAAGGTCATTAGCTTATAAGAAAGATAACATGTACATATTAACATGTCTAGTATGACGAGCTGTTGGAAGTTTCTCTACTTGAGAAGTGGAGTGATAGATAAGAGACTCATCTGATGTCTATGATTGAGGGAAAACCGTTAAATCTATTAAATACTTGACAATAACCTACATGTGGGAAAGTCAACAGAAATATACCTTTAAGGAATTTACATGTATTGATAATGGTTAGATGACCGTTATGGGTTTTAATGGTTCTCGGTCTAGGTTTTCAATATAAGGGTGTTTTCAATATTACAATTTTAAATATACGTAAATACAATTTTTTTATAAATATTTTTTACTGTACTTACGCTATCCGGTTGCCTTCGTCATCCTTTTTAGAAAAGGCCATGTAGTTCTGGTCATTGTGTTGCGAGCGTGTTACCTCCCACAGTTCCACTTTGTGAACACTGCCTTCAGACATTATTTTGTCTCCATGCGCCAAGGCTTCGGATATCACGTTTTTAGGAATAACCTCAAACCTAATTTTTCCATCTGGTTTTTTCCTAATTAATTTATAGTGATCCTCTCCGCGCTTTTCCAGTGAAACATATTGGCTAAGCTCCATGTTTTAAAAGTCCTCCAAACAGTAAATTAAATACACAGTTGGGTAATAGTATAACACACACGCGCTCACAGTCAGCAACAGGTGTAACTACACCTTAAACGTTAGAAACCAATCTCTTTTATATCCTTTCACTAGTCATACAATAAGGGCTATTTATACATAATGACATCAGCACACTGTAATCAAAGGATACTCACCTTCATCATTAGTCTTTTGTAATTTTTAAACGCTGTTGCAAAGCCATATCTTCTAGCAAAACAACAAACTTGTCGCTGTGCCACCTAGCTTTGATATCAATAAAATCTACAAGGGCCGCCGGCATTATGTTACTGTTCTGCGTAATATTGTCGAAATTTAGTACGCTAACATCGGTTCCTGTGATGGCTGTCACCTTCACCGAAAACTTTTTAGTTATGGTATCCACATCAACAATTACGTTTATGTTTTTATAGATGAATTCCATTTTCTCTCTTTTGGTTTTTAAGTCGCAGGTGTAAATATACATCCTCTCTGGTGAATAGATTGGTAAATCTGCGACCAATAATGCAAATGGGTAAAGACTATAACAGCTTTTAAGTGTTATCCACCCATTTACCTATATAACCCTTTGGCTTTTCAATGTTATCTACCCATTTACCTACATAGCCCTTTGATAAAGTTACACCTTTACACTTAAATTTGCGCTATCTGTTTATGCTTTATTCAACTAGGACAGTTGTTATCACTACAATTAAAGCTATCTATTAGGGTTTACCTAGTTTACATTTATTCTGGTTTATCAATTCTAATTTATCAGGTGGGTTATCTAGTATAATAAACGTAGGCTATCATTCTCAGGTTAGGTTTTACATTAGTTCTCAAACCAGCTATATAGAGGGTTTACGCTGGTTTTATTGCTGCACACTCTTTTTCAGTATGGGCAAGCAAAATAATCACTTCAAACGTTTGGCTCGCGTCAAACGACTACAGAAGCGCCTAGATGAGAACAACCCTGTTCTATGTCTGTCTGCATTTTTATCGTTTCTCCGCTTCTCTCACTTAGATGAACACTACACAAAACCTGTCTTGCAGAACATTTCTCAATATCCATCATTACCAAACACGGGAGTCTGGTTACCTATTCCTTCAATAGCAATCAACATCTGTTTCGAGGCAAAAAACTTTGCTTTTATAACTCCGTCAGTCGCTCTGGACTTCGCCAACCACTACAAGTATGTTATTTCAACAAAGGTTTGCAACAACACCAAAGAAATTATTATTCCACCTAACATCATCTTCCTGTACACAAAGTTTACGGGTGAGGAACCATTTGTTCGTGTTTACTTTTACTTTTCACAATCAAAGCCCAAAACAACAAAAACCAAGTTCGACAAAACCATGGCTCCAATCCTACCAGCTCTTAATTTAATGGAACTGGCTGTGGACATTCCAGATTTGCTGTTCTGTACGGACAGCGCACTAAACCAAATGCAGACATGTTTTTTGCATACAGGGTTTTCAGTGACTGGCGTACGGAATTGTCCTTGTTGCTTCGTTTAGCGTGCAAGAGAAGGCCATAGCCCATATATATATATCTGTCTGCGGTCATTACGCGCGGCGACGATAATTCAAAATGATGACTGGTATCGGTCAAATCTTAATATTTTGCCTGTCTTGTATGGTCACTGACTCGTGGGTTTTTACTCAATTTTCAAAATTTAAATTTCTGCAGGATGCTGGCATACCACATCATAACACATATATTTCTATCCCTCCGCGGCCGTTATGCAGCGACGATAATTTAATATTTTGACTGCCATCTTATTGGCTTGTAGGCCCATGTTATTATAATCACCTGGCACAGCAAATATCGGTTGAAAATCATTGATAATCAGAGACAAAAATTGTGTGCACCTATTACATATTACCTAAATTCTATTGTGGATAATTTTGCCCCTATACCTTACTGACATTATTTAATTATTTTGCCTTTTCAGAGATGGGAAACGGGCCCTCCTTTAGGTTTGGAGTTTTACAATTGCTCTGATAGTGACCATAATTTTGACAATTGAAACACTTAACTCTAGGCTTGAATCTGTGAGGAGCACTGCTTGGTTGTTGCCCTTTCTGCTGCCATGGCCCTCGATATTGCTGCCCCTGCTTGTAACCTCTGATGTCTCCTCCAGTGGTTAGGTTGTGATATGGGTCTCTGCTGTGACTCATGCCTCGTACCTCCATCTCCTGATTATTAGACTGGTACCAAACTTGAGTATGTTGTCTCTGCCTGTCGTTGTGATGTATAGGTCTCTCTGCTTTGACTTCTATCACCCCCATAAGAGCTGTGTCTGAGATATCCATTCTAGCTGTTAACTTTGCTATGGATCTTTTAAAGGAATTCTGTACTCTCTTCAATTTGTCAGGAGTAACATATTCGGTAGGGACATTTCTCATTACTTGGGAATCAGCCACAATTTGGATATCTTCTCCCTGGACAGTAGTAATGGGAGTGCTATTGAACCAGGCATGATAGTTGGTTTTTAATGATAAGAAATAATCACATGACTTTATGATATCAGTAATAATCACAAACAAAAGAAGATAAGACAATGATTGGTACATTTTATTGGTTCACATAATAAATTGAGATAATTACATTGTCTAACTGTTATACTCAAGCGATGTTGAATTGTGTGTATATTAAAATGGAACGTTTACAAAGTATTTTCCCATACTGTACTTGCAACATTCGCATCTTAGGCAGAAACCATTTCCACCAGGGAAAACCATACCATTAAAGAATCTTAGAAATATGTGAGGCACACCCAATTTACCACAACACTCATTACGTCTCGTTTCTAAGAAATTTGAATAATTGTGTATGCTTACTTTATACCCGCAATAACATGGTAAACTATCCCAACCAATTTCCAAAAGGTCCCTTAACCAATTTTGAAAAATGCGATAGGCATGTCGTTCCCCGTATACATTAGAAGGCCACTTAATATTTCGCATACCGTACATAACCGCAAACAATGTGTGCCCGCAAGCACTTTAATGCAGGAAGAAGAGGGGCTGGTGGGTGTAATAATTTTGGTGTGGCAGCACAACCTTTATGCTTTGTAAAGAAAAAGAGCGCATACATAAACGGTTCTTCTGGTTGAAACCCACTATATTTAAAAAGATACCCTGCCGGGATTATTATCCCTTTTGTATCCCGACAAATTTTGCTGAAAGTAGAAACAGCTTCTGAGCTTATATAGGTTGTCCTATCTTGTGTAGTCGATGTGAAGACAACAGGTGTTGTACTTGCCTTCATGGTGGTGGGCATTGTAACTCGTGTTGAGCTTATCTCTCGTGTAGGCTGTGAAATGGTTGATGTAGGGGGGGTGAGAGAATGGTCCGGACATGAAGAAATGATGGTGTACGACTGTTTTTCTGTTTGAATGGACCCACAAATAAACCTGGAAATGTCTCGAGGGTTGGAGACGTCAACTAATTCTAGGTTAGGGAAAGACTGCTTTAACACCTCGTTGTTGAACAAATCAATTCCAGAATATTGCCAATTGAGAACTTTTACGATTTCCATCTTTCCGATCTCAAACGAAAAGGGTGACCCGATCGTCCTGCATGTTATACTTTCGCTAACATCCTCGCAAATACACTCCTCACAAATTTCAACTGCAAATGAACAGTTAATAATTGCAATGGTGAAAAACACAAGAAAAATCATGGTTCTTCAATAGAGTGGTGTGTTGCGGGTGGAGAACTAGGTTTATGTGAAGCTCGAAAGGGATGTGTCATGTCCGAATAGGGATGCGAATTATATACATCTAAAAAATAAGGTCATTCTAATGCATATCTACTGTATAGAGGGGGGAACATAAAATTATTCTATTATAAACACTTCTCCCTTTAGAGTGTTATATTATTAAAATATATGCATTATTTACATAACTCCCTGCAACTTAACACCACTCCCAGCGTGGGCCCCCATTAAGTTCTCAGGTGACTAAGCCCGGAGGGGTGCCAGTCACCCCGGTCAAGTTCATATTAATAAATAGGGGTGTAAGATTGGGGTGTAGTTAACCCCCTCTTTGGTGGGGTGTTTAGACACTCGCAAGTTGGCCCTTGTGAGAGCTTCCAAACTATAGGCAAGAGGGGCCTCCAAATCCAAGGTTCTATTACATGCTACTTTCCAGAGAAGACAGCACTCTGTAAATAACAAGTAATAATACGTTTTGATCACAATCTCCTTCATAGAGACTGTTTTTTTGGCCTCTAAACCGATGTCGATGTAGGCAGAGCTATCGTGTTGGGCGACCAGTGCAGCTGTGGCTTGAGCTTTGCAACTCTGAAAGGTTAAGAACCCACTTTCACTGGATTCTAGTGTTGTCTCCCCGCTTTTAATGTTCCAGTGGAACAACTCCACTCTGTGACCCTTGTTTTTCTTTTTTTCGGTCTCATCTCCCCCCTCCATCCTTTTTCTTTTTAAGGGGTTTGCCTCTGCCCGTGATGAAATAATTCCCTCCAACTCGTCAAGTTCATCGTATGTGAGATTGAAACAATCACGACTGTAAATAAATAAATACATAGAATAGTTAATTATTTTAAACATTAAGATGTTGTGGGGTAAAATATGTGCCAATAATAATAGGAAAAAACACTATAACATTATTTTTATGGAAATTCGCTCCCCGTTTTCATTGGTGTGCAAAAAACACACGTACTCTGTGTCATAAAACACCTCCACTTCCACAATCCATGTGTCCTCAAGTGTCAGAACAACACCTGACTTTAGTTGTTCTTTGTTTGAGAACCCTTTTTTCACTAGATCAATGTTCGTGTGAACATACCGCACGTAATCATCTTTTTTTTCGCATCAGGGTAATCTTTCCCCCCCTTCTAAACTCAACACTCAGAGTGGTGGTTATCTTAATCAGAGCCATTGCAAGTCTTGTAGTGAAGGTGGTTAGGTGTTGCATGTTGTATTAGTACTGATCAAGTGTTCAGTAATGATGTGGGTTCTTCCTCTTATTTATACCAATAATGGTGGGAAATATAACCACAATCAAAAGCTGTTTTCTATTATGGGATATATAAAACTACAATTTATCAATGATTGAAATATTATCCAACCAATCACAAAAGGAATGAATGATAAATCTCAACATGTTACTTTCTCAAATGTAAAGTGGCTGTGTGTGTGAACTTTCTATGCATTACCAGCGAGTAATGTTCTAAATTAATAATATTAAGGTCATTAAAGTGTGTAATGGCTATTTTTCTATAACAACCTTTGTAATCACGTGATGTCACGTAATGTCACGTGATGTCACGTAATGTCACGTGATGTCACGTGATTAATTAAAATGTGTCATCTTATCTTTAAAAACAAACTATTAGGCCTGGTTCAATAGCACTCCCATTACTACTCTGGACTATCTCTTCCTCAGCTGCTGGAAGTGGAGTAGGTGCATTTATTATCCGGTCTCTGCAAGGTTGGTCTTGATTCTTCTCAATGCTTCCCTCCATCATTACCAGTCAAATCTTGCTGTTTTAATAGTATGGTTTTCGGCAGGACTTTCCCTCTGCTGTAGATCCCCTGATTTCCTATTTTAATTACAACTTTGGAGATCGTTCCAACCCTCCTCTAGTGGGGCAAATGAGTGAGTAATCAGATCAACATTCAGGCCTCCTCTCATAAACATCTGGCAGCTGCTCTTCTCCTCCACTGGTCATTCATCTATCTTCTCAATGAAACTTCTCAGCCATTCAGCTTTATGAAATAGAGGATTTCTATTTCAATACTCCAGGCCCGGGTTCTTTCACCAAATGTTATTGTCCGTAGAGCGGGGACACTACAATAAGGGATTACTTCTATTAGTCTTAGGGAGTTACTCTTATCTTCAGGAGCTGATCAGGTATATCTACGAATATGGATATATTCATATGGAGTGATATCTCCAATGGGAACTAGGCTTGGCTTGTAACTTCAGTAGAAAAGGAATAAGGCTTGGAGTACTGGATGGCTTGTTTATTAATCCACAATTCACATGTTAATATTTCAATATACAGAAAACATTAGAACATGGCGTTCTCAGGGCTCCAGGGCTTCCAGTCAGTCAGCATGATGTCTTCAGTGTATAGCAGTGGATGGTAGGTCTTCAGCTCTTCAGGAAAGGTCTGCTCTATACAGTGACTGGGAGCCCTTATATACTCTAAACATTGCAACAGACTTGGGGTGCATTTCATCATCTTTTCAAGGCCCCCTGCAATGTACAGTGGAGATTTCATCAGCTTCTCATGGCATTGAGTAAGCCGGGTACATTGCATCACCTCTGGTGCCAATGGCGGAGCTTGTGTGAGTCACTCATGATACATACTAACTCACAGGGAGGAGCTGCTCTTAGCAATACCTAAGGTGTATTTCATCATACTGGTCATTGCATCAGATAGAGCTCTCTGAGTTAGGCCCAATGAATAACCTATAGATCGTACTACCATGTTCATACAATACATATAAATAGAACAGATACATAGACTCAAATATTATTAAAAATAAATTGGGACATTGACAGTTGTGCGACAGCCCTCTGGGTGCTTATTTCTCTGCTCTGTTTCCTTATATCACCCTCCCGCACTTACTGTTGTTTTCTCGGATACTAAATCTGGTCAATCGGGATGCCATAATAACAAAACGTTCATTGACAATATCTTGTCAAAATATGCAACTTATTTGTTGTCAATATCCAACACAAATGTCATTGTTGGGATTGATTTATGTTCTTTCTGGCAAAGACTCCGTTTCGGTCTACCTCACTCACTGATGTTTCAAATCTTTTGTTACAATACTTTCATTGTAATGAATAATTTTCCTCAAGCAGGGAAGATGAGGGGTAGGAGGATTTCCTCCTGTAAACATAAATCATACAGTAGATCGAATGGAGAGGTATGGCTATATAAATGAATAGAACAAAATAGTCGTTTGGATTTTATGTTTAATTTTGAAAGCTGGCTCGTTCCATTCCATCTTGGCACTTCGGCTGTGCATAATGAAGAACATGACAATCAAAATAATAATTTATATACAAGTTATAACCCTTGATTCCCGATTACATGTTGCTAGTTTTCGTTATATAGTCAAGCTCGATTCGGAAATAAGCAATTTATAAAAGTATTTCCAAATAGAATAAGTCAACTAGCATCCATCGGTCCAACATCAAGCAGCCAACATTTTATTAAATTCATCATTGCACATGGTATGGGTGATTATATAAGTGTAGGAGTAGTCTCTAATAGACGACTCGATTTAGCATTAAATAGTTAATACTATGCGTTTCCAACAAGCAATTTAAACATAAACAGACTATCAAATAGCAGTTAATGTAACATGTTCCCTTGGTTCTATTCAATTTTGAATTAACTTGAGGAGCAAACTACAACAAAAGCCAACACATTATCTATGACCATTTCCTAATTTGGAAGAACTAAAAACTTTTGAAACATCACTTTATTTTTATTACCGTTGGGAATATATCATGCTTACAAATGAAATGATAATTTAATTGATACTACAAATTTACAGTATAATATGCAATTTTCTAAATGGCAACAGCCTGGATTTTATATTCCATTAATAACTGGCCCCCTCATGCTGAAACCAGAGTCCTGTCCTGACCTGGGCACTAACTCCAAACTAGATTTAGATTTAGAAAACTTTTATTGCTAATATATTAGCCAATCAGAGGAGTGCTCCAGCAATTGGGAGGTTTCTAGCCCCCCTGGTGGTACTTACAATGCATGTGAGTAGAGTAACAATACCATCTCAGTCATGGACTGGCAATGGTTCTCTACCTTTGTACAGTAATAGTTTTCAAATTACAGGATAACAACGATATGGGTGCCTTAGCATTTCAAAAGGTAATAATGACAACATTTACTCAATGATGATTAGCTGAATTAGGTTTTTCCCGGGGGGTTGGGGGGAAGGGGAAAAGGGGGTGGAGAGGGGGGAGGAAGGTCGATAAGAGGAAAGACATGATAAGTAAATATGAATATTCACATACATTATACATATGAATCTATATAAATTCCAGATGTATATGGCTCTAGCATTATTTTTAAATGCTTGATGGTCTATTGTGCGGTGGGCCACCATGGGTAATCTATTCCAGCTTGTTGTAATTTGGTTATGTATTGATTTCCTGATTTGTTCTGATTTTAGAGTGATTTGTTTTAATATCTTTCTTCCTTCGACAAAGTTTCCTGTATTGATAGAACGTAAGTCAATATTATCTGGATTTTAAGCCCTGCGGTGACCCGCCTGTAATAGATGAAAGCGTCTGCGATGTTTAAGAGGTAGTAGTCGTTTTTCAATATGCAAGTCATGGACATTGGTTCTAGGAGGAAGTCTATAAATGGTCTTCAAGATACGATTTTGAAGAATTTGGAGTCTATGGAGGTTAGTGGAACTATGTGAGTCAAGCAGGATATCGATTTGGTCGATTAGGGGTAAGACCATTACCTTGTTAACCAGTAGCAGTACACTTTTGGGTACTTTATTTTTTAATCTAGTGAATTGCCAACTTTTATAACTCAATAATTTGGTTAACTTGGCAATGTGATTGTTAAATTTCAGGGTGGCACCAATTTCGGTACCCAGGTACTTATAGTTTGAAACATCTTCAAGTACTTCATTGTTAAGAGTTATCTGGTATTCTGGTAACACGCCTAGGCCTTGGGCTACCCATCTTGATCTGATCAACGGCCGGGAAAAATTGTCTGAATTTTTTATTTTCCTAAGTTAAGGGAGATCCTATATGTCTCACACTACTCACCAAGGTTATTGATCTGCAGGTGTGAGGTTGTAACTTTTGTATCTGGTCCAGAAACATAAATAATCGTGTCATTGGCGAACATTTGTATCGTCGTTTTTTTTATGACTCGAGGAAGGTCATTTATGTACAAATTAAAGAGTATGGGGCCTGGTGTTGTGCCCTGTGCACACCGTTGGTGATGACCTGTTGGTTTCTGTTCGATAGATAGTCTTTAAACCATTTTAACTCCTTTCCTTCAACACCATATTTCTCAAGTTTGGTTAGCAATCTTGAGTGGAAAATGAGTCATAAGTCGCATAAATTGAATTTTGAGATATCATCATATTTGAATAAAATGAAAGTAAACAAGTACTTTTGTCTTTTTAGTCATATATTTTTATTTTTGAAAAAAAAGTTTGCAATATTTCTAGGTGGATATTACTAGTAAAGTAGCTAAACATACTCAATAAGATGATCTAAATAACACACTGATATAATCAATAAACAGTCTTGAATTTTTGTACATGTATTCATACAACCACAATGACTGGACACCCCAAAAATGAAAATATTCCAAAGAGATCTTGTACGTAAACAACCTTATAATATCAATTTTGCGACTTGTGACTGATTTTTCTGAAACACACCACATTTACCCTCGGTAAGCGAGTACATCACTGGTCTCAGTGGAGACTGTATATGATTAGCTCATTCCCAGAGTATGTAGTAACAGCCATGAGGCTGGAGTCTCCTGGCGTCCTGTCAACCACTGACAGAGCTGTAGGGCTGCTCACCTGTCTGCCTTCCAGGGTGAGGTGTGACATAAACTCACCTTCCACACTCCACACACCGATCCTCCCATTACCATAGTCAGATATTAGCAGTGACCCATCATTAGGGCCACCACTCACTCCCTGTGCATCATTAAACTGGCCATCTCCCTGGCCATACTTTCCCACTATGCGCAATGAGTTGCTGTATATGTTGTATATAACTACCTGATGACCCCATAAACTGGCCGCCCATACCCCTCCAGCAGTCAGGTAGCTGTAGTCTATATCAACACCAGTAGTAGCCACCTGGGTCTGCTGGCGGAGCACCCTCTGCTTGTTGTACACAGACACATGGGTTATATCATGCCCCCCACATACAACTATATACCTGTCGTTCACACTTATATGCTGTGGCTGCTGCACACCCAGTGGCTGCCATACCTCACCACCAGCACCAGTGTTAGTTAGGCTATACATAACCACCCTATCATTACAGTAATCATTCACATACACCCTCCTGGTGCTTCTATCACATGCCACACGGTCTGCTCTATAGCCACTGTCCAGCACAGTGTGTGTGCAGCCATCCCTGCCTATGCTGTATCTCAACACCTGGCTCCCTCTTAACTGTACTACCACCAGGGTGGTGGCATCCATCCAGCAGATGTCATCTATACCCTTATCTTCACCTGCACCTACTGGCACCTCACACCGGGTGATGAATTCAGCTGCAAATATACAACAATGTCACATGGAGTTACTTAGTTTTTCATGGTTTAATTAATTGAGTTAAGGATAAATCTATGTCCCTTAGATAACCACGTATTAGACTGAGTATATAGAAAATAAGTAGTTTTAGCTAAAAAGTAAAATGATTTCTTAACAATGCGATGTTTAAATAGTATTTCCCTGTCTTCTTCTTAGCCTCAGGCCGTCCATGTAGCTAATAAATCGTCCAATTGTTTCAGTGCATTCAGCAATCCACGCTCACTAAGTCGTTTTTGCTCAATAGGTCATCAACATTAGCCTCCACAAAGCATATGGGATCTGTAAAGCCTTCAACGTTGCTGCATATCCATACCGATATAGGCCTATGTTTTTTGTACCATAAAAACTTGTCTGAATTCTCTAGAGACATTTTTTCCAACATCGCCTTAAAGTCGTACACAGCAAAGTGTTCAAACGTTCTGTCCTCTGTCATTACACCTACCTCCTCCGACTGTTCAAATATTGTCTTCTTTGCTTGACTGTACAGACCTCTCTTATAGATAAACCTTGTTCTGCCGCTGCATGTTCATCTGTGAACGGTCAAATTGTTTAAACATGTAAAATGTCGAAGACAGACATCGCACTGAAACTTCTTGGCATATGCGTTAAAGTCCCTAATATAGGAAAGGTGTCCATTGTACATGTTCATATTCATTTTCAATTGAAAATGGCACTTGGAAAGGTATATTAAAAATACAAAATCATCAGGCTGCAGATCATATACGTTTACGTTTAACTGAAAGCATTCCTCAAGGTCAGAAATATCATTCAGTAGTATTCCCCTAAACTCCTTTGGGTCATTGCAAAGTTCAATGCTATAGGTTCTTTTGATGTATTCCCTCCACTGCTCATATAGCTCGGTTGCTGTCTTGTTCGACATCAAAGGTTCCTTCTTCATGTGCAAGGCTAAACATCTAAAGACACATAGGTTGTCGTTTATTGGTTGGGACGAACCGTCTTGTTTTACATCCAAACACACCACACTCCTCTTATTCTTAAGGTAACAAAATAGGTTATGTTTGTAATCATCCACCGTCTCCACTTGGAATCAGGTCTAATGGATCTTACATATTTGTAAATGTCCATGTCCTGCGGTAATGTCTTCAGTTTAAATAGGTCGGAGTGTCGGGACACGTAGAATGGTTTGGGTAACAGTGTCAAGTTGGTATAGGGAATAAAGTATCTAAAATCATTCGTCTCTGTGTTGCCTAGAACTGTGCCAACAGATACATCAATCCTAAACGCGGTGTCTACCTTGTTCGCTATAACATCCACATGGTGATCAAACTTGGCAGGATCTTCCTGTAAATCATTGGTGGGAAAGATAAACTGGGCAGTTATAGCTCCTCATTGGTGAGGGGCCGAAATATGGCCGCGGTTAACGGCAAACATCTCCTCCATGTCCTGGTCTATAATGTTACCATTTGCTTTACGCCATGGAGCCTGGTCCACGGGAGTCTTTTGCAGCTCTCCTCCTTTGCCGTGTAAAAGCTGTCTGTGTGCGTAAAGTTGATTTCTGTTGCAAAATGACTTGTTGCACAATCTACATTTGTATCTATTTAAGTCAGTATTATGTTTAGCTTGATGAGCTGTAAAGTCTCTCTTCTTTCTGGACTTATATCCACATTCCAGACACCTAGGCCTCTTGGTGCTTGTTTGGATGTGTCTATACAGTCCTCGGTGAAATGAAAAAAGTTTTTAACAGTGGGGGCACTCTAAATATCTAGTATTTTTATTTTTTGAATTGTGTTGATCTGTGTTGTCATCCCGCACTAGTCCATCATTGCACTATTGTAAATATCAATAAAAATAGGTAAAAGTAAATACACTGTTTGGTACACAGTATATCGGTAATTACACACACAAGAAAAACAACGTGTTCGATTCAGGACACATTCCATCTGCTCTGTACGAGGCAATACGCATTTTGCCTGTGTTGCATTTGTGTCGAATTAGGGGTTGCCCCGCTTTCTTACGTTGTCTATTTAGCCATTCTAACCACACAAACATAAGCATGTATGTATGACATCTCTCAGAAGCGAATCCCGTTTCTCGTTTTCTCCTTACATAAAATCCCGTATGCGCGTAGGTACTTAGCATAGGAACAACCAGGAGCTAAAAAGTTGGCAATGTCGAGAAACTTGTACAAAGCGTTGTCCACCACAAGGTAGCTATTGTTCCTCTTCACAACAAAGCTTCTTTGTTGTGTCTCTTCATCTGCCATGTTCAGATACTTAAACAGCTGACGTTTCACAAGGTTAATATCGTAGTTTGCGGAGTTAAAACCAAACACTGGTAACACTTTGATATAGTTTGTCAGCTTGCTCTTCAGTCGAGACAAGTGGTTAACCATAATGTTTATTCCTTTTGTTGATGCTGCAACAACCTCGTCCAAATCAATGTTGTTGATGGCTTCATGATCGTCATCACCATCATCACCATAATGATGATCCTCGTCATAGTCATAATCACCACTATTGCAGTCGGCTGCTCTTTCGTCTTCAAGGTCGGTTCTGTCTTCTTCGCCTCTGGCCATCCATGTACCTATTAACTCATCCAACTGTTTCAGCGTGTTCTTCCATCTGCACTCACTAAGTCGTTTAGCAGCCTCCTGAATTTCTCTAAGTCTGCTAAACATTTTGCTTAGTAAATCATCAACATTAGCCTCCACAAAGCATATGGGATCTGTAAAGCCTTCAACGTTGCTGCATATTGATACCGATATAGGCCTGTTTCTGGTATCATAACAACTTCTCGGAATTCTGTATTGATGTCTTTTCCAACAGTGCCTCAAAGTCGTACACGGCAAAGTGTTCAAATGTCCTGTCCTCTGTTATTACGCCTACCTCCTCCAACTGTTCAAATATTGTCTTTGCCTGACTGTACACACCTCCCTTATAGGTAAACTTTGTTCTGCCGCTGCATGTTCGTCTGTGAACGGTCAATCTGTTTAGACGTGTAAAATATCGGCGGCAGACATCACACTGAAACTTTTTGGCAAATGCCTTAAAGTCCTTAATATATGACAGGTGTCCGTTATACATGTTCATACTCATTTCCGATTGAAAATGACACTTGGAAAAGTATATTAGGAATACAGAATCGTCAGCCTGTAAATCGTATATGTTTACGTTTAACTGAAAGCATTCCTCAAGGTCTGAAATATCATTCAGTAGTATCCCCCTAAACTTCTTTGGATCATCACAAAGTTCAACACTGTAGGTTTTTTTAATGTATTTCCTCCACTGCTCATATAGCTCCATTGTTGTCTTGTTCATCATCATAGCTTTGTTCTTCATGTGCAGGGATAAACATCTAAATACACATAGGTTGTCGTCTATTGGTTGGGACCGGTCGTCTTGCTTTACATCCAAACACACCACAATCCTCTTATTCTTAAGGTAGTTGGGACACAAACCCTTTCCCAGGGGATATTCAGTAAACGTAACAAAATAGGTTATGTTTGTAATCATCCACGGTCTCCACTTTGAATCAGGTCTGATGGATCTTACATATTCATAGATGTCCATGTCCCGCAATAATGTCTTCAGTTTCAATAGGTCGGAGTGTTGAGATACATAAAATGGTTTGGGTAACAACATCGAGTTTGTATAGGGGATAAAGTATCTAACCTCATTCGTCTCTGTGTTGCGTAAGACCATGCCAACAGATACGTCAATCCTAAATGCGGTGTCTACCTCATTCGCTATAACATCCACATGGCGATCAAACTCGGCAGGGCCTTCTTGTAAATCATTGGTGGGAAAGTTAAACTGGGCAGTTATATCCCCTCGTTGGTGAGGAGCCAAAATATGACCACGGTTAACGGCAAACATCTCCTCCATGTCCTGGTCTATAACGTTTCCGTTTGCTTCATGCCATGGCGCCTGGTCCCAGGGAGGGTTTTGCAGCTCTCCTCCTTTGCCGTGTAACAGCTGTCTGTGTGCGTAAAGCCTATTTCTGTTGTAAAATGTCTCGTTGCATGATCTACATTTGTATTTATTTAGGTCGGTATTATGTTTAGCTCGATGCTCTGTATAGTCTCTCTGGTTTTTGGATTTATATCCACATTCCAAACACCTAGGCCTCTTTGTACATGTTTGAATGTGTCTATACAGTCCTTGGTAAAACTTAAATACTTTTTGACAGTGGGGACACTCTAAATATGAAGTATTTTTAGATTTTGAACTGTGTTTAGTCTCTGCGTTGTCATGCTGTGCTAATCCATCGTTGCACTATTAAAAATATTGATAAAAGCACGAAAATAAGTGTTCTGTACACAATATATATAGCACTGCACATTTGTAATTATTCACAGAATAACAAGAATTATAATATATCTAGTATCTTATTTTATTCACCTCACCGCCTTGAATATCTCTAACTTTGGTTCCTCTGTAGGGACACAGACTGACATGCCTGTCAAGGTTGTACTTTCGTTTGTATGCCCTTGAGCAAAAGGGACATGTAAACTTTCCTTTGGGTAAGGAAAGACGATTTTTTGTCTTAGTTCTCTTAACCAATTCCGTGTTACTTTCTATCTCGTCCACTTTAGCAATGGGGTCTAAGGGGACTGTGCAGTTTTCAGTTACAACTCCAGTGTTGTAAGTGCATTCCATTATGTGTTTAGTGTAGGATAGCCTACCCTTAAACACATTCCCGCAATGATCACACACAAACAAAAGCTGAAAAAACAGAAGCATACCTTATATTTCATTATTTACAATAATATTTATATTGTTTTATAACACCTCTATGTTACCACCATAAATATAATGCATTTATCTGTTGTTCTTGCAAAATACCACCAATAGGTATCCTTACCGTTTGAAGAGGGTTTTTTTAAAACCTCTTTTTTGTATCCTTCAGTCGTGTTGCATGTGGAGTCGGTCTCGCTAAAACCCTCGAACTGCTCCACAGCCGACAGCACCCCCTGTACCACACCAGATGATAGAACCTCCAATTCTGCTCGACACAGCATATCAATTACGTCGTTGAAGGCTCCATCATTACACTAAAGTATAGTTTAAACAAAAAGGTTCAGTTAATTCTTCCATATTTAAACATCTGGTTATTCTTTAGTTCTTACAATCTGTATGTAGTCCTATATCAAATGTATTACCAACATGTTACTTTAGTTATAAACTGTATGTAGTCCTATATCAAATATATTGTACTATTTTCATATTTTTTTAAAAAGCTAGTTATTAATCTGGTTCTAAACTGCATGTAACCCTATATCAAATGTATTATCAACATGTTATTTTTAGTTTTAAACTGTATTGTAAACTTAATATTAGTATTATCAACATGTTACCTCAATGTTGGGAACAGCAAACGTGTTATCATAGCCCGCCATGGTACACTGTTGGTCTGCTCTAGGACCAGGCTGTGGGTCGCTAGTCACAACACAGCATCCATCGGTTTTATTCTACGCACAACAATAAAGGTTTGGTGCTATATTAGTAATTACTCAACAATTAAAAACCGCATGTTGTTAAACAGGTAATATAATTCAATGTTTAATGTTAACCAAAATGTAATACTCGGATTATTATTATTATTCTTTACATACCATGGCGTACTGTTGGTCGGTGCTACAACCAGGCTGCGGGCTAGTAGACACAGCGTAGCGGTCATCGGTTTTATTCTACACACAACAGTAAAGGTTTAGTGTTATATTAGTAATTACTCAACCATTAAAACCACATGTTGTTAAACAGCTAGTTCAATATTTAGTCTTAACCAAACATTATTAGTCAAATTATTAGTATTGTATTGTACCTCCATTGTGTTACGATTCCCATCTTCATTTAATTGTTGGTTTCCTTAAGTATTCGGCAAGTCAATCTGTAACCCACCAAAAAAAAAATAAAGCTCCGCATCAATAAACTATCTGAATTTGTTATAACCTTAGTCTCTCTCTCTAGTTATATTTTATTGCAAAATAATATCAATCCGCTGCAATTACAGTTCATTTCACAAGGTTCTTACCATGGCTAGTATCCCGTCTAGGTCGGGTTCTGAACACTGCTCGACAATGTCAGCTAACGTTCTAGGATCCTGTACATGTAAAACAATGAAACCAATAATAATAATAACAACACCAGACACGTACAATCTCTTCTCTCTCTCATTAAACATTAAATGATATGCATTGGATATTACAAGTTTGTACTCACCACATTAACTTCCTCAAATAAATCACTCCAAAATTCATCGTCGTACTCTCCACGGGCGCTCATGATCACCAACGTTTCCACTTCCAAGTGTATCTACAGCTCTTATGTCCCAACTATTTTATACTATTCGGCGTAACGGTCATCTAACCATTATCAATACATGTAAATTCCTTAAAGGTATATTTCTGTTGACTTTCCCACATGTAGGTTATTGTCAAGTATTTAATACAATAGATTTAACGGTTTTCCCTCAATCATAGACATCAGATGAGCCTCTTATCTATCACTCCACTTCTCAAGTGGAGAAACTTCCAACAGCTCGTCATACTAGACATGTTGATATGTACATGTTATCTTTCTTATAAGCTAACGTCCTTAAATATATATATTATATTAACACGTTGTAATGTTTAAGTGTATTTCACCCCAATCATATCCAAACAATCTGTCTGTAACCTATACTTACATAATAAATTGTACATTGATGTAATGTAACTCTGTGTTTACTCCTAATTTATAATTACAAACGCTCTAATTTACATGCTCGCATCATCAATACATTGTTATTTTTTATTATTATCTCATCAAACCATATTAACTTCTATTCATTTACCTTGACTTACACTCACTGCATTTAAATCCTGTCAACTCTCTCTCAGTGACTACGTCTCGCTTACATTCCTTATCTCCCATGGTCATCTCCTTCTCTTACACAGCGCTCCATTGCTTATCTCCAGTGACTCTCGCCAGTAAACACACAGCGCTCCATTGCTTATCTCCAGCGACTCTCGCCAGTAAACACACAGCGAATCCCATTCACTCCAACTCAGTCTCTAGTGCTTATCTCCAGCTCAATCTCTAGCGGTCTCCCCATTGTCTTAGTTTGGAAACACTCTCTCTCTCTGTTCCAGTTGCTATGCCCACCCTCTCTTGCTCCTTATCTCCAGCTCAATCTCCTCTCTCTTCAAGTTGCTACACCTACGCTCTCTTGCTCCTTATCTCCAGCTCGATCTCCAGCTAGCCCTTATCTCCGGCTCGATCTCCAGCTAACCCATTGTCTCAGCCCTTATCTCCCGCGGCCCTCCATTGTCTTAGCCCTTATCTCCCGCAGCCCCCATTGTCTCAGTCCTTATCTCCCGCGGCCCCCCCCCATTGTCTTTGCTCAGCTCCTCCTCCTTCCCGGATCTCTCAGTTGCGGCCCCCTAATCCCTACACAGCGTGCCAACAGTATACTACTCTTGATGTTTAGTCCTAAATTATCATTATGGGTGCTCTACTTTACTACCAGTGTAAACCTTAAGATTGCATCCTCAATACATTTGTTATTATCTCATTCAACTCTCACAAATGCATTCTAATCGAATATCAGGACTATTTTAATGTAAGGGTGAAACATTAAATCATTTTGGGATAAATACTCTCCCTCTGGTATGTTTTCTTATGAAAATATGGATTATTTACCTAATAAGTCGGAACATTACCCCTTAAGGTTGGTGCTTGGAGTTCTCACCTAACTAGAGCCAAGAGGGTGGTGGTCACTCGGGGCAAGTTCATATTGATAAATGGGGCTGTGAGATTTGGGGTGAAGTTAACTGCCCCCTTCAGTCAGATTGGGAAATTAGAATCAGATATTTAATAAAAACCGTGCTAGGAAAGGTATATCCTTATGTTTTTGATTTATGTATACCCTTATACTCATTAGCATAAGAGTAAGTATTAAAAATACTAGCGGTAGCATTAGTGAATAGCTAGACACAGCAGTGGGCAGAATAACCATGGCAATTCTTATATGAATTAAACCCGTGAGCCTATGTCACAATTATGTTTCACTGTATTGTTTGACTTGCTGTATAAACATCCTAAATATAAAAAAAAAAAAAATTGGAATGTATCCATCACAATCATTCACTATTTGCAGATATTGCGCCTGCAAAATAGAATCTGTAACTTGTTGAGGTGTAGGACTAACTAGGATTATAAATAAACCACTCATGTACCACATCAAGTCTGTTGATCTTTGAATGTGCAATATCAAATCAACCTGTGTATTTAAAGTATTATTACATTATAACTCTAGTATTATAGTATTAGTATTCCTTGTTCCTTGTATGGATATTCACTGAAGACATAATAGTTCTTTTCTTGATTGTCTGTGATTGAGTTTGTATTTTGTTTATAAATCGATTGATGAGACTTTGTTATCAGGCAACGTACAAAGACATCACTGAGTGATACACTACGTTTTTTCAAATGTTCTAATAAATATTATGAAATTGGCCTTTAATACAATAAAAAAAAACCCAAAGATCTAACAAAACTTCTCAGGACATCCAGTGAGGAATCCAGAGAAGTGAGAAATCCGGCATTAGAACCTAGGGACTCCAACGAAACATCCACTTTGATTAAACATGAACAATTAGAACCCAGGGACTCTGACGAAACATCCACTTTGATTAAACATGAACAATTAGAACCCAGGGACTCTGACGAAACATCCACTTTGATTAAACATGAACAATTAGAACCCAGGGACTCTGACGAAACATCCACTTTGATTAAACATGAACAATTAGAACCCAGGGACTCTGACGAAACACCCACAATGGTTAAACATGATTCATCCGTAACTCAATACTTCAACTAACCTAAAGCTGCAAATTACACCATTGATTTAAAACCACCATTTCCTCACAATTCTAATATTCCTGATACCAAAGAAGTTGGGGAGGAAATCTACATTGAGACTTCTCTTAGAAATTCACCCAAGATGGAGAAGGATGATGATGCAATTGACACAATAGAAGGCACCGAATCTCAAGATTTAGAGAAACCCAAAGACCCAAATTTCTCAAGCAATTTAAAACCAGGAGTTATTGACAATTCTAATGAAACTTCTAATATTCCCAACCTAAAAAAATATTGATGAAATAAGTGAGGGAGTAAAGATAATTTATGCCATGATAGCTGTGCGTATCCACAAAAACATGGCCAGATTAGACCATGGCATAAACATGCCTGGATTGCACTAGCGGAATCCGCTTTTCGAATGCAACCAATTTACTCCCGCTATTTAGATTGGTAACGTAAATTTAGCTGCGCCAATCCATGACGCTCATTTCATGACGCTCATTTCATGACGCAACATTGTAGGCGCTTGTCTGAGGGTTGTGAGACATGCAATGAAGGTAAATAATGGACAAATAACTCTTAAATATATATCATGGCATAAAAATAGAACTAAACTTGAGCTGCATATATACGGCAACGCATTCACAAAACGCTTGTGTCTTTTGGTGAGTGTCTTTCACGCGTGCCTCTGGCACTTGTGAAAGACACTCACCAAAAAACACTTGCGTTTTGTGAATACGTTGCTGTATATGCAGCTCGCGTTTAGTTATATCTTAAAATGTGACTCCACTTATTGATTCAAGTAATCACCAGAATGAACGAGAATTTAAGAATCATGCTGAAATTAGTGAGGGAGTTAGCATAATAAATGTTAATCCATTCATTGAAAAAAACAACGAGTACAATGAGGACCGAATTAATTGAACCAATGAGTTAGGATGGGGAATATCATCGAAGGTGAAATTACATCCAAATTTAGTGGGATATTCCATGGGCAGGGTAACATTGACAATTCAAATGGAAATGGTAATTGTATTTGTGAAAGTATTATACTTCAAGACCCCCAGGAACCCCCACTAGTTCCACCGCTGTGAAAGATGAATTGAATATCGACCCATTGTCCCACACAGATATATCCCAACTTGAACACAACCTTGTACCATCAATAAACCCAAAGAAAAAGTACAGACTTTGCGAGAAGATAAACCCAAATCATCCCATAATCAATCTTCCCAAGATGAAACAATGAAAATCGAAGTAGACTTTACTCGAGGTATTCTCACTATTTCTGGAGTTATGTGTGGCTCCTCATTGGTTGTAATATTTGTCATATTCAGCTAATGTATGTGTATACCCAAGGAAATAATGTTTGATTGTTGGAGGAAAATTGGGTTATCTAACAATTGCATCAAGCCTGTACACCCTAACATATCCGACTTGGAAATACTAGAATTCACCCAATTCACACCTTCCGTTTATTTTACTCCATCAGAAGGGCCCAAAAAAGCTTGCCAAATTCTAAATTTTTTCTTTTCTTTTTAAAGACTTCATTTTGACAGCTTCTCCAATGAGTTAACATGAGAACAAGTTTCTTATACATGAAAACAAGGTTTTCGACTTGCTGCTGAAGTCCAAGCTATAACTTTGATATGTAAATTACTAATGCTATCTTTAAAGGATAAATAACGACTTATGCTAAATGAGCTAACAAGCTAATCAAGACATTGATGAGCAAAGATAACAAAGGTGAGACAAAAGAATCAATGGCATATATGGCGATTTTAACAGAGAGAGGGGACTGGTTTTTGGGCTTGCTAGTACTTGCAGAGTCACAGGATTAATGGACGAGGTTTGGACAGAATTTTGGGATTTAGGGATGGAGAGGGAGAGTAAGAGGTATGTGGGTTCTGGATTAGTGTCAAAGGAGGTGTTTCATGAGGGCTGTTATCTGAGGAAAATACGTCATTTTAAATGAGAAAAATACCTCATTTTCAACTGAAAATTAAACAAAACCCAGTAATTTGATAAAACCAACTATTTTCGAAGAAGATAATGTACTGCCACACCTGCACCTACTCAACCAGAGGAACCACAGGGCCCAATAATCACCAAGGAAGTCCACCCAAAAAATAAAACCAAACAACCATCTAAAATACCTATCAACATTCACAATGTTGATAATGTACCAAAAAAAGAAACCTCACCAAGCATCACCCAACTGAAAAACTCTCCCCAAGAGAAGGCAACTAGTGCTAGACCCTGGATGGAGGAGGAGTAGCTGGGCTAAGACAATTGGGGCTGCTGGTGATGAGGAGCAAGAGAGCATGGGGGTCGCAACTGGAAGAGAGAGAGAGTGATCCCAACCTAAGACAATGGTATGGTGTTCACACGGTGGACAGTCTGGTATTAAAACATAGTTAGTTTCCTTACTCTGTACACCAGTACAATTCATTTCAAAAAGTGACATGCTTAGGTCAATTTGTGAAACTTTGTAAAACTGTTCAACAAAACGCGGTCTAAATATGGATACAGCGCACATCCTAAAGTCAAATATGGAATAATGAGCAGGAGCCAGGTACTTTTGTGGATCATCCATTAGCCATCCGACTCATTATAAAATGATTGTTGTTGTCAGCAAAACATGCACATTGTCCAGGAAAGTCTGAGAAGAGGTTTCTAGTAAAATCCACTATATTACTGTGTTGGGTGTAACCCACACAAAGGACAATCACCGGTAAGCCTAGACAAAAGACATTGTGGTAAATCGTACTACAAACTGTTGTACTACGCCTGTAGAAAATAATAGCAGAAAAATACCAGCTCACTAGACACTAAGTGCTCGGTCAACTTTCATAAAATACACAACGATGCTATGTTATACAGGGATAAACCGATTAATACTCCCTGCAAGTAGATCCTCTTCAGTACATTATGTGATTGTCATCCATCTAATATGTGTAGCCATCAGGATCTTTTGGTCAATAGTCCTCCCACAATAGCCTTACATTTAGTACACAGCCTATAATCAATGTTTAATATGGTTATAACTATATCATATCAAAGGGGTGACAAACAAATCTACCTCATTAGTTAAAAAGAAACTACAACTTGACTACTACAAGGCGTGGAGTTGACACCTTCACTGACACTTGGGGTATTACATAGCGCACATGGTGTGACTGTTAGTAGTGACAACACATAGCTGTCTCATGACTATACCGCTACTTAAGACCTGTCTTTTGCATACCAAAACACACGAGCTATCCATCGGTGTAGTTATATACTTTAACACATTACCCTACTCCAATTATTCCTTTCCCTGGCCCATTAATACATGTATACACAATACATTATCTGCAATGACAGTACAAATACATACCTTAGGTCTATGTATACAGTTGCCAGCGTAGAACAAACACATAGCTGTTGACAGCCACTACTGGTCCATCGGATTACTTATTAGCCAGAAGTAAAGCCCACTCTCGAGCAAGCGAGATATATTATCCATTATTTTAAAATTAATATTATGTACATGATTTAGTGTATGACTATATTTAGTCAAAGGTTGTTATCATATTTTTGTTTGCATAATTCTTGTGTCTTCTATGACAGACAACTAAGTTCACATATGTAGCTGCGCAACTGGTTACGTTTGGCCAGGGTGAAAGATGGCCGTAGTAGGCTTCAGTAAGCCTCCTATGGAAAGCTATTTTCAGGCTTGTGCACATAGGGCACCCAGGGAGTAGAAAACCTATTGAGGATAACCTATGTGCATTTCAATGCATAGCACCTTTTCTAACCCATAAAATGTTATCATATTTAAGAGAAATTCAAACATCTTTCAAACAAATAAATTTACAAATTTTTGAGAAATATATGGAAAAACTTTCAAAGTTGAAAGAGGAGGCGTTTGAGGATAAAATGCATGACCAATGTTTTCCTTTGCGAATGGATAATTCACAACCCCACTGTTCAGGAGAGTCCTCATTAGAAAGTGAAACAGAAACGGAATTGGAAAGTGAGGATTCAGAAACTGAGACTGAATATGGGAATGTTTCAGATATTGACTATATTAGTAACATGGATGAGATTGAAAACGGAAACAAGAAAATGTAAGGGGAATTATACCCTTCATAAAATTAGTATTTGGGAGGGTTTTATGAAAATTTGTCAAATATATAGAGGAATTGCCTGTTTTAGGATTTAATTCTTCTCGCTACGACCTAAATGTTCTTAAAACAGAGAAAAAGAGAAACTAGAGAATTTGGACAGGCAGAAAATGCATTTGTTATCAAAAAGGCCAATTCATATATGGCAATTTTGACGGGGGAATTTAGATGTGTTACAAATTTTATCACGATCGCGATATTGATCTTTTTAAGAGCTCATTTTCAGCATGAGGTGTTGCTATAAATTTGCTTTTCAAATATGCAAGGGAGGATAAAGCTATTTTTCCACTAATGGGGTAAGAAAATGAGGAATTATACCTTGCATATAAAAAGAATTTAGTTGGCGGTCCATCCAAAGGTTCTGTAACATCCCAAATGATAATATCAGCCATTAAAAGTGGGGAATTATACGGTTTAATTGAAGTGGATATTGAAATTCCTAGGAAGTGGGAGTCTGAATTTAAAAGGGAAATGCCACATGAAGAATATTTCTCAGAAATGTGTCCTTTATTTTCAACTGTTTATATTGACATGAATGATATCAGGGAGCATATGAAGAAGCATGTTTCAGAACACAACTTATCAATGAAACCAGAAAACTTCTAGTTAGTGGCTTGCGAGCTAAAAAAATTCTTCTTGCAACACCTCTTCTAAAATGACATCTTGAGCATGGAATTGTTGTAACGCATGTGTATCAAGCAATACAACGGTGCAGAAAGGTGCTTTAAAAATTTTGAGGAAGATGTTACAAATTCTCACAGAATGTCAGATTTAAATCCTGATCAGAAAATAATAGGGGACACAATGAAGCTTGTGGGAAATTCTGGCCATTGGGGCTTGATACAAATAGAAAAACATCAATCAACAAAATATGTATCAAAAAGGAAAGATGCTCTTATAATGGTATATGCACCGTCATTTAAAAAAATGACAGATCTTGGAGGTGAACTTTATGATATAGAGTATGCAAAGGATAAGATAAGTTTTAGACATGCCAATATATATTGGATTTACAATATTGCAGTATGCAAAATTGAAGATATTAGAGTTTTATTATGATTGTTTAGATAAATATCCCAAATGAAAGGATTTCTGTTACGTCACAATGGACACAGATTCTGCTTATATAAGCTTAGGTCAACCATCTCTTCTTGAATGTGTACACCCAAGCATAAAGGAAGAATTTCTATCTGATGTTTTGGGGAGATGTTCAAACAATCAAATCCCTAAATGGTTTATAAGAGAATGCTGTAACGTACATAAACCTATAGAAAGTGGTTGGGATACTTTACCTTGTTATTCATGTGGATATAAAATAAACATTCGAGAATATTCAAACTTCCTAAAAATTTGAGCTAGGAAATGTTGTGATAAATTGGGTGTGCCTCACCTATTCTCAAAAATTTTTAATGGAATGGTTTATCCTGGTGGAAATGGTTTCTGTTTAAGGTGTCAATGTTGTAAATACAGTAAGGGAAAATATTTTGTAAACGTTCCATTTTTATATACACACAGTTCTAACTCACTTGAGTATAATAGCTAATGAGTGTAAATGTCAATATATCATGTGACTAATCATGTGACCATAAAAATGTGTCAAATCAATATCTTATCTTCGTTGTGATTATCAGCAATACCATACCATGTGATACTAATACCACGTGACATGTGATTAGTCTCATCATTAAACCCTTTATCAAACCTGGTTCAATAGCACTCCCATTACTACTCTGGCTAACTGTTCATAGCGGATCATCACAATTGATGCTAATATCCGAACTGTGTGTTCTTTGTGCACAAGAATGACTGTAGATAATACATTTCATAAGTTTTATGGGTTTAAAATATATTACTGTCAGCCAAGCATTACGTATAAATCATTATATTAAAGTTAATAATTTTCAGGACATTATCCAACCAATCAGCCGGAGCCAGATAGCTGCTCTTTTTATGGCAAATCTATTGCAATAGAAAGAAAGTAGTCTGGACTCCGTAGGGGCAAGACGTGTGGAAAGCTTCTCCGCACACCCATAGGCAAACAATAGGATTAACGCTCACCCATTCGCATCGACTTTCATTCATATTTGAACTTGTACGTATATCAAATGAGTTGAACTTGTGAGTACGATCTGGTTTGTGACTTTGTGAGAGTATACTGACATTTGGACTATTATATGGTGTATCAATTGGAACTGTGAACTGAGATAATCATGTATTTCGGTCATGAGAAGACCGTCTCGGCCGAACGAGCGGTTGAATTATTCAAGCATCCATGCCCGGACATCGCAAGGGATAGGATTCCTAGGAACATCGACCCTGTGAGACCTTTTGCTTTCAATGAACTCCGAACTGAAGCAGAATGCAAGATTACTAAGGAGGAATGTACTATTCCAGAACTTAGAAGATCGTTGGAATTTAGCCAGGCCAACCTTCGCTGTGTTATTGGTAAGGTAGACGAGCTAATCCTTAGAGACAGAGAACATGTGGAGGAAAGGGTTAAACTAAATAGAAAGAACAATGAACTGGTAGCCCATATCCATCGTGTAGAAAATACCGTTTTGGAATCGGAGATAGACCGTAGACGTAATAATTTGATATTCAATGGGGTCCAACATGTGCATAAAGAAAATACGCCAGGTTTAGTCCTGGATATTTTGAGGGAGATGGATCAGAGATTTACGATCGACGATATTGTCAGCGCCAAGAGGTTTGACTCCTACCAATTTGGCTGTCGCAAAATTAGGGTGACATTTAAATCTGACGACAGACGCAATTATGCTTATAGTGTACGATCATCCTTAAAAGACTCCAATGACTACTTCAGAGTCTATGTGAATGCTGACACTCCTAAAACTATTCAGGAGAGGAAGGACATGCTGGCGACCGTTGGTCGTCATGCGAAGGAACAAGGGCACAAAGACGTGGGAAAAATCTTCAAAGACAGAATCAGAATCGGAGGGATCGACTATAGGTATAACCAACTCGAATATTTGCCTGAAGGCTACAAGCTATCCGATGCCAAAACTAAGAAAGTTGGTGAGAAAGTTTATTTCCAATCGGAATTTAGCGCCTTGTCCAATTTTTTCCCTTGCGACCTCATCATCGAAGATATATTGTTCAAATCTGTTGAACAAGCATATCAGTTCGCCAGGGCCAATGCTCTGGGAAAACCTGATGTGGCTAAACTTATATACGACAGTATGGATGCTCGCGCGGCAAAGGGTCTCTCTCACTCAGCAAGATCGACTCCTGAATGGGACAAAGACAAATTGAAGGTAATGAGGGTACTAATAGAAAGCAAATTTCAGCAAAACCCTGATCTTAAGCGAATCTTATTGAACACGGGTACTATGAAGCTATATGAAGCCACTAGTGATGGTTATTGGGCCTGTGGTGCGCCATTATCATCCAAACTGATCACCGAAGGTACCCACCAAGGCAACAACGCTATTGGGGCAATTTTGGAAGACTATCGCGAGTTTCTCAATTCTGCGGTAGGGTACGAAAGAAAGGATATCACAATGACCAACAATGAAGGCAAACAATGGCAGCCCGCACTTAGTAAATCCCCTCGCCAAAGGATTGTCCCCGAGCCCGTGAAAGCTGACCAACAGCAAGCTGAGAAAACAGATGTGGATTTAAATGCGGATCAGGATGACAGGGCGTCAATTACTAGTAACAGAAGCGGCGCTGCAATGGAAATGCAAACCGACGGAGGTCATGCGAGTCCCCCCCCCCCCTCAGGTAACAAGATTAGTTAACCCTGAATCCCCAGTGCCGGCTGATCGCTCTTCCCAAAGATCAATGCGAGGAGGTGGTGGTAGTAGAGGTAAAAAGAAGGCTAGAGGAGGATCCACTAATTACAATAGCAACCGTCAGAATCCTGGAAAGAGAGGGCGTAATGCATCTGGAGAAGTAAGCTCCAGTAAGAGAGTAAACAGCCCTAGCTGCTTCCAACGACGTGCACCGGATCCTATTGAGATGCAACGCATTATCGAGGATTATAATAGAAAATCCTATCACTCCAGTCCAAGAGATTTCTCGAATACCTCGGATAGAGAAGCAAGTAGTTACTACTTCAGCAATGGCCTTGGAAGCTACCAGTAAGAAAAGGTCCCTAGTCGTCACAGATTCTAGGGGAAAACAACTAAGTAGTTATCTCCCCTTAAACGAAGACATCATTTGTGCTCCATTTAGTGGTGGTAGGCTCAACTTCCTAACGGATAAGTGTATTGAGTTGTACAGAATTCACAGGCCTAATAGAATCATGTTAATCGGTGGGGTTTGTGACCTATGTACTAAGGACAGGGAGACGAGGGAAATTGATATCGCATTCTATGATTCAACAAGTCTATCTGACTACATGATCGATCTCTATGAAATGGCCCTATTGAAGTTGGAAAGTTTGCCTGATACGTGCTATGTTGGGCTTGGCGGCCTTATTGGGGCCGACCTCAATATAGCTAATAAGCTAGAAGGTGTGTCACAATATCAGAATGTAATCAATAGTGCTATTCCTTGCATCAACAAACGTATTATAGAGTTAAACCACAACAGAAACATTAGGCATATGAATCTCATCCACAAGGTACATGCTAGAAGTAAAGGTTCTTTCATCCATCACTACCAAAGACTACCCGATGGTATACACCTAGATGGAATCGTCCTCCAATATTGGGCTAAGCAGATTACCCAATTCCATAATGATCCTCATTATAAGAACTGACAATAAATGTTCCCGGCTCGCCATGCGAAAAGGGAATAAGTCGATATACTGTGATCCTTATTTGAACCGAATTCTTACTACAATCTCATTTTGTTTAACTAACATTATCGCCAACTGCCATACTCATGTCGAATTTTCCTTGTTATATCAATACAAGTTGCTACTCTCGATCAGCTGTTTTGTAATGTACAACTGTTATTCTACTTATAACTGCGTGCCTTGGGCCCAGGCTCGCCATGCGAAATTGGTGCCCTGGGGTACGTGGTTACATGGGTTAACTTGTAATACCGCATCTATATTTAGTATTACTAGTTCAAGAAGCTTGAAATACAATTTTCGCCCAGTCACTACCCAGTCTGGATTTATAATGGTTGTGAGTGCTGTCTCTGAGCTGACCCTATTCTACCGTAGAGGTTTCCTACCAAGTGTTAAAAGCAATAGAAATAAGTGTGAGTACTGCCTTGTATTGTTACTATTGTTCTGGAAACTAATATATTATTGTATTACTGATATCTGGTATCCAAATGTCCTGGCTCGCCCTGTGGAACGAGTTATAGTTACAACTGACTTTGTGGGAGGCTCAGTTTGCAGCGCTACCCCGGCTCGCCATGCGAAATGGGTAGCGTTCTGTGTGTATTGGTTCTGTCATATAATTAGATTATATCGCAATTATCTAAAGCATAATGTCTGTATGTTTGATACTAATATTCTATGTCCTTAAACGACCATAAAATAAATAGTTGGGAGAACTTCAGGAATGTGAAAGGGGTAAAAATAATCCACTATAATATACGCTCTCTGCTGCCTAAAATTGACACAATCAGGAATGAGATTTTGTGTAATAACATTGATATCGTTAGTTTTTCTGAAAGCTGGTTAAAGTCGGAGGTCCCAGATAATATGATAAACTGTAATGACTATAATCTTGTCCGCTTGGACAGAAAAACCGGTAGTCGAGGAGGTGGTCTCTGTTGCTTTATCCGGGCTGACTATACTTACACATACAACTTAGACAATCAAATTTCAAATGAAAACAGTGAGATCATGAGTATAATACTGAAGCGAGACAAGGTGCCTACTTACAATCTATTGGTGGTATATAGGCCTCCCTCGGGCAATATATCTGCCTTCCTGGAGGACCTAGAGATAGCTAGAAAATCACTTAGTGATGGTAGAAACCTGCCTGGGAGTTTAGTTATCTGTGGAGACTTAAATATCGACATCAGCGTCAGAGACAACAGAACTAGAGCATTGACGAATTATACTAACTCCAAAAATCTGGTAATTGCATCAAATGAGATAACTAGGTTTGGACTGTATAAGAATTCTATTTTAGACCTGTTCATTATTGGTAGCAAGACGGAATTTAGGACGGGAACGCTTCAGTATACACTCTCTGACCATAATCCTACTTATGTTATTTTTAAGAAAATATTTGTCAGGAAGACGAAAACCAGTTTTAAGGGGCGTGACTTTAGACTTTATTCAACTGAAAGGTTGCAGGAGAAATTAATGAATGCCGATTGGACCGAACTATATAACTCTGAGGACCCATCTAAGGGTTGGGAAATTATGAACAATGAAATTATTAGAGCAGCAGATGTTGTAGCACCATATAAAACGTTCAAAAATGTAGTAAAGACACCAGCTTGGTACACGAAGGGACTTAGGGACCTGCACCAGGAAAGGGAGAGATTATATAAAATTGCTAATCGTACCAAAGATATGCAGGATGTAAGGGCTGCGAGAAATGCAAGAGATGGATGCAACAGAGCAGTAAGATTAGCCAAATCGGAGTACTATAGGAACTTGACCTATACTCACAGGAAGGATTCTAAAAAATTCTGGCGTGTGATAGAGGACATAGAAAATAAAACAGAAACGCCGATTAACAGCCTAAAATTTGATGGGATAGAAAAGGATGGAATGGAACTGGTTGATGGCGTGAATGATTTTTATTGTAGTATTGGTAAAACTATTAATGAAGCTATGAGACATGTACCACGGACGATAAATGTGGAGCAACCTCATACTATATGGGAGGAACTTAATGTGACTCGGGACGTAATTCTAGAACATGTAAAAGATATTAGCACCAGCAAGAGCTCGGGTTGTGAGAAGGTCAATACGAGACTATATAAAGACGCATTCATAATCCTTATATCGCAATTGATACACATTATTGAAAGATCATTTAATCAGGGTATTTTCCCTGAGCAATGGAAATTGGCGACAGTTAAACTTATTCCAAAGATTAGTATACCCCTGACCCCTTCAGATACTAGACCTATTTCGTTGTGCCATGTGGCGGGAAAAATTACAGAGAAAATTGTAGCAGGCCAGCTCATGATCCACCTTAACAGAAATGATATTTTATGCAAAAGACAGTTCGGTTTCCAAAGTGGTCACTCAACTACAGAAGCCTTATCGGAATTTCTTTGTGACATCAATACTGCAACATATAATAATAAAATAACTATAGCATGCTTCATAGATTTTTCTAAAGCGTTTAATTCGGTTGATCATAGTATAATGTTGAATAAGCTTATGGAATGTGGTCTGAGCGACAAGTCATGTGAATGGTTTAATTCGTATCTCAGGGAGAGACAACAGAGAGTAAAAAATGGGGATGATATGTCTAAATGGAGTCCCATTAATTATGGTGTGCCACAAGGCTCAGTGTTAGGCCCGATACTCTACCTAATATATGTTAATGATTTGAAATATTTAAATTTAAACAGCAAATTCATACAATACGCCGACGACACAGTGTTTTATGTCAGTGGCGAATCCATGGATGACTGTACAAATAAAATGAATGATGACCTTGAATTATTCAACCAGTGGAGTAAAAGTAATAAGCTGCAGGTTAATGTAAAAAAGACTAAATGTATGCTTCTGGGATCAAAAAAGAATGTTACTGGTAAGAAGATTAATGTTAAGATGGAAAATGTTGTACTTGAACAAGTTAGTAGATATGTGTATTTAGGACTAACTATTGATGAATGCCTTAACATGATACCTCAATTCAATAGCTTGATTAGCCAACTATATAATAAGATTTTTATATTCCGAAAAATAAGACCCAACCTCACAAAGGGTGCTGCCCTGATGGTTGCTAAATCTAAATTACTCTCACTATTCGACTATAGTTTGTTTTCTCTAACCCCGTTGAATGTTACGCAACTGAAAAAACTGCAAACGGTACAGAATAGTATCCTCAGAATAGCCATAGACCAAGACTTTAGACTAAGTAACAGGGAACTATGGATAACTGGGAAGGTAATGAATATTGAAAGTAGACTTAAATTTAATCTTTGTAAAATTGCGCACGATGATGTATATGTGAAAAGGAGAGGTACTATTCCACCAAGAAATACCAGGCAGGCCAATGCCCCAACCCTAGCAGCTTTATTACCTCATAATATGCGAGAGCAGAGATGTATTATTGCCAAAAAGGCTAACCTTTGGAATGAACTAAGATCTGACTTAAGGTTAATAGACGATCCGATTATGTTCAAAACTAGACTGAAATATCGACTGCTAAATGCGCAAAACACCCCAATCAATGAACAAGATATTTAGCACGTCTCCCTGGTTTTCTCCTTGGCCTTGTCCCCCACTTGTTGATATTTTTTTTTTTTTTTTATACTATCGTACCTTATTGGAATGTTGTATATATATACGGTATGAATAACTATCCGCTAGATGGCACAATGGTGGAACGGATACTGGGCATTGAAAACAATGTAATGTACATATTGATTATATCCTACCGACTTACTAGTTTTGTGTATTACACATCACCAATTATTGCAACATAAGTCATATTATCACAAACCATTTCGCTCACTACGATGAATAGTCTATTGTAACAGAACTAGTCTGGAACCCAATTTCATCATCACCCATCTCACTACATTATTATCATATCTTACTTGAGTCGTCATAAGAATAAAAATTTTTCTAGTTTCGCAAGAATATAATAGTAATATAGACAGCGGCGACTGAGGTTCTCATCTTTATAATATGAAACTGTATATTACTGGATACACTCCTACTACATGTGAAATTGTTTGGCAAGTTCCCCTACGAAAATCACTAATGGTGTGAGAGGGGGCTTGTCGCCTATGTTCTGAATAAAAACGTTTCCAAAAAAAAAATAAAGTCTTTCTTATTCTAGTTCTAATTCTAATCAGAAGAGAAATAAATGCTATCCCACTACAGGTCAACATTAATCCATGCATATGTCACATGTTTAATTAAAGAGTTAATGTTCATGAGGAAGGTTCAGCATTATTGTATATACATATTCCCTAGTCCATACAACCACATAAAGAATATTGTGATTTCATATGAGTAAGAAAAAATATTAGCAATTGCCTAATTATATTCATCAAAATATACTTCCTTGCAACAACACCAGTTAACACTTCAGATAATGTTGATTAAAAAAAACGTTGATTCAAAAAAAGGCAAAGTACAAACAGAGCTTGTCAAGAGGGCGCTCATAGACAAACAACAACTTGAGTCAGGGGTTGTGCTAACCCTCGAACATTTGTGGAGCATCGTAATGGACATTTACGATTAGAGTATGGACTAGGTGGACAAGACTAACCCTGAACAAATTTCATATGTTTTATGGTTTAAAAAATATTATTGTAAGTGGAATATTATGTTGAAATCATTGTTATTAAAGTTATAAATCGTTAGGATATTATCCAACCAATCTTATCCAAGGAATCAACGCTCCAACCATACGTCATATGATTATTCAAAGTGTTAATGTTCATGAGTATTATGGCCGATTTGCATGCGATTTTGCTATTTTCCCAGCTTCGGTTCATAGTAAAAGATCTGGGACTTTATATGGTATATAGATATATTGTCGCAAGGTTATGGATATTATTTTGTCTGGCTGAGGTAAACAACCTAGACCAATTCACCATTCTTCATTTGATTAAGTGTCTGAATAACTGGGTGATTCTCCACTTTTTTTTAAAATAATGAGGAAACTACATCCATGCTGGTGGCATACCCAGGTAACAATTCACGTTAAATTAACGTTGATTCACGTCAATAAAAGGTGAATTTATTAACATCAATATGTTGACGTGAACTTAACCTCAATTTCACGTAAACCTAGTTAACGTTATATTATTTACGTCAATCTAACGTTAACTGAACGTGAATTTCTTAACATTAATTTCTCAACGTTAAGTCAATGGTGACTTAACATTAACACTTTTGACATCAATTTGTTAACATTAGCTTAACAATCAATCAACGTCAATAATTCTGACGTCAATTTTTTAACATGAATTTACCAATTGATCAACGTTAATATTTTTTACGTCAATATCTTAACATTAATTTACCGATCGATCAACGGTAATATTTTTTACATCAATATTTTAACATTAAATTACCGATTGATCAACATTGATATTTTTTACATCAATTTTTTAACATTAACTAACTTATCGATCAACGTTAATATTTTTTACGTCAATTTTTTAACATTAACTTACCCATCAATCAACGTTCATATTTTTTATGTCAACTTATGTTTTATCTCGCTGAGTACTTTCTGGGTCCCATTGCATGGTTTTTCATTAAAGAATATTACGTGAGCGATCTTATAATTCCTTAACAATTCTACCAATTCATTCAAATGAACATTGGATCTACCGGTATGTTCTGATAAAGAGAAAATGTAGAATTTTGAATGGACTAATGATCAGATCGGAATAATTAAGATAGTTGAGACATGATTTGGCAATGGTCTGTCTAAGTACATTATTATTTTCTGATAGCATTAGTAGCCCATAGATGCTGATCGAATTTAGCATCTTACCTTTTCTCCAGGTAATGAAATCGCTCTAAACTTAGGATATCTTATCTATTTTCGTATATTATTATTATCATGATGATTGGGTATAAGTGGCAGGGATCATTGGGAGAAAATTAGATTTCAAGTGGAGAGTGAAAAATTGAACAAGAATTGTTGCTATTGGACGGGTTGGTCCCTGCCACGGGATGTCAAAGGGAGATAAAGAGAGACAGAGAGTGAGGACAGAGAGAGTCAGAGAGCGAGGATAGAGAGAGATAGAGAGCAGGGATTGAGAGAGGGACAGAGAGCGGAGATAGAGAGAGACAGAGAGCAGAGATAGAGTGAGACAGAGCGGGGATAGAGAGAGATAGAGAGCAAGGATTGACAGGGACAGAGAGCGGCGATATAGAGGGACAGAAAATCGGGATAGAGAGGGACAGAGAATGGGGATAATAACAGTTATAAAGGGAAGGGAGGCGGAAAAAACTAGTAGATCTAGGGCCCGATCTAGGGCCTAGAGAGTGGGGAGTAAGAGGCACTATCATTTGTTTTATTCACGTTTTATTCATTCAAGAATTTTACTATTTTCATCTTAATAAATGTTAAAACCATCTCGTCTCAAGCAGGCAAAGAGGTTTGACCAAGGTCAAGTTAGTAAAGCACTGAAGTTGGTGCAAGTGTCAACAGGATGCAATTCAGGGAACCCGCACTTAGTCACACATATGGTCAGACCTCCAGGTTGGCATTAGATGTGTTCTACCCTGTAGATAAGATTATTTTAATTTCTTTCTTTCGAATCTTAACAACACAGATGGTTTAATGATGAATATGTATAGAATGTATCATCTATATCACTATCATTGATTAATGAATGTTATTTGCTCCTGTGAAAATCGTGGCTATATGTTCAGTTCATGATATATGTACATATACAATATGTATATATAGGTAATTCTCCCAATAGGGCGTCATTTCATTTCCAGCCTATGGTGTCTACAACTTGCATTTGGGATAATCACACATGATTATAACCATTTGATTTTTGTTCGTTGGCCATGACGAAATAGTTACGCAAATTAATTTAGCTTCTATTATTTTCCCTGGTATATCATGAAACAGTTGAAAATGTTATGATATGCGAGAATTTCATGGAGAATTTCAAATGATCCAGATCCATGAAGATCTCGCAGAGCTGTGGCTATTTTACTGAAGCTATGTTGTTTGTCATTAAATATTTAATTGGGATTATCGTATACTTATTTGTGAATATTCCTATTCAAAAATTGCAAAAATGACCTTTCCTCACGTGTTGGGCTCTAGATTCCTTAATATTTGAGCCTGAGTGCCATTCTTTTAGGATTGTATAGGAGAGAATATAAATTTACAGGAAATGCAACCCCATATCCTCCCATCCTTATTCCATTATTTTCGATTTCTAACCCTGAAATGCAAGACTTTTCTGAGAATGGCCAAATAACAATTATTGTAAATAAATGGCATTAATGAAATGATGGTTATACTATTCTAATGGATACCCATTACACAAAGTCGAGCCAAGGGAAACCTAGCTGGGCCCTGTGCTAGTCTAGTAACTGTAGGTATCTCTCTGGCACATTCCTCTGAATGTGAGTTCCAGGTCTGTAACTGTCCCACACTTCTTGCAAGTCATCACAGCAAAAGGGTTCGGTGGATGGACTGGGTCTGTGTACGCTTATATTTGTATTTCTTGGGAAGTTTCCCCTCGCCTATCTACTCACATTCTATTGAATCAAAGACAACAAGATTCAACTGCTTGGACTAGGAAATTTAGGATGCAGAAATGATTCTCCAAGGTAAGGGAAACTTGATTAAATTCAGGGTAGGGAATATCTTTTCAGCAACCGGAATTTGGGCCTATTTTAGGTTGGGATTCGGGACTTAAAAGGGCCTACGGAATTCGGGAAAGGGGTTCAGAGCCAGCTTTACTTTTTCCAGATAGGGATTGCAAATAGAAAAACGGGATTGCAAATTGAAACCTGTGGGATTCGGGAAATGGGGCTTATAAAAGATGGGAAACGGGATTCAAGATTAAGGGGGGGGGGGTCTTCCCTACCCTGTAAATTATATTGGGGCAGGAAACTTGGGGCAGTGAATACATAGGGCTAGCACACATTTCTTTTCATCTAAATCGACTAATTGATACAGCCTTGTTTTAAGTAATTGCCAATCTTTCATATCTTCAATTATAGCAGAGGGACCACGTGGCCTTTGTCCTCTATATAAAAAGCAGGACCAGGCGGAGGGAAGCAGAGCTTTCTGAGGGTTGGATTCCGGTAAATATATTTGTGAGTTATTTTATTTTACACATTGTATTATTTTATTCGTATTCAGGTATTATTGTGATTTTACTTAAGCTTGGCAGTTAATCCTTCATATCTTTAATTATATCAGAGGGACCATTGGTATTCAGGTATCATTGTGACTCTACTTGATTGTGTATTTATTTAAGGACTTATTGTGTGCCTCCAACAGCTGCATTCTATTTCACATGTATAGCCTATTCTTTACAGAAGCTGGTATGTAAAAGTACACCCAACAAGAACATGATGAACCGTTTACAGAAGCTGATATGAAGAAGTAGTACACAAACAAGAAACTGATGAACCAAATGATGACCCAAATATTAATGTTAATAAATGGAATCGACATCCCAAATAATGTCCATATGTTTGCCCCCAGTTAGCTTTAGATCAACATTAAACCAGAGTAAAAGTAGGCAGGTTAAGTTAATGTTAATAATATTCACCTAGATTTTACATGAATTATTTGGCGTCAAGTTAACGTTGATACCTCAACAAATATGTTAATGTTAATTCAACCTCAAATGTAACATTTATCTTAACGTTAATTTGAAGTTAAACTTAACACCAATATTAACGTCAACCTCATGTTAATATTAATGTTAAGATTAACGTTAATATTAATGTTAATATTAACATTAATATTGATGTTAAGTTTGCGCAAAATTGAGTCCACACATTCACGTATATATTAACGTAAACCATTGACGTAAAGTTGATCTAAATATTGACGTGAATTGAGGTAAAGTTAACCTCAATTTGTTACCTGGGTATACCTTTCAGGGAAAGAGCAACTTATGATTTGACATATACAGTGACATAGGTTTAGCCTTAAACGCATGAGTAAGAACTTTCGGTGTAACAACTAGGCATCTTGCTGTTTATAGTTTAAAAAAAAAAAAAAAAAAAAAAATAGTTCCAAGAATGAAATGACAAACATGTACCATGCATCATATTATATCCAAAAATCAGCCTTACAATATTTTATTCCGGGTTCCATGCTAAAATGCCTGTACTAATTTGGTAATTAAATCCCAGCAATTTAACTGAATAAAAACACCTGACAAAAAGAAATCTACTTGTATAAAGAAAGTACTGTGTGCCATTCCGCCACAGTAACAGAAAAATAAGTAATAATTTGTGTTTGAAAAAAAAAAATAAAAAAAAAATAATTTGGGTTTGAGTTTGTAAATTATTATTAAGGATTGGACAGTGCGGGGAAGTACCTGCCACATTCAATATTCAATATTCTTCAAAAAGATTTGAAATAGATAAAAAAACATTAAGAGACGTTCGTTTCTATGCCTCTCATTTGTTCCAGTGATATGGTTCAATGTAGAGTTGAAATTTAAAAAATGTTTGTAAAGTATATAAAAATATGGACAATAGTGACATGTGGATGCTGAATGTTCCAGCCAAGTATCATCCATAATTATAGTTAATATTAATTAATATTATTAATATTAATAAGAGTTAATATTTGATACAAATATCAAAAGATGTAAAGACGTGACATCTCAATGCTCCTAGCGGAAAATATGTGGAAACCCATACAGTTGATATTTAGAAACATCACCAGTAAGAACATAAGAAGCTTTTAGTCCGTATTGTATGTTTTATGAAGTACAATATATTTGCACAGGTATTAGTTCTTGGGTTAAAAAACATTACAATTTCACAGAAACCACACTGCATTAGCTTTAAAGTCTAACAACCAATATTGTCTCTACTTTGTTCCCATGATATATTGGCTAATAAGCCTGGCTAAAAAGATGTGGGATCTAAGACAGTTGATATTGGTCAATGTCTTTTGTAAGAATATCAGAAGCTTCACTTCGGGATTGTAAGTAGTAGTGAAAGGCCCGCACAGGTGACCTTTAGGAGTAATCCAAGATGGTCGCCAAGCCCTAGCCCCTCCCCTAGCCCCTTGCTCGCTCTCCCGATGTGCATTGTAAAATCCCTCAGTGCATGCAAAAGTGCCACTGACCAGTCACAAAAGTGCAATCCGCTCAAAAAAGCAGTTTTGCACCTGGTTTTGCACCTGATGCAATGTGCCTCATCAGATGCACTCCAAAAATGCGTATCAGATATATGTATATAAATCTGGTATCAATGCACTAGCTACATGCAGTTGAACTAATGAAAGAAATAATCAAAGTTCCACTCCAAATAAGAGCATTGCCTATCTCTGCCTGTTTAAGAAATATCATTATATTTCAAGGCAACATATGAAAACATACATGGTGAATACAGCGTTTTTCAATGTAAATGTTAAACTGTTACAGGCATGTAAAGAATGAAATACTTATGAATTAAACCTCTACCTAAATGTCCTGTGCATTTGTATGAATAATGATTATGAATGAATAACTTTTATTTGGTAACTCCCTCGCTCTCCCTCACATAGCAATAGCAATGAAAGTGCCTCACTGAGTGCATCATAACTGTGTCTTTTACACCTGGTCAGTAGCGCATTGTTGGGAGTATCAGAACCATATTTATAAACCAGATCCATGGAGCATATTGTATTTATTTGAGAATCTCATATATTCATCTGTATAACCTAAACACTCTTAACTGTTCTATCACAAATAATAGTTCAAACCAAATCCGCACCCAAAACTATATACATACCATAAAATTCTACAACACAATGAAGCTACAACAGGTTATAATACCTGCTCACTCACCTGCATGGCATTCACACCTAATGTCGCACATATGTGACACTCCACTCTCTGACACTCAGACTCAGTCTCTGACACTTATTCATAGAAACCCCTCCCCACGAAACTAAACAATGTAATGATACCTTCAAATTATCCAAATATTACTTCTCAAATTCCCCTCCGGATTTAATACATCCTTTTATAATTTCTACCACATTATGAATCTGATGTTAAATGGCTTCCAGAATCATACAAATACTCTTACACCACTACCAATAGTTTACACAAAGTCTGAATCATTCAAGCTTTTACACTAAAAGGAAATACATGTTTATGAACATTTCAGTTTCCAAATTAATCCAAATCATGAACATGCAAGAGAATTCCCAATGGGTTTCATCTAGGGTAGACCGACAGCCTTCCCCTTTCTCTCTTTGAATAAAAAATCGCCGTCTACTAAGTGTACTGCATACGTGTTACGATTATGCGCGGCTATACCGCTCTCATGCTTGTATTAAGATCAAAATGATGCATTCGGTTGAATTCCTCATTCTCTCAGCTTTCTGTAGCTATAAAGTTTGTGTATGTTAGCCAAGTTTCAAACATATGAGAGTGCTTTTGACATGTGTTATCCTAAAAAAATAATATTAGATTCCTTCCCGATATGAGAGATGTGTATGCTACTACTATATTATATATATAAATCTAACATCCAAAATCGTCCCTCTTCCAAAACAGGTTCCTGTACAAAGGCAAATGTGCCTGGAATACTCTCCCTACCAGGCTACAACACATAGATACCCAAAAACAATTCAGACAAGAATTGGAATTATTTTACTCAAGGAATTAAATATAATATTCAATAATTATCAAAAATCTCAGGTAACTGGCTCGCTGGTACATGTTTCTTACCTCATATGTTCTCCAAACTGACTGTCAAAATCGCCTATGTATTATACAAACCAAATCTCTTTATATTATATTATATTATATTATATTACTATTTTGTAGTTACTTTATCGCCAACAGACCAATGATAGTATAATATTGGTGGGATAACAAAACCTATACATATGTACAAATTATGTATTTCACTCTTTCATTTCTATGTAATATTATGTTACCAACCGACCAATATAGTACAATATTGGCCGGCTTTCATACAAAAAGCATGTATTTGTACAGTTATTTTCTTATTCTTATTAAAACAAGTAATGCATTAAGGAAGTAGATCCGATGCAATGCTCACAAAATGTCATTATATTCAACCCTTGATAGTCGTAGGTCCATCTGATATTCCGTATTCTCTCATTATTTGTCTAATTTTATCTTTATAATCCAAAGCCTAAGTCGAGTATAGGACAATTAAGGCCTTCGAAATTAATGGTAACTGTCAGCAGAAATGGAATTAACTTTTTATATAGACATGTAGACCCTTTTGTCCTTTTCGTATTGTAATATCAAACTATCTGACAAATAAAAGATTTTCTTATCTTACATCTTATATGTAAAACACCAGTAAATTACACCTATTCACATAACCTGTTTATTTGACATGAACTTGATACTTGGATATATTAAATACATTGTCCTTAGTAAATGTATTCATATAACATTGGCGCTTTTCACTAGGTGGCGCCACTAGTGAACAGTTAGCATTTTCAATTTATTTTATAATGAAAGTGATGCTAATACACTTATGTTGCATTTATAAACTATACATATTGGAAATCATATATATTTAGAAGTATTATAAATGATATTCTTCCATGGTTTATTTGTATAATTTATCTGTTTGATGTTTGAAATGTTGTGGCCGAAGCACCCACATAACTGTACATATGATTATACCTAGTCTGCCGAGAGGCTCTGGAATCTTGGTCAATGGAAATAAGCTATCCACAGAGCATGTACTTGCCACCAGGAGGGCTATGCTTGAAGTGGCGATGCAGCAGCCAAAGTGTATATGTTTAAAGCATGAAAAAGATGTATTGTTATCCCAGGAGTGAAGCAAATATGCCAAAAAACTTTTAGAAATGTATTAGGAATATAAATATTTCCGGTACTCTAATATTACTACTATATGCAATTCATCAGCTATGGAAAATATATCAGGTCTATAGAGCATTGAAGGAGGCTAGATGAGTGCAACAGAACCATATTTTATAACCTGGTAAATAGTGCATTGTTGAGTGCATGAGAACTGCATTCATAAATCGGGTCCATAGAGCATGGTAAAATCAAGTTTGAGCCTCACAATCGTTTACGATTTCCACTAGTAAAGCACCAGGTCGGAATCAGGTGTAAATTTCCAGGTAAAAATCAGGTTAGAACTGTTCTATTGCACATCGGGCTGTGGTCGAAGTCCAAGATGGCTGCCAAGCCCCTAGCCCCCCTAGCTTGTTATTTCGAAGCCCTATCTCGAAGCCCTTGAGCTTGGTTGGTTTATCTCGAAGCGATGACTGGTGGTGGTGGTGGTGGTGGTGTGTACCAGCACCACTGCCCCCCTGGATGAGGTGGTGGTGGTGGTGGTGTAGCACCACCGCCCCCTCTGTGGATGGTGGCAAAGGGGGGGGGAGAGAGTTGGAGTTGTGTGCTTTATTGATATAATGGTTGGGGAGAGTTCGAGAGTTGGAGTTGTGTGCTTTATTAATATAATGGTGGAATGGGGAGAGTTGTGGAATGGTGGAATGGTGGAATGGGGAGAGTTGGAGTTTGAGAGTTGGAGGAGCGCTTGAGGAACGAGAGACATGGGCGTGCGTAAAAGAGCGAAATTGTGCGTGTTCCCCAATTTTGATATACTACTAGCTGAGCGGTGGAATTGTGAAGAGGGATCACATGGGGAATCATGTAGGAATCTTGAGGGATCTACATGTTTTATATGTTTGTGATGAATATAGAATATAGTTGGGTTTTTTTTCTTGAAATATGGGGACATTGCTGGAGGTCCAGCAGGTGTTTCATTTAACTTTATTCATATACGAGTTTTGCATGTGTTGGTGGCTTATCAGTTGTCAGAGCATTGCCCCGGCGCCGGGCTCGGTCTGAGATCGAGCGTCGAGCAAGGGGTCAGAGGTTAAGAAGAGGCAGCCCCGGTCGCTAAGGTTGATTGAGTGACTGGAATGAACTGGAATGAAAGAATGAATGGGAGGGTTATGTTTTCCGATGTAACCCGAGTTTTCTACGAAGCCGCCATTTTGCCGAGAGATTTTGAAAACAAGAGATTGACGCTTTCAAGGGATTGATTAATTTTCAACGATTACCGAGTAAGTATTGGTTTATATTGCTTGATTTATGGTTATTACGTTAGTATGTGATGTATAGCATGTAAAGAAACCTGTAAGAACTGTTTTACTGGTGTGTAGGGTTGTAGAATCGATGTGAAATTTTGAAATCGAGTGAATTTGATTCTAAAGTTTCCGAGCACGTAAGCGAAGGAGGGGAGCAAGCAAGGAGGGTGCTGCCCGTGGGTAGGGTGGTGGTTGTGTGTATGTATCAATGGGGCATGAGGTTAACTTTGATCACACATAATGTTATCAGCATAATGTTATATTTTGCAGAATGGATATTGAAACCCTTGATGGCTGGCGCCTAAGGTGCGAGTATGTGTCAGTAGTAGACCCAGTAGAAGTACTGATAGAAGTTTGGGTGGAAGGTGTGCGTATTTACTACTCTAGTATGGCCCCCTGCCCTGTCTGGACAGGGATAATCTTTTGCCCCACGACAAGGGCTACTGTCTTTCGGATGAGGTTCTTGGCGAATAGACTGGAAGTGACGCGCATTGCGCAAGAGGTAGTGAAGTCTTCTGTTACGTCTGTTTTTCCTCAGTGTAAGTTGAATTATTATTATAATATTATGAATATTATTATGAATATTATTATGAATATTTTATTACATTATTATGAATTGATTCATGAATAAGTAAGCTTTGCTTACAGCTTAAGTGATGTAGGCCTATAAATAAAATATGACTCACAAAATGTGATTTGTGAAAATTTTGGTTGGTGGAAATAGGATCATTTGAAAAAATGTTTTTTTTACTTTCAGTGTAGCTGTCTTGTATGCCAGTACGATGGCAGTACTACCAGGCCCCAGGCTCTGGAGAGGAGGAACACCACCGCCTCCACCACCACCACCACAATCAAACGCACGAAGGAAACTAATACAATGGGAATTGGACGGTTTTGATCTGGATCTAATGTTAATATGGGCCGTGTAGCAGACCCTCGACGGATAACGTTTGGTAAAAAAGTTAGCAGCGACAGCTTTTTACATAACCTAGAGAAGAGTGGATTACCGCTGTATTTATCCTCTTTAAACGGGGATGAGGTTGACCGCCTACCTGAGGGAACTGGATGGTACTTTCCTTCGCTGTATCTGTGTGTTAGTTTACTTTACAAGCAGGCATTTCCGAAAAAGGGGAGAAATGCAGTAACCAGACATTTAGTGCATCAATTCGAAGAACGTTTGATCAGAGCCAGCCGAGGAGAATTAATACCAGGAGGTGTTATTTTTGAATGTATGGAATTTTCCTTTGAGGAAGTTGTTTATAGGGGATTTTTCTATTTGAAAAAAGACAAGCGACTTTATGCATCGTCCCATCTGAGATTGAGCGTCTTGCCGTATTTCGACCAGACAGGACTTCAGTGCGCTCACACATCCCTGGCGGTGTATTTAGAGAACAACTTTTTCTCCATTGGATTATCGTATGTGGACTGGCTCAAGAGCAAAAAGAAGAAGAACTGGCTGAAATGTTTGTGTGGAGCAAACATTCCTAGAAGTTTGCCTGACACTACGAGTTGTTGCAACATTTTAGGAGTTGAGCATGTGTTTAGTGGTTCAGATATTGTAAGAAAAAAAAATGAGCAACCCTGCTATTGCAACCAAGTTTGAGAAGGTGTTTAGGCAATTGGACCGAGATTGGATGTTGCTAGCCCCTCGACTGCATTGTTGCAGCGGATTTTTTAGATTTTTTACAGAGAGTCCGTTGCTTATGTTACTGGAGTGGAAAAGCGCTTTGAGTGGGTCTGATTTTGAAGGCTACTGTCAGCTTTACCGTGCTTTACGTGATTGCGAGCGCATGGACTTGAGTGAAATGCTGGAGCAAGAATTTACGAGAGCAGACCGAACTTTAGAATTTGCCATTTTAGAAAGGCTGTCGACTATGATTGCTGAATGTTGGCGTCGTTTGGGGATGACATTGGGTTTAAGATATAGTCAGATTAAGACTATAGAAGATCGCATGAGAGAGCAGAAACTGACTCTTCAAGCAGTGAGCAGCTACTGAGAGCCTGGATAAAACAGACTGAGTCGCGCTCTGAAGGCTGGATTAATCATGATAAGCTGAACTGATCTCCTGGCAGAGCTATAAGTATGTGTGGTTATTTGGTGTAGTTATCACTTGTTAGCCAGACTTTGAAGAGACAACATGGATACCTTTATTTTCGCTCCCCTACCAGCTCCGCTGGCCACTCTGCTGCCACCAGCTCCGCCTTCTCGCTTGTGCTTAGCGACAAAGTCAGTATCGCTAAACAGAGTGTGAAATCTGTGAAACTTTCCAGGACTAGAACGGACGGTGTTGTGCGACATCTCTTTATGAGTTTGTCAGCTCTTGAGCTTATTGCTGGAGCTATGAAAAAGGGGATTACCAGTGAGCTTGTAGAGTGCCAGAATGGCTGGACGGCTGTATGCAAACAGTTTAACGATCGTGCCTATATTACCATTAGCACAAGGAATGAAGAGGGAAGTGGATATTACCCCTGGTCGTGGTTTAACTTTACATTGGAAGAGTCAAATGAGCTTATTGCCTCACTGCCGGCTTTTGCAACCTGGTGCAAATCTAACAACAGCAGCACCAGCAGCACAAGCAGCACCAGCAGCACCAGCGGCAAACGCAGTAGTAGTGTCGCCAACTTGAATGTTTGCAGCTCAAAGAAAGCCAAGTTACCTGTGAAAACGATCGAGCTATTTACATGGACTGGCTATAATGGCGATAGGGTTGTTTCTGAGAATGAAAGCAAATTTCTGATGAGGAAGAACTGTGTGAAATCCTCTGAGGAATTTACAGCCGGAGTAATCGCTTACTGCCCTGACGTTCATGTGGAGATTAAGAGCGAGAAGGTGCCTTGCCCGAATTACGAGGAGTTGGCCGAAACAATGTATGGCATTGTTTTAAAGAAATGCTACGATGAGATACGCCCAATTAATTGCACAGGTTGCATTCAAGCCGCAGAGGCACAGCTCGCACACGAAGGGGGTTGCATTGGGATATTTTCGGGTACAGTGTGAAACTGGACGTATGCGCTGCCTATTTTTCCATTGACTCGGGTGAGTTGATGGATGTTGTGGGAAGAATGGCTGAGTACTATGACTTGAGGGAAGGACCTGAGATTACGACTGCGGTGGAGAACATGCTTAAAAGGAGATGGGCTGAAATTGTTGATATGGACTATTTCAGTGAACTTTCCATTCCCGAGGAAATTAAAATGCTTGCGTGAAAAAAGACAATGAACAATTGACAATTACGGTTATATAAGTACCAGCACTTTTATTGAAGTGATTTTGTGAGACTGGCGCGTAAAAAAATGTACAACCAAATAATGATTTGGATCTAATAATAATAATAATAATAATGTCAAAATTACATGTAGATGATCAATGTAAATGCGGCTAATGTAATACAATGTACAAGAAATCAAGTAAATGGGGCTAATACAACCAAATAATGATTCACTGATATTATAACAAGCTAGGGGGGCTAGGGGCTTGGCAGCCATCTTGGACTTCGACCACAGAGCGAGCAAGGGGCTAGGGGAGGGGCTAGGGCTTGGCGGCCATCTTGGATTACTCCTAAAGGTCACCTGTGTGGGCCTTTCACTACTACTATTGTACATTTGATATAACGACCAATTTTACAAATTAGTGATGTATTGAAGAAAAATGAGTCACAAGTCTGTGTATTATGCTTCTAGTATTCGTCACAAGGCCTTCTCAGGCACAAGATCTGTGTGACATAAGTCTTTATTGTAAGAACAAGAGTAGTAGAGAGGTATTTATTCACCCCAAGTGTCACGGCTAGTTTTGATAACACACAACACATGCTTATTCACATGACGTCACTTCCTGTGTGCATGCTCAGACGTGTAGTATTGATTACCATGCGCCTCATTACACATGCCTATTCTCATGACGTCATTTCCTTTAGACAAGCTCAGACAAGTAGATGTGATTATTACGTATCACTTATCCCTTTTATGAGATTATTACGTATCACATATCCCTTCCTATGTGATTAAAGATAGTTAATAATAATACACCAATGAGAGAGAAAGAGATAATCTTTGTGGGAACTATAAGTTTATATACTCTTATACACAGCTGTTAATTATCTAAGTCATGAATCATTTGATATTAATCAGGAATTAAATCATTTGTTTGATTATGAATTAGTTTCAATGGAGATTGGCATCTCCACTCTTTTCGTATAAATTGAGAGGGAATTTTACTTCTTTACTCACTTTCCTTATATCACTAGCCTCTATTAGAACTCTTTTTGACTGTAATAATGGCTCCAACTAAAATTTCTGACAATTTAAGTGTGGAGTTTAAAAGAGCCGGAAAGTTAACATTGATTCGGAAAAAGGAAGATTACGTGAGATATGTTTCAACTCATATTAACATCTTGAAGAGAGCATTTGAGGACAAAGATCAGCTAAAAAATGGTTCGGTCTTGTCTCTTGATGATGGGTGGTCCATAGAGATGGATATCTACTACGACACAGAGTTTGTCTGTTTTGTCCACTCAGACAAAACTTCTCAGAGGATTTCGTATGTAATTTTATTGCTTATTCTGATTTTGTTAATAATAAGTTACTATACTAAACATTTTTAATATTTCTATTTTCTCTTTTTCACATATTTACCTTATATCATTTATATATAATAAATATGTTCTTTTTAGGAGAGATTGTTTTAATCTCAGTTTTGAAGAATTGATAACACTGGAGAGGGAAGTTGGAGGACGAATTGATTCAAGCCCTCTAAAAAGAAAACGAATGGACAATGATGACGATGAAAGCGACAAGAAGAAAAACAGGCCACATAAAACGGAGTCTTTCAGATGGCACATTAAGCTAGGAGAGGAAACTCTGGAGTCATCGGAGACGTCATTTTTGACGTTTCAAACTTGTCGTGCTCAGGGGGTGGGAGCTCTGTAACGCACTGAAAAAATGGGGGCATATATAGACTATGAATGTGAATCGAAGAACACGATTTCCATGCTGGAAATTGTCCTTAAGACGTTCTACTACCTCCTATTTTCTGAATGCTCCCGACTTGCAGTAGCTGCCACGGGTCAAGAAGGACCCATCCAATCCCATTCAAGTGAACCCATGTTCAATGCGGCCACACTTCATAGGGGCGACTTGAGGATATCCAACCTAAGGCTTATTGAGTGTGCGGAAGAGATGGCCACTCACTACAAGGTTCCCGAGGCAATTCCAAAAAGCCTCATAGGAGAGGTCATGAGAAACAAGAAAATTGAAAACGTCGACTTTAAATCTTTCAGTTTTGAGCAAGAATTCAGAATTTTGGATACAATGTAAACTGATGTTACATTTGAAGATTTTCCTTGATCGTATTTCTCTTGAAATAAAGAAAAGATTTGAAAAATGGTGTTTATTCATTATTTATTTTATTGGTGAACAGTATTTATTCACTTTCACTTGAAGACTCAAGCTCATAGACCATTCCTTTTTCCTTTGCTTTCTTTTTTCGAAGGGCACAGTTTAATTTAAACATATTCTTGGTCCACTTCCTAATGATGAGATTTAAATAGGCCTCATTCATCTGCAATATAAGCTTACCGAAATTAAAATCAGGAATAAGCACACGTATATTTATATTTGTGACTGTTTATTTCTAAGAAATAAGAGAATGTTCAAGTAACTATTGCATTTTTATAACCACAACAATATGTACATTAACAAAGAGAGTTAAATTTCAAGAGTATATAAAATATAAATGCACATAAAGAGTATATATATATATATTTACTATCGTATATCTTTCACATAAAGATATATATTTTTAAAACAAGACCGATACTTAGTCTTGTTACATAATCAGGACATAAATCCCTTGGTTTATCTATCACATGCATTTTAAGTAATATATATTTACTATTTTCAATATAACTATGAAATGCTTTCTAACAACACTACTAAACAATAATAACAAAGACTATTGGAAGGTATATCTCAAGTTTCGTTCTTTCTATGCTATGCAAAAGGCAATACATTTATCCCTCACTAGAGGGAAGCACTGAACAGTGTGCTTCGAGATCATCTATTTCTACATCTTAGCAATTCCCCACTAGGGGGAAGCACCTACCGGTGCAATGGACTTAAACCACATATTAGATTTATTTCAACGCGTTTTCTAGACTCAATTAAGAACTATGACTATTTTCCTTACCCTATACTAGACACGAGAACCGTGCGTAACCTCCTTACCCTATGCTAGACACGAGAACCATGAGTAACCAATATTGAAAGATTGATGAGAAATTTTACTCTGTTTTAATGAGAAGGTTAACATAGACATGGGAATTTCTCCTTAATGGAACATAATAAACCCTCTTCTCATATTTTATTTACCTCGTTTCCCTTAGACCACTTGAATAATATCAATACAAATGAATGGAATGAAAGAACTGGAATGGATGAGCATATCATAATTTCCTCATAAGACACGTGGAAACATGACCATTTCTTATATAGTTGTTACGATAATACAATATTTAGTGGAATGTTGTAATATCAAATGATCAGAATATTTTCCTTATCTAGAGATTTACCCTTACTAAGAATTATCGTTTAAGAATGATAAAAATTAATAATTCATCTTATATTTACCCGATACGAGAGGGAATCTCCTGGCATTTCAAGAATTGACGAAATGTATAATATTTCTGCCTTGAACATTTCATTTCTTTGAAATAATCGTTGTTCTGAAGGAGATCGTTCACTGAAATAGTAGTTCACAATACATAGCTTCCTTAGCATTAAAAAGTTCCATTAAAATATAAATTTTCTTTATACTTCTGAAATAATAGTTTCTCTTTTGAATAAATAAACTCACCTAGACATTTTCCCAACTTGAAACCAAGACTTGTTACAATGAATGCTTCTCACAAATTTATACATCCATAAATATGTATATAATATGTGGGAACAATGGCTCTCAAAGATATTAGGTCTTCTAACAATAAAGATTACAGTAGCACCTGCTATGGTTTCACATTAATTTCAACATACCATATCTTTTGAAAGGGTAATAAATGTCTGTCTAGTCAGGATAGCGAGTAGGTGGCCTCTTTGCACGTGTGCTTCTTCTGGGTGAATTTACAGAGAAGGTGACCTTTTGTTCTTTTTTCTTTTTTTTGTCTTTTCGTTCAGGAATTGGTGGGTTTTTTTTCTTTTCTTTGGAGGTGGAAGGTTTGTTTGGTGGAATAATTACACGCGGGGGAATGGGTGGAGCTTTCCTTAGTGGGGTGTTTGATGAATTTCTAGGTTGGGTTGGTTCTGGGCATTCAGGAGTTTTAGTTATTTCTTCTTTTTCTTCTTCATCGATAACTGACACCTCTTCTTTTTGAAAAATCTTAGATTCTTTGGCTTCTGAATTTGGGGTTGAGTAGATAGAAGGAGTAAAATCCAACATTTCAATGTCTGTTATATTGGGATTAATTTTCCTAATACACTCATTTGAAAGACCAAGTACTTTAAACAATTGAAGAGCCTTTTCCCTTGGAATAACAAAACACAATGCAAGACATAAAATCATGAAAAGTGCACTTGCACCGCAGGTAATACCACTTATTGTTAATATTCCTTTGGAAAAATCCGCAGTAATTGTCATAGACTTAGGAGCATTTCGAATGACTGGGTTAGATTTCTCAATTTTCTTATCTATATTAATTTTCGGGTAATCTGTCAAGGGTGGCTTTTGTTCTGGAAAAGAAGAGGTGTTATATTGTTCTGTCACAGGATTTTCATTATCATGCCCATTGTCTTTAGAATAATAATAATCATCAATCACACCATTTCGAATCAATTCATGCTCAATATCCGTTTTACCGTTATCATACCCCGTGGGGGGGTCTACATTTAATTCACCTTCATTTTCTCTCGATTCAGGAATGTTCGTGGGTTTAAACACTAATATTTCTTTTTTAGGTAAGAAATCAGAAGAGTCGGGCTCCTCTTGAATGTCAAATTTATTTGCAGGATAGGTCATTTCTTGGCTTGGCTTTTCTTTCTCAGCAAAATCTGTTGGTGCTTCATCGACTTTCGTGGTTTCAGAGGTGATTTCATCATGTTTACTGTCTAAAATTTCACCTTGAATTGGATTTTCGCTCGTGAAGGAATTAGGGAGATGTTCTTGCTCTTGGATCTTGCCAGGGGTCGGGTCTTCTTCCTCAGGAAAAGTAATGGAATGTTCATTTTTTCTTGAGGGTTCGAGGGTAAATACTTCTTGTTCTTGTTCATGAATTTTGCCCTGGGTTGGATTTTCATTCTTGGGGAGAATGGTGGGAGTTTCAAAGGATACGTCAACATGACTTTCCTCTTGAATCTCACCTTGGATTATGTGTTCATTCCCAGGGGAAATAGTGGAAAGTTCAAGGGACATACCATCTTTTTGTTGGTCTAGAATCTGTCCTTGGGTTGTCTCTTCATTCTTGGGAAAATTAAGGGAAAGTCCATTTTCTTGTGTCGGTTGGAAGGTAAAAACGAAAAGTTCATTTTCTTGAGTGGTTTCAAAGTCAATACTAACTTGGTGCTGATCAATAGTCGTCTTTTCTTCATTTGTCTTGTCCATTTTTTCAGAAGCATTTTCATTACAGTTAGTAAGAAAATTAATTCCTACATTAATTCCTTTTTTCTTCAGTTCACATTGTGAGAATCCTGTAGTGAGACGAAAATCTACTGTTCTTAGGTTAGGAAATCCTCTTGCGAGATTGGTGACATCTCCATTTATAAAGCACAGACGTAAATCCAAGACTTTGACATCGTACCGTATTGGGAGGCTAATAATTCTCTTTAGCTCAATTCCTCGACAAGTAACTGTTGATGATCTACATGTGCACAAATGACATAATGGAGAGGCTTGACTTAGGGAAATAACCCCTAAAAATACGCAAAGAAATGGAGGTATCATTCTCGAGCCATTTATGATCCGATTGAATCAATGGAGCATGTGTGTGTTTTCCCCCCTTTCCAATATGTTATCCAGTTTAACTAACCTATCACCCCTTTTTAGGGTAAGTTAGACACCCCAGTTTCACATCCTTAACTTAGCTGGAGGAGGCCCCAAGTGGGGGGGTCAATTCCTAATGGGAGCTTTGCACCTCACCCGGCACCCCGATTCTTGAAGTGGGTATTCCCCAAAATACCCTCGCAATTCAAATGTTTTATTTGAATAGAGACCCCCTAACATAAATTGTTAATGAACCCCCTTTATTTCATTGATAAAATATGATACATATAACGCAAGATCACCTTTAGTTGATTCACTAGTCGTGATTTGTATATAAAGAACTCCTTCTTAACCTTCAAGAATATTTGGGAGACCTAACGGATTGACCATGCTTGCCCTAAGGATTTTATTGATTACCTATTTTTTAGGGAGGATTCTTTCACAGGATATTTGTAGTCCTAATTATTGCAAATGCTCTTCTGTTACAAGAACAATTACTTGTCGCATTGCAGGATCTCCTTTTGATTTGGAAATTAAAGAAGATCGAGTGATGGAATTCCTAGATTGGAGGGTATGCGGGATAGGAGAATTTCGTCATGATATTCTTCAGAGGGGTTTTCCGTCCCTTAAAATAATTGACATTTCACGACAAAGATTTAATTCGTCCCGGCTTTGTGGATCTATTCCATCTGGAAATATTACCTATCAGATTGTGTCTGATTGCTCAATAGACCATACATCAACTTTATCTTTCCTCTCCACAAAACCAAGACTTACGCCTCAATCTCCGTCCACCACGACTGCTACCAGCATCCCATTTCCCACCACTCAGGATAAGACTCTACCATATAAAACAACTTCTGATTATTCATTTACATCCACTGACTCACCAAGCGTTACAAGTACAACCACTCTACTACCCCCAGAATCAGAAATTACTGGAATTTCAGTCTTATACGGGTTTTTATTCGCATTGGCGGGAGTTGTCGCATCAATTTTGGTGTGTATTGTCGCATTCATCGTGAAGAGATTTCAGGTTCATCGACGAGAGGAGAGGCTTATTGGGCACATGAACTTTGGCAATAATATCTATAATCCTTCTCATTCCTACCAAGTGTCAAATGCGGCAGTCATTGAGGGGGAGGATTCCGAAATCTAAGGTGTGTATAATTTTATAATCATTGAAACTTTTTCGTTGAAATTCCTATTCTACTGGTGCTGCCATCTGTTTTATTATTCCCGAGTTAAGGTGCGCTACTATATTGATTCGAAGAGTATGTTATATACATAATGAAAAGAGAAAAATTCATGACTAATGAATTCTTATTCCTTTTCAGTGCAGAGGGTATTTCTAGGAGCTTCTCTTCTTCATTAAATTAGGTAAGAACTCTGTCATATTTCATTTGATATTGATTTTAAGAATAGACTATACCAACACCTGAATTGCTGTTACTGTAAATGTGGCGCTAGTCTCTAGGTGTCTAATTAAGTGCTATCTAATTACTTAATGATCTAATTGTATTCATCAACTGAAATCATCTAAGTAAAACTAACTATCAGCTCTGGTTGCATAACTACCCCTCTACTGCTCGTAGTTCTAGCACTTTCATGATTTAAATGTCATTATTATTATGTACAATCATTCAGAATTCTCTATCAATAGGTGAAAGTGTGACACTTGTAATGTTACCCACTAAATAGTCTCGTAAAATCTGACGGTGAAGAAGGAGAAAACCAAGGGTATAATTGAAAGACAGTAAGAATCGCCGTCCACCAGTCCCAGCTAGAAGTAGACCCCGAGAAAAGAAACTCTATTTATTCCTAAATAGTCCTAACTAAGTTGAAAGAAGATGTTATTGTTTAAAAGATATTGATGAAAAGAGGTGAACGGTATCTTAATTTAAAACATACACAATCTAATAGATTTAATTAATATCTTGACAAGGACTTGATAGTAGTAATTATGAACACAGAGGTTGGCATGAAAATTGGCCATAATTCAAAAACAAAAAAAGTATATTAAGATGAATGAAGGCTCATTGCAGATGGTGATTGAAGATTAGAGTGGGAATATACAGACTAAATATCCAACTATGAATGAAAAAGGCAGAAGAGAACAAACACACAAATCAAAATTAACAAATTGACTATGATCTAAGAAAAGCATGGAACGGGTTTTAAAACAACCTAGTGATAGAGTTAGGTTAACCCCACCCCCACCCCCTATCAGGGTCTACCCCCACCCCCCTTCCCCTTCCCCTCGGAATAATTAAATGACCAAACCTGGAGGGATCGCCATATGAAAGCCTCTACTGGTAATGTTACATGAAATGTATCACAAGCGTGAAAGCGTTTCGGAAATAAAACTTTATTTAAAAAAAAAAAAAAAAAAAAATGTATTCATGTTAGAGAAGAAATGCTAGATCCCATTGTTGTACAACCGTTCAGGAAACACAAACTTAGTCTTGATATATTTGTATACTCTGCCGCGCTCATTTTTAATCATTAATTACCATGTTTAGATTTGTACACGCCTAGATGGTAGGATGTGGTGAATAAAAGCTTAAAAACAAAACAAAATAATACAAATATGGAAGGATCTGTAGATTCATTTGGTTAAGACCATTCACAATGGGATGATTAACAGCTAGTGGGTGGGAGGTTCATCTGTCCTAATGTTAACTAGTGTGAATGACCCTAGTGAATATAAAAGATTGTTCCTTTCCATCTCTTATTAAGAAGTCAACATCAGAAGAATTAGGGACGAACCTGGGACGAACCTGGGACGAATTTGGGTCCATTTATGTGGAATAATTTATCGGTTGAATGCAAAAATATGTCGTGGGCCATGTTGAAAAAGGTCTTAAAGGATAGAGATAACCTTTAATGAAGTTGTAAAACAGAATAGAGGTCACAGCTGATAAGTTGGACATGAAACTGAAACTCGTCTCGGAATTCAATGGCATTGTATATCACACTCAATTACTTGGGTTCGAAAATGATGATTGATTTTATTTGTATGGACTGACCCTATGGGTATGTTTTTTAGAGACTGGCAAAAAAAATGTAGAAATTGAGATAACGGATGTTGTGAATAACGAGTATTAACGAAATTAAACCAATTTTTAACATCTAATTTTAATGTACTTAGTGTAATTAAACTGCTGTCTATCATAAAGGTAAAATTAAGAATAAGGTTAAAAGATATAAATTGATGATTATGTACCACCAACTTTTCGACAAATGAGAATTATCACTGTGTGAAGTTTTGTCAATAAAATTTATTAAAAAAAAAAAAAAAAAAACACTTTTCAATCTTCTCCTTGCCAAAGTAGATAATTTTTATTTTATCTACTTGATGATTGAAGTTCAATGGAGTTAGACAAGGAAGGGCATCACACCGTGTAAGTGTTCATCATTCACTTTGAACACAGTAGACAGACTATGTATTTCATCTAAACAGTGCATACCTATAGGTCAAGGTGGTGAAAGTTTTCTAATCCTATCTATAGGATTAGAAAACACAGGACTATCCAATAGGAGCAAATTAATATGAATGATTAATGTCTAGAACATATGCTACATGTTTGATATCATGGTTAATATTTATTTCATTGGAAAAATGAGGAAAAAATGCATTTCTGACAATTTATAGGTGTAAATATTACTCAAAAGTTTTTTTCAAGTATATTTGGAATGGATGAGTGGGGTGAGATGAATCGAATGGCACTATGATCATGAGTTTCAATGAATTATTAAAGAAGCTATTGACGACAATGCAGTATTTTGGCAAAATAGTACACTTGAAAAAACTGACCTATAGGCCCTAGTCCACTATGCCGATTTGCATGCGATTCTACTATTTTCCCAGCTTCGGTTCATAGTAAAAGATCTGGGACTTTATATGGTATATAGATAAATTGTCGCAAGGTTATGGATATTATTTTGTCTGGCTGAGGTAAACAACCTAGACCAATTCACCATTCTTCATTTGATTAAGTGTCTGAATAACTGGGTGATTCTCCACTTTTTTGAAAAATAATGAGGAAACTACATCCATGCTGGTGGCATATACCTTTCAGGGAAAGAGCAACTTATGATTTGACATATACAGTGACATAGGTTTAGCATTAAATGCATGAGTAAGAACTTTCGGTGTAAGAACTAGGCATCTTGCTATTTATAGTTCCAAGAATGAAATGAAAAACATGTACCATGCATCATATTATATCCAAAAATCAGCCTTACAATATTTTATTACGGGTTCCATGCTAAAATGACTGTACTAATTTGGTAATTAAATCCCAGCAATTTAACTGAATAAAAACACCTGACAAAAAGAAATCTACTGGTATAAAGAAAGTACTGTGTGCCATTCCGCCACAGTAACAGAAAAATAAGTAATAATTTGTGTTTGAAAAAAAAAAATAATTTGGGTTTGAGATTGTAAATTATTATTAAGGATTGGACAGTGTGAGGAAGTACCTGGCACATTCAATATTCAATATTCTTCAAAAAGATTTGAAATAGATAAAAAAAAAATTGAGAGACGTTCGTTTCTATGCCTCTCATTTGTTCCAGTGATATGGTTCAATGTAGAGTTGAAATTTAAAAAATGTTTGTAAAATATATAAAAATATGGATAATAGTGACATGTGGATGCTGAATGTTCCAGCCAAGTATCATCCATAATTATAGTTAATATTAATTAATATTATTAATATTAATAAGAGTTAATATTTGATACAAATATCAGAAGATGTAAAGACGTGACATCTCAATGCTCCTAGCTGAAAATATGTGGAAACCCATACAGTTGATATTTAGGAATATCATCAGTAAGAACATACTAAGCTTTTAGTCCGTATTGTATGTTTTATGAAGTATTATATTTTCACAGGTATTAGTTCTTGGGTTAAAAAACATTACAATTTCACAGAAACCACACTAGCGGGGGAGCAATTTGTCAGAATAGTTCACTTTGTGATACCTTTTTAAAATTTGGTATGCTGTTAGAACAGGTCATGAGGTTTACAAAAATGGCTGCATTAGCTTTAAAGTCTAAGGCTGCGTTTCCACTGGCTCGCTCTTTTCATCCGCTCATGGCCCGCTCTTTTTATTTCCATGAGCGCCTAACAAGCGCAGATAGAGCGCAGCCAGAGCGGTGCAATAGAATCGGTTATTGCGCTTTCTATACGCTCTTAAAAACTGACGTTGGCGCTCCTTTTTTACACTGCGCTAATATTTTATGTGTTTGATATGAGCGCAATGATGGCCCATACATTCCACGTCTTTTAGAAGCGAACCAAGAGCGCAGTGAGAGCGCACAAACGCATTTGCTATTGAGTTCATATAGGAAACAAGCACACCAGTAGAATCGCTCTGCGCTTGTATTGCGCTAAAAATATTAGCGGATGAAGAGCGAATGACAAGCGCACTATAAACAAGCGCAGCAAGAGCGAGCCATGAGCACATATATGAGCGAACCAGTGGAATCGGACCTTTACATCCAATATTGTCTCTACTTTGTTCCCATGATATATTGGCTAATAAGCCTGGCTAAAAAGATGTGGAATCTAAGACAGTTGATATTGGTCAATGTCTTTTGTAAGAATATCAGAAGCTTCACTTTGGGATTGTACATTTGCTATAACAACCAATATTACAAATTAGTGATGTGTTATAGAAGTCTCCTTTTTTCGGCTTGATATATCATACCTTTTTTGAAATAAGCTATACCTTTAACACTCCATCAGCAAGATCCGAGTGGCAAAAAGGCAGCTAAAAGTAGGTCAAATTAGTAATCTCTAACGTCTTTATCAGCCAAAAACACTCCATCAATGAATCCTAGTGGCAATTTGGTTGTTTATTATACCTTTTTTAAAAAAATGAATCAGCTACTAGGTTTTCCTTTGTACATAGAAATGTATTCTCCCCAATAATACCCTCTCACATGCATCATTGTAAGCAGCTAGGGGCGGGTGAGAAACCCCGAAAAGGGGAGACCTGTTTTACCTAGTTGAAATTAAATCTTAAAAAAAAAAAAAAAAAAAAAAAAGTGTGTATTATGCTTCTAGCATTCTTCACAAGGCCTTCTCAGGCACAAGATCTGTGTGACATAAGTCTTTATTGTAAGAACAAGCAGGGAAAATTATGACAAAAACTAAAAGAACAGGCAGGAATAAAAGTGCATTCCTACTTTATGTTGATGACTATTTATTTTTGTTCTTAGATTGGATGGAAAATGATATTCCCATCTTTTTAAATTAACGCCACATGTTGAATTCTAGAAATGATGCTAAGATTGAAATTGTTAATTGATGGAAGATCGAAATGATTTTTACCCTTCAGTTCCAACAAATTTTGGTTTGATTAATTAATGTCACCAAACATTTCTGCAAAAACCTTCATCTTCTCTTAGATTGGAGAGAGTATGACAAACTGATTTTGATCATGATCTATATCCCCAGAAACCCGAACAAATATAAATCAATGAACATCAACTTATCCACCACCTAATTATTTAATAAGTATTTCTGGATTTTAAATTTAATATTTTCGTTTTTGAAAAAAGTTTCCAATATTTTTGGGGGTCAATACACAGTAAAGTAAATAAATATAGTGCACATGAGGACCTTTAAAACGAAAGGATACATTACATACATAGTCCTGAAATTTGAGACATAGATCGACATAACTATAAGTAATGAACTCTCCAAAAATCAGAACATTCCGATAAAGTGATCTTGTAAAAAAAATACTTTAAAAAATACTATTTTTGCGACTTATGATTCATTTCCATGAAACACGTCACATATGTGCTAGAATACCTCTACTGAGTTATTTTCCTGCAGGCCATGCCCCCCATCACACCCACCCCAGACCCCCACCCCACACCCGCACATCCATTAATGCCCTCACACTTCGTTTAACTTTGTCCACCGTTGCTGTAACTATTTTGTTACATTCATAAACAGTTGCTGTAACAATTATACACTTCTACCGCATGATAAAGAGCAATCAATACAGGTATGAGTGTAGAGTGACCTTCACAAGGACAATGAAACGTGTATATAGAACATAATGCTCCCCACTAATACCACTCAAACTGCTTATCTATAAAGAACATACTGCTCCCCCACACTCACAGGGCTTCGAAACAGGCACCTAGAGCCAAATTAGAAAGGAAATGGGAAGCAAACAAATAGAATTGATTAGGTCAGGGACTAGGAGAGACTAGGAGGGAAGTAGCATGGCTGCCATTACTATAATAATTATGGATGAGAAGCAGCAAGATGCATACTGTGTGTATATATCAACACAAACACAATGAAACAACATAATCCACATCTGTTTCTCTCACTAATGGAGAACTATACACCATTTTGGCCTCCAGACAAGAATGGAAAGAGAGAAGATAGAAAAGGAGCGAAAACCGGAGAGAACAGAAGAGGATTGAAAAGTGTGGATGTACATACTTACTCCATTGCTGGTATATGATGGAATGAATGCGGGGGGAATAGCGTCGGGTGAGCGCGCATGTGTGTGATAGATATGCAAATAAGATTGATAAATCTGGGCCATGTGATTGGTGTTTGGTCATATGTGTGTAAGTATATGGCTCAGATCATCAGAAAATGTACAATACTTAACTTTGCATATTTAGTTAGATATGCTAAACTAAGCTGACGATTATATATATTAAGACATGATATATCAAATTTTGCATAACAACTTATTTTGCAAAGTATTCCAAATGAAATGGATATAGCTGTGTGTGATCATCCCAAATACAGGGGCTCAATACCCAAGGCCCCAAGTGTTGCCTTATTGGAAGCATTACCCATATATATGGGTCAGATTTTCAGAAAATGTACAATTGGCAGCTGTACACATGTAGTACATTCTGCTAAATTAGGCTCCAATTTGGTCAATACTAGGTAAATTCGAGAATATTTGGCATTGCATTGATGCTAGCAATCGGTTTGGTTGTGTTGAACTACATTTTAAACCTGATTTTTGTCTTAAATTTGGGTTATTTGAGAAGATTGGTGATGGTGAATTGTACATTTTCTGAAAATCTGACCCATATATCAACACAAACACAATGAAACAACATAATCCACATCTGTTTCTCTCACTAATGGAGAACTATACACCATTTTGGCCTCCAGACAAGAATGGAAAGAGAGAAGATAGAAAAGGAGCGAAAACCGGAGAGAACAGAAGAGGATTGTGTGGATGTACATACTTACTCCATTGCTGGTATATGATGGAATGAATGCGGGGGGAATAGCGTCGGGTGAGAGCGCATGCGTGTGATAGATATGCAAATAAGATTGATAAAGCTGGGCCATGTGATTGGTGTTTGGTCATATGTGTGTATGTATATGGCTCAGATCATCAGAAAATGTACAATACTTAATTTTGCATATTTAGTTAGATATGCTAAACTAAGCTGACGATTATATTTATTAAGACATGATATATCAAATTTTGCATAACAACTCATTTTGCAAAGTATTCCAAATGAAATGGATATAGCTGTGTGTGATCATCCCAAATACAGGGGCTCAATACCCAAGGCCCCAATTGTTGCCTTATTGGAAGCATTACCCATATATATGGGTCAGATTTTCAGAAAATGTACAATTGGCAGCTGTACACATGTAGTACATTCTGCTAAATTAGGCTGCAATTTGGTCAATACTAGGTAAATTCGAGAATATTTGGCATTGCATTGATGCTAGCAATCTGTTTGGCTAGGTTGAACTGTACTTTGAACTTTATTTCCGTCTGAAATTTGGGTTATTTGAGATGATTGGTGAAGGTGAATTGTGCATTTTCTGAAAATCTGACCCATATATAGGTGGCCTGATAGAGAGGACGGTGCATGCATGTTTGCCACCACCCGTTGCCACGACTTATATTACCGCACTAGTAATATGTAAGTATGTAAAGCAAGTTGGGCTTTCACTTCTCTCTCTTCATTTTCCTTTTTTCTCTATCTTTCTCTCGTCTATCTCTATCCATTCCATCCGTTTCTCTTCTCTGTGCATTTTGAACCTCATTGTCCTTTTTTTCACGGTAATGTTAAGCTTGTATTTAGGAATTTAGTACCCTCCATGGCGTGGCTATTCCTTGCTCTAACTTCAAGTCTGGACAAGTTTCGTATTCTATTGTCATATCTCTGTCCTTTCAGAGGGAATTTGGGATGGAAACTTAAGTTTATTTTCATCCCTTTTCTACCAGTCAAATGCCATTTATTCCATTTGACCTATTTGATTTGCTAATTTCTCTGAAATGGATTTAGTATTTGTCCCTTTTAATGGCAGACTTTTGGAACCAGAAAACCGAAGATGGGATTTGGTATTCTCGGGAGGCTCCCAAGCCAATCTAAGTGATTTAACCTTGGTTAGAGCCAGAGGCTTTATTGTTTGTTATATATTGTTTATGATCTTACAAAGAAATTGGTAGTTTTTGTTCCATGTGGGGCTGGTGGCCATCTCTCCTCTGGTCAACACAACATCCAGTGTCTGGATAGTAAATTCATTATTTGTTATTAAGATAAAATATTTAATAATTGATTTATACAGAATAATAAACAATCAGAGTGAATAGTTCTGCTGTTGTCTGGTACTTGAGGGCAATCCTGTTCCTGCTAATAATGGACTGGCAGCCCCATAATTATTCATGAATTATTAATCATTGCAAATTATCAAATTAATTACATCCAAAATGTTCACCCCTAATAAATGTGAGGGAGGAGGGTAGGGGTAAAAAGGAGAGAAGGTGAAAGAGAAGAGATATAGGGGGCAAGCTAAATAGAGGATAGAGTGAGAGAATGAAGAGCGGAGTAGAGGATGGGGGGATTAGAGGGAGTGACAATGAGCTGAAAGATGGAAAGTGATGAAGAGAGGAGGACATTGAGAAGAATTTTTTTTTTTCTTATTAGGAGTATTTATCAGTCAACATACATAAATGACAATGTAATACAGACATATAGACCATTAAATAAGCAAATCAATGGTATAGTATATTGAACCGGTAGGAAATAGCCTCAGTCTTAGGCTAGCTAAGTCTGGTAAGTTGGCCATTACCTTATAGACCTTAACTTTATACATGTAGCTGTAAAGAGAAAGAGACTATCTAAGGACTAGAGATAGCTATGAATCAAATGACAGAAACACGGAGTAGGAGGAGGGAGAGAAAAAGTAAGCGACAGGAGGGACATAATATTGGAGAAAGTTAAGAGTCATGAGAAATAACGGAGGGCTGATAAGGCAGCATATACAAACATGAAGGGTCATATGGGTCAGATTTTCAGAAAATGTACAATTGGCAGCTGTACACGTTTAATAAATTCTGCTAAATAAGGCTGCAATTTGGTCAATACTAGGTAAATTCGAGTATATTCAGCATTGCATTGATTCTAGCAATCTGTTGGGTTAGGTTGAACTGTGTTTTGAACTTTATTTTCCTCTGAAATTTGGGTTATTTGAGAAGATTGGTGACGGCGAATTGTACATTTTCTGAAAATCTGACCCATATATGAGGTGAACACAATGTAAGTGGTAGATAAACTTATCACCAAGTAAACATGGCGCTCCCTTGACACATATCTAGTTACACTAGTGAACTTGTAGCATGCTTAAACTAATGCACAATAATAAATAATTATTGTAATCTCCGAATGACACATGACTGCAACCTGGGAATATTTTATGTTCCCAGGTATGATTATTATATAATTTGTGAAGCAGAACATTATATTTAACTTGTTTAGTATTGATGGGTGTGATAGTTCATTACATTCTATCCATGGGTATGTTAGTTCATTACATTCTATCCATGGGTGAGTCAGGCCATTACATTCTATCCATGGGTATGTTAGTTCATTACATTCTATCCATGGGTATGTTAGTTCATTACATTCTATCCATTGGTGTGATAGTTCATTACATTCTATCCATGGGTGTGATAGTTCATTACATTCTATCCATGGGTGAGTCAGGCCATTACATTCTATTCATGGGTACGTTAGTTCATTACATTCTATCCATGGGTATGTTAGTTCATTACATTCTGTGATAGTTCATTACATTCTATCCATGGGTGTGATAGTTCATTACATTCTATCCATCGTTGTGATAGTTCATTACATTCTATCCATGGGTATGTTAGTTCATTACATTCTATCCATGGGTGAGTCAGGCCATTACATTCTATCCATGGGTATGTTAGTTCATTACATTCTATCCATGGGTATGTTAGTTCATTACATTCTATCCATTGGTGTGATAGTTCATTACATTCTATCCATGGGTGTGATAGTTCATTACATTCTATCCATGGGTGTGATAGTTCATTACATTCTATCCATTGGTGTGATAGTTCATTACATTCTATCCATGGGTGTGATAGTTCATTACATTCTATCCATGGGTGTGATAGTTCATTACATTCTATCCATGGGTATGTTAGTTCATTAGCGTGCAATATAATCAATTTACATGCCACTTACAAGGTGTATAATATAAACTCTGTATATTGAATAATATTGTTGTTTTTGGCCATACTCAGTGAATATAGCCCCTCTCATATACCATACTATGCTTTTCTTGCTGTAATACTTTACTTTTATAAAACCTCTTCATTGGACTACCAAAACCTTTCCCTGTGTATAATAGCAATTTCAAACATACCAATCACTCTGAGAGCTACACCTGTTTTGTTTTTTACATCCTGTAACTCCTTTAGTGTTCTGTGTGATGGAGACACAGTGTATCAAGGAGTATTGTTCTTGTGATATGAACAGGAGTATGGAGATTTAACTAAGCTACTGACCTGTTTGAAAGGTAATAACCTTTGTTCTGTTGGATGTAGATAATGGCTAAGCAGAGTTACAGTTTATGGTGTATATTTATCTAAAATGTATGTATAATTATATTGTCAGGCCAACACCTTTGGGCCACAGTACTGGGTTGTTTGTTTGTTGCTGGGCGTCAGTGTGTTCAGTTACACGGTAGCCATATTGGCGAATGGTAGTAACATTTTTTCTTTCTTGTTTTTTCTGTTTTTCTTGGGGCAAATAAAGTATCCCAACCTTGGTGCAGCACTTCTGGCTTGACTTCGTTCCTCCGTCATCGTCTCTATCAATATCACTTGATAATAAGTAATTATATAAACCTTACCTTAGGGGGCAGCAACATATATGCTCCACCCACCCGCTGTGCAGACCAGTGTATTGGTGGTGTTCATGCATGTACATAGAGGTACCAACTTATACCGACTCATACAGAATTAAAATAATACAGGAATTAATATGGAACTTAAACCTGGATAATTCAATAAAGTTGTGATTGAATTATTGACGTTTTATAATATTCCTAACCTTGTTCAAGCTATTTCACTTGTGTATGGTAAACTTCAACTAAAAGCTTAAGTTTTTGGAGTATTGCCAATAGTAGATGTTCCATAACATGATCGATATGAATTTATTTTAAACTCGGATATTTTATCTGAATTCTTTTTCTACAGCCCAAGTCATTAATAATATCACACCAGATGAAATGTGCATCTAAAGGTTTTTCAACAATGTCCCATGATTCACTGAATTCTACTAGTAATTTAGCAATTGGCAGAAGGTAAATATGTCTATAGGCTGTCAAATATTTATAAACAGTGAGAATGTGTCTTGGCCCAGAAGAGGAACCCTGAAAAGGGGATCTGGTATCCAAGATAGAATAAAAACTTGAAAAAAATACACTGCTGAATCAGCACTTACCACAGGGGAAGTCTATCCATGTGGCACCTTCCTCTGATTCCACATCTGTCCTGAAAAACTGATTTCACAAACCACAGGGGAAGTCTATTCATGTGGCACCTTCCTCTGATTCTACATCTGTCCTGAAAAACTGATTTCACAAACCACAGGGGAAGTCTATCCATGTGGCACCTTCCTCTGATTCTACATCTGTCCTGAAAAATTGATTTCACAAACCACAGGGGAAGTCTATTCATGTGGCACCTTCCTCTGATTCCACATCTGTCCTGAAAAACTGATTTCACAAACCACAGGGGAAGTCTATTCATGTGGCACCTTCCTCTGATTCTACATCTGTCCTGAAAAACTGATTTCACAAACCACAGGGGAAGTCTATCCATGTGGCACCTTCCTCTGATTCCACATCTGTCCTGAAAAATTGATTTCACAAACCACAGGGGAAGTCTATTCATGTGGCACCTTCCTCTGATTCTACATCTCTCCTGAAAAACTGATTTCACAAACCACAGGGGAAGTCTATCCATGTGGCACCTTCCTCTGATTCTACATCTGTCCTGAAAAACTGATTTCACAAACCACAGGGGAAGTCTATCCATGTGGCACCTTCCTCTGATTCCACATCTGTCCTGAAAAACTGATTTCACAAACCACAGGGGAAGTCTATCCATGTGGCACCTTCCTCTGATTCTACATCTGTCCTGGAAAACTGATTTCACAAACCACAGGGGAAGTCTATACATGTGGCACTTTCCTCTGATTCTACATCTGTCCTGAAAGACTGATTTAACATACCACAGGGGAAGTCTATCCATGTGGCACCTTCCTCTGATTCCACATCTGTCCTGAAAGACTGATTTAACATACCACAGGGGAAAACAAACAAAAAACAAAAAACTTACCGCAGGGGGAAGTGTGTCCACGTGGCTTCTTCCTATGATTCCACGTCTCTCATCTATTGCTTCCTTTACTGCAAACTGCTGGGATCTTGCAAGATTGCAAGCAAAACACCTAATGTTTCATATTTAGATTTCATGATTTCAACAGCTAGAGGTTAATGCTGGTGCAAGATGCACTGTCACAGAATACTTCTTGACAAATAGGAAAGTTGTCTCTGTATTATTGTGAATCAGTCTTGAGGAAAAGATCCAATAATAAACAATTGATCTCATGAAAACCTTGTTTTTGTATTTTGAGTTTTATAATTTGAAATTAGTTCTTTGGTGTAGGTAAATTGGCCACTAAATGGAATCCAATTAAGGTACTCTTTCATATTAGGATACATTAATTATTAGTCATGTGACACTAAATATGCTGGGAAACTAACATGATGAAGTTTAAAGATTGATTAACTACAGGATAATATTATAATCTCATATATATTGGATGTTTATGAAACTAACATATTGATAGGGTCAAAACATGTTAATTTCCATTTAGATGTGATGGATAATTATTAATGGTGATATGGTATGTTAATTTTCATTTAGATTGGGTTGATACTGGATGAATGTTAGGATAGATGTTTACTCTTGGAGGGCCTCCATAGTCTCCTTAGCCTTTTGATATACTTCTGATCTACCAAATCCAAATATTATGTCAAACAGAATTCATGAATTTTTTTTTGTATTATTCTAAATTGTGAAGACATAGTCACTAGAAGTTTATGATATGCATATTAGAAGTTTATGATATAACATATCAGTATACAAAGTATCAATAATGGAATGAATTATCCATTATCCATAATTATTGGTTAGTGGGTTTTTTAATCAAAATTAGAGTCTAACATTTCTAAAGCATTGTCCCCTAGTAAGAGGTTGTGTTATGTATACAGGAAGTTGACTACCCCCAGCCTTGATTATTGCCCTGCCTTCTGATTGTAAAGCATGACCACTCAGTGATCACAACTGTTCACCTTTTTGGCAGAATTATTGATTGCTGATTCACTATATTGAAACCTTTCCACAGATCATACTTAACTAAACTTCTTGTAGCACTGGTATCAATAGGAGCCTGTGCTTTCCTCCCACCACAGGGAGGGCCACACAAAACATAATTTTCCACACCTATTTCCATGAAGGACTTAACACAGCAGTAGTAGAGAGGGAGTTATACACCCAGTCATGATACAGGGGTTTTGTTAGATAACGATAGTCACATGACCAATAAAACTGTTACACTGTAACCTAATTACATTTGTTAAGACATATCTTATAAACTAGAGCAATGCTTAACTACAGGATAATATTATAATCTCATATATATTGGATATTTATGAAAACCAAACAAGTATGGGAAACTAACATATTGATAGGGTCAAAACAATATTTCCATTTAGATTTGATGGATAAATGATTAATGGTGATATGGTATGTTAATTTTCATTTAGATTGTGTTGATACTGGATGAATGTTAGGATAGATGTTTACTCTTGGAGGGCCTCCATACTCTCCTTAGCCTTTTGATAGGGTGCACGAATGTTAACAGCCCTGCAATTTATGGTGTATATGGTCTCAGCATACTTCTGGAATACCAAATTCAAATATGCCAAACAGAATTCATGAAATTTTCATTATTCTAAGTTGTGAAGACATAGTCATTAGAAGTTTATGATATGCATATTAGAAGTTTAGGAAATAACATATCTGTATACAAAGTATCAATAATGGAATATATTATTCAACAAATGAACACTAAACAATGACTTCTACGTTATAAAATACAATACATTCATATAACTATTGCCATGAGTTTAAAAATGAGGGAATATATCTAACAAGTGATAAAGACTAAACAAAGATCAGAATATTTTCGAAACATAATCATACATAACAATGTATATAATTAAACTCTTATAAAACCTGCTAAATTGTTTTTAGATAGCCCCTAACTAATATGTCTACGACTCCCGCACTTAATACACTATATCACCAACATCTTATCTTATTTAAATAACACATAACTAATATCACTATGGCTATTTGGAATATATTCCCAATCTAGTGGGGTCTATCACATTAATATGGAATATACACCACAATTAAGAAGGTTTTCAATTAACTGTTTCGTTTGTGTTTGTATTTATAACTAGCCTGGGGACACTTTAATCCACCAGAGGGGGACACATTACGGTCCTTGTGTGGGATGTGTGTTAATGTCTTGTTATAAGGATGTATTTGTATATTAGGTATTACATAAACTTGTGTATTTAGGGATGTATTCGTTTGCAAATATCCTGCACATATCCAAACACTCTTTATATTCCAACTCATGAATTATGCTTAATATTAGGCACATATGTCACACATAGTAGAATTTCAGTGTATTTCAGATGGGAAATAATGTGCATATTTTCAGAATGGAAAAAATGATAAATATAGACTTATCATTAAAATTCTTTGAAGCAAAGTATAAGAAGGTATATCTTAACTATGAGCTTAATTACAAATATTTTGGATATGTATACCTTTGAGTCAAGTTCAGGGTTTGAAAGCCTTAACTCGCTTCCCAGTCGGTTGATTTCAGATTTTAACATAAAACTTTCTTCAGCAAGTTCTATGTCCGTAACGTGTTTTACATTGCTATCATTAATCATGCCAGTTATGATTGGACAAATGAAATGAAAGTGGGCACCACTAACCTGCAGTTATACATATAATTATAGACTGTTATAATGAAACTTAATTGCATTCTTAACTCTAAAATCTTGTAAAAACTGAGAATAAAAGCTTTTCCAAGCTTGACCTCCATAGTGAATAGTATGGTACTAAAGCTCACTTGTCCCTAAAATATAAAGTGATCCATAACATCCTTGTTTTTTTTCATTTTGGTATTCACTCATACATGTTCTTTCTTCAGACGAAGTTTGAACAACAAACTCTTACATACACTGCAAAGGCACCGTTTACCACAACGTATTCAGTCTAAGCGATGTTGAACATGTTTGCATCTTCAACCCTGTTTAGAACACATTTGTGTAGGTGCTTTTGCGGTGAGTACAATTTTGGTTTCTCACTGTTCTAGACAGTTTTCAGTACACATCATCTTCAATACTGTTTAGTCAAGATTGCGACTTTTTCATCAAGGATCAGGTCATTTGGTACCATCCAAATAATCAAGAGAAACAATGTAATTTGTTTTATTTAGCAGTCTGAAGTTTATATGAGTGGGAAACAAAATGTTACATACTAAAATTCCCACCTTTTAACAAATGATATTATTAAGTAGGTTCATCTACCTTTATTTAATCTCAGTACAGTTTTACATCAGTCTCTACCTATTATTTATTATAATACAACACATTGATTCGGCCCACTAACTTCACTGTATTCATGCCCAATCATGGATCGATTGACCAATATAATTATCTTCCTTCATGGGTATTATAGTTTATCACATTTTATTCATGGGTATGATAGTTCATTACATTCTATCCATGGGTATGATAGTTCATTACCTTCTATCCATGGGTATGATTCATTACGATTGGTAATGTTTTCCGTACATGGGTATGTCAGGGCATTATATTTGGCCTCCATATAGTGAATGGTATGGTACTAGAGCTCACTTGTCCCTCAAATATAAAGTGATCCATTACATCGTTGGTTTTTTTTCATTTTTGTATTCACTCATCCACATTCTTTCTCAAGACGAAGTTTGAACAAAAAACTCTTACATAGATATACTAGTCAGCTTTTTGGACAAATCAGTGACAAAAATCTTCCGAATAATTCAGTCATTAAAGGGTGACAAGTGTCCTAAGCTAAAAGAAAAAAATAAATACATGATGAATAAGCATAGTGATTGTTGGTGTGATTATGCATAGAAGAGAGAATTATATGGTACTAAACTTCACTCGTCCCTAAACTATGAAGTGATATAATATCCTGGTTTACATCTCTTTTTATTTTCAGCCACAGTTGTCACTAAAACATGTTGTTTCTCAGACAAAGATTGAACAAGATACTCTTACACAAATATACTGGTCAGCTTTTTGGACAAATCAGTGACAAAAACCTCCCGAATAATATTGTGATGAGGGTAACGTGACTTTAACTGGTCTGGGGAGGTACGTTCATTTACAGGCCTTGGTTTTCCTAGTCTCTCTGCATTGGAAAATTCTACATCGATCTCGAGAGCCTTGAACAATTCTAGCAAGTTTTCTTCAAGTGTCTCGTTGTCTCTTTCCTCCATTCCCTTGATAACTATACGTAAATCCCTTGGTTTGCTAGGCTGGGGATAATCCGCTTGATTCATAGGGCCTAGAAGGCTACCTAGTGAGGGGGTATTCTGCCTAGGTGGGAGGGGGTTTGTTCTCGGATTGTTTGTTAGAGGTGGAAACTGTGTGTTCGAATTCAATTTATCAATGGTAGATTTGTTGTCTAACATTTGCTGGGATAAAGAATCGATTTTTCCTTGAAGGAGAGCTAGATTGCTGGCAATATTTGTACAATTTTGATCAATGTTTTTTTTTGCATTGGTAACAGATACAAAATTGCTGGTTAGAGTAGCTAGACTAGTTTGATTAGTAGAGGACCGGTCTTTTGAGAGGTTTATTACCCCACGTATCTCATTCATCCCTGTGACCAGTTTGTCTATTCTGTCGTCCCTAGCTAATACACGCTCCATTAGTTTATTTTGGTTATCAAAAAACGTTTGAAATGATTTAGGACTTATCTGCATTGGTTGGTTGTTCTGCTGAGAGACTTGTTGGGGTATTTGTTGAGTACTCGGTAGTTGTACCACCATTTGCTTGGGGGATCCTCCATGTTGTTGCTGGGCCATTGTATTTCGTTGGTCGTTAACAATCGCATTTGGTTGCGAAGATTGTTATCACTCCTTGCATACACATAATTATTTGGTCCTTGGGGAAAGTTCTGGTTATACACATTGTCCATTTGCTGAACTTGCATTTGTCCAGGCTGTTGATGAGTTGCTATTATATATCCTTGAGTTTGTCCTTGCATGTCACCACTCATTTAAACATGTGAGGGCTGGGGTGGGCAATTGCTATTCAGTAGCGCTTGCATGTCTTCTTCGGAAAATAGATTTAACGATTGTAGACTACTATTAGATCTTGTGGGTCTTGCAGCCATATGTTAGTATTCTTCTTTGTAATCACTAGAAGATGTACTAGTTTGATTGTTGGAAATCGTTTTGGAAACACCTAAACTATCAAAACAGGTAGAAACGTAAGAGAATGCATCAAAGAATACCTAGGAGACATTCAACACAGACGCAGAGAAAAACCCGTAGCCAAACACTACATAGACCACCACCTACAGGATCGTGATCTCATTATCCAGATAATAGATTCCTCCCAAAAAAACACCAACGATAGGAAGCGCTTAGAAGAAGCATGAATCATAACCCTGGATACACTCGCCCCAAAGGGCCTGAACCTCCAATACTAAGAAGCACGGCGGGAAAACCAACAGCGCAACACGAAACAAGAACCGCTCCCCAGACCAACCACGCCCCTAACAATGGTAACCAATGCCACAGCGTTCATTCTAGGACGGTTCCATCCACATTCAAAACAACAATCACTTATTTTGTAATAAGAATACTATTCAATGTAAGATTGAGTTATTAGGGCTCAAAAAAGCATGCTTTAGTAGCATTTTGCCCACCCGGAAACAGCTGTGATTAGGGCAGATGGAAGATATAATAAGTTTATTTAACGTATAATATATGATTTATATAATATTAAATTGTTATAAGTTATTATTATTATCATATGGTTTTATTATATTGTTCTGAGTAATTTGAGTGTTAAATATGCATGAAACACATATCAGAAACAAAACATGGATCGAGTATGATACCTGGTTTAGGTAAAAGATTTGAAAATGAAATTCAGCTAGGTACTGAAAAAAGGTAAAAGGGGATTCAAATATTCAGTGTCTGGCTGGAAATAATGTCTCAACCAACTTGAGACAGTCTCAACCAAGTTAGGTTTAAGGAAAGCCAAAACCGTAGATAATTTGGACGTAACTTAATATCAAGTATTTCCTAAAGCTTTTTAAGGGAGTACTGATGCACGGAAACAGTTGTGGGGTTAATAATGTTATTAACTCTCCACATTTATCTCTTACAAGGGCAAGCAAATCAAATTTACTGAGAAGCCCCTTTATCTCCAAGTGCCAATCAAATGTCACCTTTTACAATATAACAGAAGTTCATACTTAAAGATATATGCGGGTGTCAACACACATGCCACCTAGCGGCTCCTATTTTTCTTTGAAATATTTCGTTATCATCATAAGTTGAGTATTTGTGTACAGTTTCCAATATCTAGAGGTTTTATTTTAATTAGAGCAGTTTTGAATCATGTTTTTTAAGATTCATTTTCATTGATTATGCTGCTTGATTACTAAATTTGGGTGATGTGGTCTACTTCATATGACCACAACTTTTTTTTAACCACGTCAACATACAGTTTTTCTTTGATAAATCGGTAGCATAATACACCATATATATGAGTAGAAAGTTTTGATGAAAAGTCACCATTCATTTTTTTTTTATATAATGAAACATGAAAAAAACACATTTTTCCATAGACTTCAATGCTAAAGCTCTATTATTTTCAAGCGGCTGTAGAAAAAAAATAAGTCGATCAGATGTACTTTTTTTTCATTTCTTGCTTTCTTATGTAGTCAGGAATGATCCCTGAACGTTTTATGAACAAATTAGGATTTAATTACAGACATGAGCGGTTAGAAAGGTGCAGTTTAGGGTGCAGTTGACCCAAACTGCATACATGATCAGTTTGGGTAAAGACGCAATTTCATTGGTGCAGCGTAGGCCAGATGATGTTGTCCAGACCGCATAAGTTAGGCCTACACATTGCGGTTAATCAAGCCTCCTCGAGCTAAACTATAGGCTATACAAGTTAAGTTTACTTTTTAACATCCTAATTAAGTGTGTAATGAATAGCAAATGGCACTCTGTTTGGGTTCAAACTGATCTCGACCTGTCAGAAAACGGGAACTCCATTATGCCATTTGCTATAAGAACCTCATTCAAAAATTATCAATGAGCTTGTCCAAACCAAGATTGAGAATATATATTAATATTTATATCACAACTTGGCTAGTTATCAACCTCGCAACTCAATTGAAATGTGTGTTCCGCCTAGTAACGAAGGCGCTTGTTATCTTGGCTCTGATTGGTTCAGGAAAAGTGGGTCACCAGTCATGTGCGCTGTATTATCCAATGAGATTGAGTCTTTCATGAAGTGTTTGGGATGCATAAGATAAACAAGTTTTGGCGGAAAGCCATGCGAGGTAAATAAATCATTTTTTACATTCTACGGTATTTTAAAAAAAAAAAAATCGTGAATGTTAGTGAATTGGGTACCATTCTGTCAATCATCCTGAGTAGCAAGTTCATGTGATACATTTTGAGGTGTTGGTTGAGGATTGGTGTGAGGAGTGTGGACACTTATCTGGAAGGATATCTGGATGCCCATCTCTGTGTGATGTAATTCACGCCAACACTACTAACTTTGCACTTATGCAAGGACTGCTTGATTGACAACCTTCTACCATCTCTGCAGTAAATCCCTGAAGGCCAGTGTGGCATCCTATTGGTTGACATTTGTTGTATTCTATTGGCTATCTTGGTTTGATTTGTTTGACTTTTTTTGAGAGGAACCCATTTAGAGAGGACCACCCATGACTGAATCTGAGTGATCTACACCTACTACACCCTTTGGGATTTCTGGGTTTCAACTCTTGGAGACAGACAAGCTCGAAATTGCAAAGACTAAAAGACAATTGTGTATTATTAGATTACAATATGTTGTTTGATGTCTTATGTCTAATTCACTTGCATTGTACTTTCATGTTTATCCAACTGCCTTTGTAAACGGGGAGCGTGCAACTTTCCTAGTTGTTAATAAACTGAATTTTACTTCCACTCCTGTGTTCTTCTAATACAGACATTCGAGGCATTTCAGATTACAGTACGTCTGATATTCATAATCTAGCCATTGCGCACAAATAGTTGACCATAGAATTTGTTTCCTTTGGAAACGCACAATATATACATTAACTTAAACTGATTATAAAGTTAAACAGAAAAATAGTTCATTAAATGATTGATTAACTTAATAAACTTATAACTTGTTAACATATAAGTTGTGATATAAATATGGAATGCAAACTCAAATTGATCTACTCGTTGGGATCATAGAGTGGCTACGCCACTTGCGATGATACAAACGTTTCAACTACGAGTGCAGATGATCCCAACGAGTAGATCACTTTTTGTTGCATTTCATCTAATATATCTGGTAAGAATTATTATAAAGTTGTTGGAATTAACAGGTTAATCCAACTAAATGATTAACATGGTGGCACATAGCGCAAATACCATCGGAAACGTCCATGCAATGCAATTGTAAGATTTCATTTCATTTTTCAGCACTATTTGCACAACAAAAGGTTTTCGTGATGCTACTCAATTTGAAAGTCAATCAAGATCGACAACACCTCAGGAAAGTGTAAATAAAGACCATAGTCTCTAACACCCAAAACACATCTACGGCAACATTTACTACTAATTTTTGCAACGATCTTGTATCTACCATAATAGCTACCGATATATTTGATTTGGATAAAACGATACCAACTACTACGCATTTTAATATTGACTTGGAAACAAATCTAACAAGCACACCACCATCACCAACTGTTTTCTTTTTGCTATCATCAAGTTCTACTGTAAATCACGCAATAAATATCTCTAAAAATGCTTTAAATAGCACTAATTCTCCAACTATCTTTTCATATAATTATGAAACATCTATATGTTTTTAACTAGTGTACACAATTTCATAGAGTAGGGTACATATGTAAACCATTTCATCGTAAAATGATTTACAATGTAGTACTCTGTCTTTGAAATTAATAAATATATATGTAGGGGTTGTGTGTGTAATATTCTATAAGTCTGTATGTCTGTTAGTCAGAGAGTCCGAAGCTGTCCGCTGGTGTAGTCCAGTTCCTTTGGGCTATGCTAGGGGGCAGTGAAGGGCTCTCGGGTTGATCCGAAACCGAAACCCTGGATGGTTTTACTATCCTTTTTATCCCTTATTATGTATAACATCCTGTCATCTGTTCCATATGTCTTATATCACTGTTGAGCTTTTATTGGAATATGTATTTATTGACCTTGTATCAACTCCTTTTATTGTATGTGAAAGTCTTGCTCGTTATTATCTATATTGGTGCTTCATGTCTTATCACACCTGCTTTACCTATGTTGACTTTCCCTTTTACCTAATGTGTGCCTGGCCCACAAGTGTTGGTTACTAGAGTGAGTTGTGCAATAAATCTGTTGCAATAAGAGTAATCTCTTGTTCCGTTTTTATTCCGTTAAGAGTCCAAACCGATTTCACTTCATTTTTTCTCTTAATTTAATATCTGTTTATTATTGTATACATTGGATTCATTAACATTCTATAATTATCATCTAATTATTATGTACACAATTAATGCTTAAAATGTTTCATTATAAAGATATTAAGACTGTCAGTAGCATAGATATATTTCAAAACAATGCATTCAATATATTTATGCATTTCTAATGTTATCTTATATATTATATTATATTATAGAATAATGATAACATAATAAATATATTTTCAAACAAACAATCGCAACATTGTGTAGCATGATTTTAATTGTTTACCGGAAATCTTTTCAACAATGCAGGATGTAACAATACATGCGATGCTCTGTCTACTCCACATCCTACTTCAATATATCATGTGCGTTCTTTATGTGTGATGTGTTTCAGGAAAATGAGTCATAAGTCGCAAAAAATAGATTTTGAGATATCATCATATTTGAAAAGAGGAGATCAAGGCGATTCAAATGATAGTAAACACTAGGACACCTAATAAGTATTTCTATATTCTATGTTTGATATTTTTATTTTTGAGAAAAAAGGTTTGCAATGTTTCTGGATGGGTAATTATTAGTAAAGTAACTAAATATACTCCATATGAAGGCCTTCAAAACGCAAGGATATATTTAATACAATGCCCAGAATTTTGTTACATGGATTGATCTGAATATAAATATTAAACCCCCTAAATATCAGAACATTTCAATAAAGGGATCTTGTGAAGAAAACATTATGAAAAATATCAACTTTGCGACTTATGAATCATTTTCCTGAAACACATCACATTTAAGGTCACATTTCTCAATGTTCCAATTAATTGCCTACAACAATATGGTTTATTATAAACCATTGCTATAAACATTAATGTTGCATTATCATCCAAAACAAGCAATCATCAATTAATTAATTAGCAACAAATGCGTTCTATATTTCACAATCAGATTTGTTCGTTTGAGTCTTACAACTATCCCAGGATCTGTTAAGATCCTTTACAACCATCCCGTGGGGTCACTGGTGTTTCTTCTGTCCTGAAACTGTATACATTGTTGATAAATACAAAAGATGCCTTAATACAACTGTCTGAAATAAATCATACCAGGGGCCTTTGTTATACAAAATAAATTGTGTACTATGGTTAAAAACAGCGTTACTCAATCCTATAGTTTCAAACTTCATTCTTCATTTCATGTAAAATCTTCCTCACTCTAGACTTCACATCTATCACAGTATTAAACCTCAGCATTCAGTATGTAGTTTATACAAATAATTACTATGAAAGAGGGTAAGCAGATAATATCATCTTCAAATTCATATACATCTATACAGGGGCTATCAAACTGATCGTTTCATTGTCATGATCCGGCGTTTGGTAGAGGACAAGCCGGAAAACTCTTTCAAAGAGGCGTTCTTAAAAATTTGCCATTGCTATAACTTCCACATTATATATACTACTCATGCACCGGCCAGAAGTTCGTCAATCACACTCTCCAGCTGACTAAAGTCAGGTGATGTGAAATAGTTGGAGCCTCTTACTTGAGGAAGAGATGATATGGCCTTTAGTTCATTCTCATCTACCGAATTTGTTACTCCTATGCTGATGACTTCAACATTATCTCTTCTCAAGTCCTCTGCAAAAGGAATGGTTCTTTCGTTGTCATAGGTTGACTTGCCATCTGTGATGAGAACAGCCAGGTTACTCACATCAGGACGGTCTCCATTGTTTACATTAAAGAGTTGATTCCTTGCAACCCAGAAACCTCCAGAGGTGTTGGTATTACCTGCAGGGTACTGGGTGCTGAGTATTGCTTCCCTTGCTTGAGCAAGACTTGAGTGATCATTGAAGCCAAATAAGAGAACTCCACGATCACTGAAGAGAACAGCTCCAACGCGAGTGCCAGACCTGGGTAGTCTGTCAATGATGTTTGCAACAAATTGGAGGAGTAGGTCCCAGTTGTCATACGATCCATTGGATGGGTTTGCTTGTTGGATGCTTCTTGATCCATCGATCCATTGTTGTTTTTATTTGTACTACTGTTTTTAAGAAATTAGCCTGATCTACTTAAAACTATCTGTATGTTAATCAGATATGTACCCATTTGTATCACTGTACTACTATTAGAAGTAACAGTAAACTCGAATAGTTTGATCAGTCGCTAAGTAGGTATAATGATTAATTTAAAATTTAGTGTTGTAGAATTAGTTTAGACTCAGAATTTCTCTTATTATCTTTTTTTTTTTTTTTTTTTACTCTCTTTTCGTGTACTAAATTTAGGAGTTAATATAGAAATATCTTGATGTAATTTAAAAGTAAATTTAAAACTCAGGCTATTCTGGGAATATTCGTACTGTCGTATGGAAATGTCTGTGTCCTGAATAAAAAAATTTCAAAATCAAATCAAATCAATCAATGATGAAACCTATATCTAAATCTGCTTCACCTGCTGAAGAATGAAGAATGGCATCACAGATAATTACTTCCTGTGTCATCTACATGAAATTTACTCTCTTCAGACTTCCAAAATGAGGAAAAGTTACTAACAATGAAAATTTAACTATGAAATGTGGATGAATCAGATGATGCAGATAGCATCATTGAATGGTAAATGGTACTGACTAATTAGTTTCTAATCAATACACTAGATCTTTAATCATATTAAACTTGAATACATTTGTATAAACAAATCTGATGGTAATGATGAAGTTCTTAGAGACAGAGGACTGTTGTATGAGGAGGTAGTATTATGACGGTGTCATAAAATAGCATGTGGTACATACACTAACTAAATATTCAACCCTTCACAAAAATAGCATTGAATAACATCAAATAGCATTGAACAACTGAATGGTAATAAAAGTGCATCATGACTTGGTTTGTAAGAAATGGTACTTACATAATGTATTTACCCCTGACATCAGAGTCATGATCAACAGGTATTGTAGCATAAAATGGTACATGTTTTACTCTTAAAATCATATTCATTTTCCACTTAGAGCTCATTCTGGTCAATCTCTTCAGCATCTTAAGACTATCTTGCATCTTGCACCCGGCTTATAAACGGGGCCTGGCTTATATTAACGTTAGGAAGTGCTGAACCCCCGGCCTATAAACGGGGTGGGCTAATACACGGGGTCTGGCTTATACACAGGTATATACGGTAAATGTTTGTCAATTTTACCATTCTCATTCCAAATATGACTCATTTTCTTTTCATAAGTACTAAATTGCATTCTGTTGTGAACCCATAATACACTAACTTCATCTGGGCTAATTACTCAATGTGATATGAGGAAGAGTAATAAAAAGAAAAAAAAATATTTCAGACAATTCAGCGGCGATGTCAACCTGGGAGCAGCGTGGAATGTCAACTCAGAGCAGCTCTGTATGTGGGTAAAATTAAGAAAATGTACAACTCACCTTCACCAATTCTCTCAAATAATCCCAATTTCAGACGAAAATAAAGTTCAAAATACAATTCAACCTAACCAAACTGACAGCTAGAATCAATGCAATGCCGAATACACTCAAATTTGGTTGACCAAATTTCAGCCTAATTTAGCAAAATTTACTAAATGTGTTCAGCTGCCAATTGTACATTTTTCGGAAATCTGACCCATATATATATATAGTGTGCTATCAATGTATCCAGGGTGTCTGCTGCCTCACTTCTTCCAAGATCCAAGTATAAGGGTCAGATTTTCAGAAAATGTACACTTCGCCTTCACCAATCCTCTCAAATAGCCCACATTTAAGACAAAAATGAGCTTCAAAATGCAGTTTAACATAACAGAACTAATACTTTAAATCAATGCGATACTAAATATTGTCAGATATACCCGGTATTCTTCATTTTTCAGCTAATTTAGGGGAATTTCCCAAATGTGGAGAGTTGCCAATTGTACATTTTTAGAAAATCTGACCCTCATACACTTCGATGAGGATAAGTCTTTACTGTTCAAATGAATTCTTCAATCAATTATTTTGTGAATTGCCTTATTGTGAATATGAAAGATTGTGACTTGTGTTAAAGTGATCATGTTTCACGTTCCTGACTCAATACAAGCAGCAATGCTGTGTCGGGACTGTCTAAGTGTTTTATACGGTAACTGGAACTTTCAACCCCTGGTCTTTTCCCCCCAGGTCTTTTCAACCCCTGGTTGTTTCAACCCCTGGTCGTTTCAACCCCTGGTCGTTTCAACCCCTGGTCTTTTCAACCCCAGGTCGTTTCAACCCTAGATTGTTTCATCCCAACTCGCTCCCCATACATATTGAAGGAATATATACTTCACCAGAAACTTGCGTCCCTAAAACCAGGGTATTTCCCTCGTTACTTTACTAGCTACTTCAAACATTCAAATTACAGCGCAAATTATGGAATAAACAATAATAGACCATAGATCTTTTTATGTGGTAGACTATTATATGGGTCAGATTTTCTAAAAATGTACAATTGACAACTCTCCATATTTGGGAAATTCCCTTAAATTAGGCTGAAAAATGAAGAACACTGGGTAAATCTGAGAATATTTAGTATCGCATTGATTTAAAGTATCAGTTCTGTTATGTTAAACTGCATTTTGAAGCTCATTTTTGTCTTAAATGTGGGTTATTTGAGAGGATTGGTGGATAGGATTGACCAATATTGTGTAGACTATTAGCAGTAATTGATTATTCTATTATTAGACCTAGCTAGACGCAGCAGTGAAGGGACAAACATGCTGACTCATCACTCATCCATATCACGTGACCCCATATCCCATTATGTCAATGAGTCAGTTTATTCAAGTGTGATGTTTTGTCCAATGGGTCAAGTCTTCAGAAAAGGTAGAATTGGCTATGGTCTCAAATAACCCAGATTTAGATAACCCAGATTTAAGACGAAAATCAGGTTCAAAATACAGTTCAACATAACCAGAAATGTATTGAATCGATACAATACAAACTACACCAATATATACCTAGCATCGATCAATGTTCACTCTAATTTAGCAAGTTTCATAGATGTGCAGAATTGTAGATTGTGTAATTTTCTAAAAATCTGACCCAAATATTGCATTGTCGTTGAAACCTCTTTTAATAATTCATGCAAACTCATGATCTTAGTGATTATCTCATTCCTCTCATCCCGTTCGTTTATTCCAAATAAACTTTCTCACACTTTTAATCAATATTGACACCTTAAAAATGTCGAAATTTGATGTCCTTCCTTGTTTTACCAATGAAAAGCTATTAACCATGATATCAAAGATTTAGGGCACTTGCACTATCCCAGCCCGGTCACTCCCTGCCTCTACAACGCAGTAGTGATTCAGACATAGTGTATAAGTGTCAGATTTCCAGAAAATGTACAATTCGCCGTCACCAATCTTCTCAAATAACCCACATTTCAGACGAAAATAAAGCTAAAAACTCAGTTCAACCAAACCAAACACATTGCTAGAATCAATGCAATGCCGAATATACTCGAATTAACCTAGTATTGACCAAATTGCAGCCTAACTTAGCAGAATTTAACAAATGTGTAGAGCTGCCATTTGTACATTTTCTGAAAATCTCACCCATAATCGCTCCTGGGTTGAGGCAGGATACGACCCTATGATGGAATGGATGTAGTGTCTGAGAGTCAGACGGTATGTCCATTCAGCCATGAGGACCAGCTTCTATTCTAAGCATGTGTTAGCATAGTGTTTTAGGAAAATGAGTCATAAGTCGCAAAAAATAGATTTTGAGATATCATTATATTTGAAAAAATGAGATCAAGCCGATTCCAATGATAGTAAACAGTCTAACAATCCAATAAGTATTTCTAAATTTTAAGTTTGATATTTTTACTTTGTAAACAAACATTTGCAATATTTCTGGGGGTAGTAAACAGTTAAGTTACTAAATATAGTCCATATAAGGACCTTTAAAACGAAGGGATATATTACATACATTGTCCTGAAATTTGATGCATCAATTGATGTACATATAAGTGATAAGCTCTCCAAAGATCAGAACATTCCACTGAAGTCATCTTGTAAAATTAATACCTTGAAAAATATTGTTTTTGCGACTTATGACTCATTTTCCTGGAACACATCACATATAAGGTAGATTTGGTGAGTAAGTGTATGAGTCATCATGACCAGACAGGGGACGACCTGGAACGACCGGGAGGGTGGGGGGGGGGATAGTCTACTTAGTACTGGAGTGACCAGACATAATTCAAATAGGAAAAGAGAGAGGGAAAGGAGGGAAAGCAGAGAGAGAATAAGAGAGGTGAGAGAGGAGAGAGAGAAGAGAGCGAGGAGAGAGAGACAAAAGAGGTGAGATAGGAGATAGAGGAGAGAAGAAAGAGATAGTGGAGAGAGAGGAGAGAGAGCACAAATGGTAGAGAGGAGAGGTGAGAGAATAGAGAGAGAAAAAGCAGAGGATGACAGAGAGCAGAGAGATAAAGAGGAGAGAGGGAGAGATGATAGAGAATGAAAAGAGAAAGGATAGAGAAAGAGGAGACAAGATAGAGAGAGAGGACAGAGGGATAGAAAGGAAAAAAAGATATCTGAAGATAGAGAGAACCTTTTCCCTAATAATTTTGCTTCTAACTACTTAAATGGAATTCATATTTACCTTACTAAACACCCAATACATACAAAGAGTGGAAATAGCTGGCAATAATAAAATGTCCATAAAATTTGATCATATGTCATCAGTTTACAATTTCGTCTATATATATTAGCAGCAACGTGTCTAGTGTATGTATAAAAAATAATCAATTGAAACAATTTAATAAAAAAAGAACTTTCAGTCCTGGCTGGCCAAATGACGACCAATTGGTGGAATCTGGAGGAATTCATTTTCAGCATTCAAATTTTTAAATGAATGTAAAATAGGGGGGGGGGGGCCAAACCATACTCTGGCCCCCCCCCCCACTTTCATTTGTGGGGGGGCCATGGCCCCTGTGGCCCCCCCGGTTCCGACATCACTGGTCAGTGGGAGAGAGGAGGGAGAAGGTCCCATGGCAAGAGTCACATACGCCCACACTAGGCAACAGTGGGGCTGTCCCATTTAGCCAGACAGTGGGTCTAGCTAGTGTTGCTGCTGCTGCTGCTCCCATGCACTCCCTGCACTCAGTTCCTACATAAAGTGTGTTGCTGTAGTTGACAATAACAGTGTTCATGCAGTGGACAGAAGATAAGGGACAGCACATGTATACACAACTATAAAGTGAGATATTGGTAGAGTGGGGTGTACCAGCATAGCTTCATATTGAGCTTTCTTCCACTCGGGAGTCACTCATCCACTGTGTAGCAGGAGTAACTCAAGCTTCCATACATTGCAATATAATACATTCCTCACGGTTCTCACTGCTTCATGTCATTATAGGACGTATTGGGAGGACTATAGGATATCTGGAGGAGGATACAGATCCAGTTGTGAGTATTCTGTACATTTAGGTTCTAGGACTTTTACGTTTATCCTTATGCAGTGAGTAGTGTAGTGAGTAAATGACCTCATGGCTTCCCATATGTTAGGGTGTAGTGTGTAGTATAGTGATTAAGTGACAGTATTTCTTCTCATATGAGTGAGTGTAGTGTGTATTATAGTGATTAAGTGACAATATGGCTTCCCATATGAGTGAGTGTTGTGTGTATTATAGTGAATAAATTATCTCTTGGCTTCCAAAATGAGTGAGTGTAGTGTGTAGTATAGTGAATAAATGACCCCATGGCTTCCCATATGTGTGAGTGTAGTGTGTAGTATAGTGAATAAATGACCTCATGGCTTCCCATATGAGTGAGTGTAGTGTGTAGTATAGTGAATAAATGACCCCATGGCTTCCCATATGTGTGAGTGTAGTGTGTAGTATAGTGAATAAATGACCTCATGGCTTCCCATATGAGTGAGTGTAGTGTGTAGTATAGTGAATAAATGACCACATGGCTTCCCATATGTGTGAGTGTAGTGTGTATTATAGTGAATAAATGACCCCATGGCTTCCAATATGAGTGAGTGTAGTGTGTAGTATAGTGAATAAACATCCACATGGCTTCCCTTATGAGTGAGTGTAGTGTGTAGTTTAGTGAATAAATGACCACATGGCTTCCCATATGTGTGAGTGTAGTGTGTAATATAGTGAATAAATGGCCACATGGCTTCCCATATGTGTGAGTGTAGTGTGTAATATAGTGAATAAATGACCAAATGGCTTCCCATATGATTGAGTGTAGTGTTTAGTATAGTGAATAGATGACCACATGGCTTCCCATATGATTGAGTGTAGTGTGTAGTATAGTGAATAGATGACCACATGGCTTCCCATATGTGTGAGTGTAGTGTATAGTATAGTGAATAAACATCCACATGGGTTCCCATATGAGTGAGTGTAGTGTGTAGTATAGTGAATAAAAGACCACATGGCTTCCCATATGTGTGAGTGTAGGTGTGTAGTATAGTGAATACATTACCACATGGCTTCCCATATGAGTGAGTGTTTTGTGTAATGTTCGGATAGCATGACCTCATTGCTTCCCATATGAGGGGGTTATTTTGTATTATAGTGAATAAACATCCACATGGCTTCCCATATGAGTGAGTTTAGCATGTATTATAGTGAATAAATGACCCCATGGCTTCCCATATGAGTTAGTGTAGTGTGTATTATAGTGAATAAACATCCACATGGCTTCCCATATGAGTGAGTTTAGTATGTAGTATAGTGAATAAATGACCAAATGGCTTCCCATATGATTGAGTGTAGTGTGTATTATAGTGAATAAACATCCACATGGCTTCCCATATGAGTGAGTTTAGTATGTAATATAGTGAATAAATGACCACATGGCTTCCCATATGAGTAAGATGAGTAGACTGAATACATTTCTTTGTAACTTCCAATATATGTGTGTGTAGAATTACCGTCAATTATTATCTGAAATTACTTTTGTTTTTTTCCCTCTTAAGAATACAAGACAAGAAGACGTAAGGAAAAACACAACAAAATATGTTGCCAGCAGTCGACCGAGCGGGCTTCCCTTTGATCATCATAGTCATCCCATTTCTCATCATCTGTACTATTCTTCTTCTCTGGAGGAAAAATCGTTTAGTGACACCCAACCAACTTGCAGCCAATATATTAGGGGGACAGGGGCTGATGATTACATATGTATTCTTCTCCTGTGTGCATAACAATATTCTGGATAAGCCCTTGTCCTCTGCTGCTTGCTGGCTCTACATGCACATCGTAGTCATTTATCGCTTATTTGTGCATAGTTCACTTGTTGTATTCTCTGTAGAGAGGCTGATGTTCATCAAAGACCCAGTGGCTTATGTACAGAAACTGGGGAAATTTGGGATCATTGTAATGTTGGTGTTTCCCTGGGCTTTCTCAATCTTACTTGCTCTGGGTATAAATGTAGCAGATTACACCATCATTGTCCAAATTAATGACACTCGATATATTCATCGCGATCCTAAATTATACAATGTTTGTACTTTTAAAAGTGAGTCACCAGGATTATTTGTGAGAATTTTACATGTTGCTTTTGATTATATTGCCTACCTGACAATTGGTATAGCCATAGCCTGTGTATTAACTGCAATAGTGCTGAGGTGCAGGTCTAAGTCTGCTAAAGCTGATGATTATTCTGTACTGGAGGAGGGGACTGAGCAGGATGTGAAAGATTCAGTCGTTGCTTTGTGCCTTCTCAACTTGACATATATTGTTCAACAATTCATCTTAATGTCCGATGATATAACTTATTTGTATTCTATTTGGCCTCTAATTCAGGGGATTATATTCATTGTCAAACTAAGGAATGTCCGCTTGCTTATTGCAGCTTGTTGTTGCTATTTCTGCAGGAAAGAACAACATGGCGATATTGGTGAGACTGAAAAGATAAAAGGTACATATGATGATATCTAGATTATGTACTTTACTCCATGTTGGTGTATGTACCACATACTATTTTTGATCGGCAGGAGTAGTATTGTAATTTGCACCAGTTCAAGGCGTGTGGTATGACATTCCCTCTTTCTCCCACCAGTAAACAGCTATATACTTATACATAGCAATGTGGGAGTAAATATAGATCCTAAATTTGAATGTGGTACTTGGGATACCATTGCTTGGTCCTCAATGTTTCCTTTTTTCATAACTATAACCCACTTGCCTTTTGGCCTGTCGGCCAAGAAAAAAACAAACATCTTGGACACTGCAATTGTGTTCATCTTACCACAATCTCATTAGGTTCTCTCTACTAAGCATGTAATTATGCTGCAAATAAGAATACAACAAAGAAGATGATCTGATTTCTTTTATAAAGTACATTGTCTAACAGCAATTTTTTTTAACAAGAAATTTTGGCTGTGACCAAGGAAAGAACGGTTTCCCCCGATGGAGCCCTACGCCCCGCCCCCTTTTCCCTGACCTGGCGCGGGAAAAAGCGTTGTCAGGGACTCAAAAGTACAATGCGCGTTACTAACGTTGCATAACTTAGAAGACGTTACGATGTTTTGTATATCAAATTATTGCGTCGTCGTCGGCATTCCTTCCCATCTTCCTGTAGGCCTAAACTGTAAACGGCCTTCAACAAAAAGTAATTAGCATTGATCCCTCTCGGCATCAACAACAGTGATATATGGTTCTAACCAAATGCAAGCTTAGACATTTCCCTTTTTCCGATGGGCAGGGTTAGGATATTTGGCCTACACAAGGTCCCAGTTTTGCACGACGATCAGATTTTTGTCAGTGGAGTCAATCCCATATTTGTCAAGCAGCAGGGGAAAGGCCGAAAATTATTGTTTAATGGTAACAGCGTAATTTCTCTCATATCTTGCTTATTTTCATACAAATGTTCATGAAATTAAATATATAGGGTTAGAAAAGCATGCTCTTTCAGAATTTAAACATCTTGACAATGTATTTCGAGTAAAAATAGTGCCTTTTTATAATTTCGCGGGAGCGTAATTTCCCGGCTATGTGCCTGTCACAACCCAATACTGGTCAGGTCGTCGGAAAATGTACAATCGTCGGCTCTACACATTTGGTAAATCTTGCTAATTTACTCTGAAACATGAAAAATACTAGCTATAGGCCTACTACAGTATATTTGGTGTTACAATGATTGAACGAATCTGCTAAATCTCTATTTTGAAACCCATTTCTTTCTCAAATCTGAGTGGAATGGTGCAGGCGAATTGTACATTTTCGTACATCCTGGCTCAATAATCCAGCCTACGGGTGGCAATCTTTTTGTTTTCCTAGCCTACTGAAAAGTTTCGCTCATATAATGCCTACTTAAAAACTGACTTTGATATAGACACATATTTAGGGGTAGAAAAGCATGCCCTTTCTGAATTTCATGTTTTTGGCAATTTATTTCGAGTAGAAATAGCGATTTTTATTAATATCCGGGAGCGTAAAATCACCGCGATGTGTACGCAAGTGCGTCGGAAATTCAGGTGGGAACAGGCGGAGTCGGGTTTTCCTTATAAGGGGGCGACGCGGACGCGCAAAGAACAGGCGGCAAAAACTGGAACCTATATAAGGTTTCCCAGTACGAGCGCCTTCGGCGCTCGTACCGCCTTCGGCGGGGGAAACCTTAAAAAAGTGTTTTCCATGACAGAGATAAAATATAACCATACACAGTAGCAGACACAAATATATGCATGAAAAAAGGAGCATTCTCTGTAAAGTGTACCTTAGTACCAAATATCCCGTAATTTGGGAATATTTTCTATATTATTAATTAACAAGCTGTTCCATAGTAGCATAGTATACATGTATATTATCACTCAGTTATAGGGGACCAATACATATAAACTAAACTAACTTTTGTGGCCTAAAGTATTCCAGGGACTTCCTGAGGGAAAGTTGTTGAACGAGGCAAGTAGAGAAAGACAGAGTCACCCCAGGTCCTCCAAGGATTATTATTTCTATTGCTACAGGGGATTTGCATAACAGCTATCATGATTTGCATGGAATCATAGGACTAATGTTACATAGGAAATCTATAGAAACATGTCACATTCAGAATGCAATAGTTATCAATGCTCTAAAGTCAATATTCATTCTCTCCCATCATGCATCTTGTTTCCCTAGAAAAAAGTGTGATATTGGTGAAAATATTCTTGTAATTTTTGATAAAAATCTGTATGTCAGATTTCAATCAAATCCATTCCAGCATGCATATTGCTCACAGACATGTGCAGCGGCACATACAAATCCCCCTATTATATAAATAAATAAAAGATGAAATATTTATGTGACATGTAATTTTAAACATAGAAACATAGATAGAGGTTTAGTCCAGAGAAGCTCTTGTGGACTGACGACAATGACACATTTCCATGTACGTATACCATGTTAACACTACTGTTATTGTTGGCTAGCTAGTTTCTATCTTATGTATCTAGACCCTGTGCTATTCAGAGTAATCAGCATTAGGGGCTAGATAGAGGAACGATCATTTCATAATTTTTCCATAGTAATAGAATCTCTCTCTAATAGTAACATTGATTACAATGTGGCACATGTAAAGCAGCGGTTAAATCATAATACTCTCAATGTTAATCCTAAGGGAGGTATACATAATGACAGTTGTTAGTGTATTTGTCAGAATGGTAGAGGTTTCATACATTGGTTGTGATAGTTGTAGTTTTGTGCTCATTGATAGAACTACAAATATGTGATGTGTTCCAGGAAAATGAGTCATAAGTCGCAGAATTAATATTTTTCAAAGTGTTTATTTTACAAGATCACTTTATTGGAATGTTCTGATTTTTGAGGAGTTAATCACTTATGTATATATTGATCGGTGTATCAAATTTCAGGACAATCTATGAAATATATCCTTTCGTTTTAAAGGTCCTTATATGGACTATATTTAATTACTTTACTGGTTACTACCCCTCAGAAATATTGCAAAGTTGTTTTTTTCCAAAATGATAATATCAAACTAAAAATCTAGAAATACTTATTGGATTATTAGACTGTTTACTATCATTGGAATCGGCTTGATCTCATCTTTTCAAATATAAAGGAATCTCAGAATCTTTTTTTTGCGACTTATGACTCATTTTCCTAAAACAAAACACATATATATTGTGCAAAGAAATGTTCAGTTGAAACTAAACATAGTCAATTTTGTACAAATATTGAGTTAAAAGGAAAAAATGTAAATATTCCCAATAATGAAAATTCTACATTATTGGACCGCTCTCCAGACATATGTTGTGTACCGCCTGTTAGCTATAACTTTCTCAATTTGGGATTTGAGGGGGATTTGCCTCCCAAAGTAATGTATGACGCAAAAACATACATGGCAACCAGTAATGTTTGTGTGTATGATGATTCTGATGTAACATTGGACTCAAGCATATATATGTACCATGTATCTAATGCTGTTGTTAATACAGGATGTAACTCTAGTAGATATGTTTACAATGTATCTAATGTTGTTGTTAATAGAGTATGTAACTCTAGTAGATATGTTTACAATGTATCTAATGCTGTTGTTAATAGAGTATGTAACTCTAGTAGATATGTCTACAATGTATCTAATGCTGTTGTTAATACAGTATGTAACTCTAGTAGATATGTTTACAATGCATCTAATGCTATTGTTAATAGAGTATGTAACTCTAGTAGATATGTTTACAATGTATCTAATGCTGTTGTTAATAGAGTATGTAACTCTAGTAGATATGTTTACAATGCATCTAATGCTGTTGTTAATACAGTATGTAACTCTAGTAGATATGTTTACAATGTATCTAATGCTGTTGTTAATACAGTATGTAGCTCTAGTAGATATGTTTACAATGTATCTAATGCTGTTGTTAATACAGTATGTAACTCTAGTAGATATGTTTACAATGTATCTAATGCTGTTGTTAATACAGTATGTAACTCTAGTAGATATGTTTACAATGTATCTAATGCTGTTGTTAATACAGTATGTAACTCTAGTAGATATGTTTACAATGTATCTAATGCTGTTGTTAATACAGTATGTAACTCTAGTAGATATGTTTACAATGTATCTAATGCTGCTGTTAATACAGTATGTAACTCTAGTAGATATGTTTACAATGCATCTAATGCTGTTGTTAATACAGTATGTAACTCTAGTAGATATGTTTACAATGTATCTAATGCTGTTGTTAATACATACTGTATTAACAACAGCATAATTATGTTTACAATGTAAATAATGCTATTGTTAATACAGTATGTAACTCTAGTAGATATGTTTACAATGTATCTAATGCTGTTGTTAATACAGTATGTAACTCTAGTAGATATGTTTACAATGTATCTAATGCTGTTGTTAATAGAGTATGTATCTATAGTAGATATGTTTACAATGTATCTAATGCTGTTCTTAATACAGTATGTAACTCTAAAAGATATGTTTACAATGTATCTAATGCTGTTGTTAATACAGTATGTAACTCTAGTAGATATGTTTACAATGTATCTAATGCTGTTGTTAATAGAGTATGTAACTCTAGTAGATATGTTTACAATGTATCTAATGCTGTTGTTTATACAGTATGTAAGTCTAGTTGATATGTTTACAATGTATCTAATTATACCGTTATTGAGTCTAGTATGCTTACCATGTATCTAATGCTGTTGTTGATACAGTAATTGACTCTAGCATGTGTAACATGTATAATGTTGTTGTTTATACAGTAATTAGTCCTAGTAGATATGTGTACCATGAATGTATTGCTGTTGTTTATACAGTAATTAGCTCTAGTATATACATACATACAATGTATCTAAAGTGGTTGTTTATAGAGAACTTTTTACCAACCTATACCGGTTTACCTGTAAAGGTATGAATACTTAATAGGTACTGTCAGATTTACAATCTTCCTCATCAAGCCTTATGAATGATAAACATCATTCTGTACTAGTGGGACCAACCATCATTTCCTCTTATCTAACCTTATGAATGATAAACATCATTCTATACTATTGGGACCAACCATCATTTCCTCTTATCTAGCCTTATGAATGATAAACATCTTTCTATACTAGTGGGACCAACCATCATTTCCTCTTATCTAACCTTATGAATGATAAATATCATTCTATACTAGTGGGACCAACCATCATTTCCTCTTATCTAGCCTTATGAATGATAAACATCATTCTGTACTAGTGGGACCAACCATCATTTCCTCTTATCTAACCTTATGAATGATAAATATCATTCTATACTAGTGGGACCAACCATCATTTCCTCTTATCTAGCCGCATGAATGATAAACAATCTGTACTAGAGGGACCAAGCATCATTTCCTCACCAACATTTTGTATGCTGAATCTAACGATGGCAAATATTTATATCTAATGGTTTTGATACATGTCATGGTACAGTAGACACCGCGCAAAGACCAAGGTTATAGAGACCAACCCTCTATTAAGACTAGTTTTTTCAGTTCCAAACAGTTTTCCTTCATACAGTTAACCCATCTTCCTTGCTTTGTGATGAATGAATTGGTCAGTTCCCTGGATGGTGGCATTAGAGGGGTCCAACTGTATTTGATCATCCTAAAAATAGATACATGGTCAGTTATATTTTGTTGGCGTTGATAAGGTTTTTACATCATATCTTCAGGAACATTATTACAAATGTTACTTGATGCATGCATTTGCATGTGAAATTGAAATGCGATATTTTTTCGAAAAATGAGTCACAAGTTGCAAGATTGATATTATTAAAAGTGTTTTTTTTTCATCAGATCTCTTTATAGGATTTTTTTAGTGTTTAGCACTTATAGTCATATGAATCTATGTAGCAAATTTGGGGACATTGTATTAAATATATCCTTGCATTTTGAAGGCCTTCATATGGAGTATATCAAGTTACTTTATGGGTAGTTACCCATCCAGAAACATTGTAAATCAGCTTGATCTCCTCTTTTCAAATTTGGTGGTATCTCAAAATCCATATTTTGCGATGTGTGTCTCATTTTCCGAAAACGGATGACAATGTCATCTGCTCACATTTCTGAGTAGCGATACAAGTAGCGGTAGAAGTAACATGCCAATAGCACCCATTCCTGTTACATTCTGTTTTCTGCTGCCACTTCTAAAGAAACAGGTACAATAGGCTGTCAAAGTATCGGAAGGAGAAGGAGGAGAAGTAGCATAAAGGCGGGAGCACACTAGCCACGATAAGCTTCGCAATTGGCTTTGCAACAGGCCACTGCAATAGAAATGAAAATATTTGATCTTTGGTGCACTGTATCGCAGACGTGTGGGCCCCTTTGCAACAGCCTTTGCAATAGCCTTTGCAACAGGCCTCACGATAAGAAATACATACATATATACATATATACATGTTTAATATTTGTTTGCGATAAACATTGCATCGCAGACGTCAGCATGCTATTGCGATTAATTGCAAAGCTTTGTTGCAAAGGTGTGGCGACATATGCAACAGGCCTTCCCGATAAGCCTCTGCAATAGCAAAACCTATCAGGAAAGCCTGTTGCGAAGCCTATTGCGGCTAGTGTGGCGCCAGCTTAACAGTGGAACCCGGCCTTAAGTCAGTGAAGTGAAAAGGGTGATTCCTTACATGGGTCAGATTTTCAGAAAATGTACAACTCTATATTTGGTGTCATATCGATTGAAAGTATCAGTTCTGTAATGTTAACCTGTATTTTGAAGGTCATTGTTGTCTTAAATGTGGGTTTTTTGAGAGGATTGGTGAAGGCGAATTGCACATTTTCTGAAAATCTGACCCACATACCTTCCAACTCAAGGTTGAAAAGTGCCCCTCCTCATCTATCACACACCTGTACCTGGGTCAGATTTTCAGAAAATGTACAATTGGCAACTCTACATATTGACGGGTACGGGTTTAGGTGAATACTGCCACGTCTACCTACTATAACTCTACATATTGAGTAAATTCTGTAAAATTAGGCTGCAATTTTGTTAAAACTAGTAAGTTCAAGTATATTTAGCATTGCATTGGTTCTAGCAATTTGTTTGGTTAGGTTGAACTGTATTTTGACCTTTTTTCTCGGCTGAAAATTTGAGAAGATTGGCGAAGTTGAATTGTACATTTTCTGAACATCTGACCCACCTATTCTAGGTTGATGTGTGGTTGGGCCTGAGTTATTTTAGATGACTGATGGATATTGAATATTGATCAGTGCCAGCTATGTTTTGATTGCTGATTAGTGTCGCTATTGATAATATGATCTCTGTGATTTATAGGTCTAGTGTGATATTAGCATTACAGAGGTGGATGCCGACTGTATGTGATTCACCAGCTCTTCCTATTATTTCGTCTATATTGACGTGTTTCAGAAAAAAATCCATATGTCAAGAAATGGATACTTTTCAAAGTGATTTACAAAGATATCTTTGTTTGAATATTTTCATTTTTGGGGTGTTTAATGCTGCTAGTAATAATAATACATGTACAGAATTTCAAGGTAATGTATTAAATATATCTACACGCTAAGAAACATCCCTAGAACTAGTAAGCAATAGCGTAGTGTGTGATGTTCATTGCGTAATTATAATATAATATAATTCTACGCAGTATCAAGCATTGGGTCTACGCAATGCGTGGATTAGGCAATCACTCAAGCGCGCCCAAATGTGAAGGCTTGCCTAGCCGTTGTCTTTAAAAGTAACACCTTGCATACAGGCTTTCTCTGAATATAACTAGGTGCGAATATGAATCCATATTCCCTTGCAGTACTGTTGCATGAAATAGGTGTCTGGGGAGGAAGTGTATGTAATGTAATGTAATGTAAAATTATGAAAATCGAAGAATATCCTACCAGGAATTAAATCAAATTATTTCATTATTCTATATTCCATGATCGATCTAGACACAATTACTAATAAAGTAACTAAATGTACTCTATACGATAACCTTCAAAACGCAATGATATATTCAATGCAATGTCTTGGGATTTAGTACACATATTTATGTGACTAGAAGCAATGAACCCTCCAAAGATAGGAATATTCCAACAAAGAGATCTTGGGAATTAATCACTTTGAAAAACTTTGAAATTAAATGGCCCCCAGTCTCCTTATAGTAGTAAAAGATCAGGATACAGGTATCGGTATTTTTTTTATATTTTTTCCCTCTTCTATTCCTTACCTCTGATGATGAAATGGTTGCAGGGGTCTGGGACTGACCAGAAGTCGTTTTGCGACCTGGGAGGCCCCTCCCCCTGTATATCGGTTTCCACAGGAATATTGCGGTCGAATGTTTTTATTTCTTTTATGTACAGACGTATAATTTTCTTCTGAAATTGCATTAGTTTTATTTCTATTCGTTCTCTTAAAATAACAGAATGTGATGCTCTTACCCCACCTGGTAATAAATTGAATCGAACAATAAGGTGAATAAAGCAATACAAACTCACTCATGTATTTACATGATTTACTTTTTTTCATAAAAGCTCTATAGATACGTAAGACCCTTATGGTTCCTTTAGGCAACGCATAAAGACACCCAGGTAGGGTATATTTGCGTTTTTTCTTTCTTTATCTCATATATTTAATTGTAATTGGCCTCAAATGAAAAAAAAAAAAAAAATATGCCACAGAATCGGGTGATTTTTATATCGTTTCGAACGACTTGATGCGGCCGACGGAAATAATTTAATACGGAGAAACAAACGATGCGATTGTAATTCTGAAAGCAGGGCTGTCTTCCATACATTCATGTGGTTCTGGGATAATTTTTATATTCAGATCGGACGTATTTTGAGGGAGTAATGAGCTATCTAAAGCGGAAAGCAATATTCTTGAGTTTTTGAGATTGTGACACATTTTCCTGTAACTCATCACACATATACCTGGATATATTCAATATATATTCCTGAAAACAAAATATTCCCTGCTCTTCCTCTCCTTTCCCGCCCATCTCTTTCTTACTTTCTTTCAATTGCAATCTCCCTGTCTGCCTCTCCCCTACTTTCTCTCTCTGTTTCTCTCTCTCTTCCTCCCTCTCTCTCTCACACACACACATTCAGATTGATTAGTTGAGGCCATGTTGGTAGCTGTTTCAGTAGTGTAATGGTTAGGACACTGGCTTGTGAATCCCAAGGTTCTTAGATCGAACCCAAGCATGTTCAGGTTTTTTTCTCTGCTTTCTCACACCGTCACGGGTGAGCGCACACTCCGTCACAGGTGAGCGCACACTCCTTCATGCACTGCCGCACATGGCCAGACGCGCCAACTCTTAACGCACTACCGCACACTGCAGCTTAGGAAATATATCTACTAATCCTTTAGCTTTATCAGTAGCAGAATTACGGAGATTCAAATTACGCCAGATTTGGCTTAGGCCAAAAACGAAGGGAAATTTCCAAGATAATCGCGTTATTTAAAGAGGTCCACGTTTAGAGTGTATGCATTTCTGAGGTCATCCTATAGAGTATATTTAGGTACTTTATTAGTAATTATTCACCCAAAAACATCAAGAATGTTTCTAAAAGTATAATCAAACTTATAAAATAAAAACACTATTTAGATGTCCTTGATGTTTTCTACCGAAAGAATCACCTTGATCTCCTCTTTTCAAATAATGATGATATCTCAAAATTCATTTTTTGCAACTTGTGACTCATTTTTTCTGAAACGCTGATGATTGTTTTAATATATGATTAGCTAATATTACAATCATTGCTCTACTATATAATGTAATAAACAAGGTAAAGGACACCCTGATGACCTGTAGCAATAAGTACTGACATTCATTGAACTGTAATCACATCATTACAATATTGAAATAAAATAATGCAGCAAATGAAATGGACTCAATTATCCTTTATGTTGTTTGACTATTCATTGATGGTGAATCATAAGTTTACATGAGTTTGTCTCCATGTCCAATCATCTACATCTCTACCATTGTCCTAACTGACTGATGAAATGATTTGTCGGGATATGGGTCAGATTATTAGAACATTTACAATTCATTGTCACCAATACTCTCAAATAACCCACATTTGGGTTCCACCCTTGCCGCGCCAAATCTTTTCGCGCTGTACTTTCTGCGACAGCTTACCTTACCGCGACTCACGCCCATGAAACTATAGTGTGCCTTACCGCGCCCACTGCACCCCTCCCCGCCCCCTACAATGATGCACCGAAACTTGCTGTGAACCTTTCCACTGAGAAATGGAACTTTCCCACGCTTCTCCCCGCAATAGTATGTGGATAGCTCTTGCACAAACAGACTAATATGTTATCTATTCGGATTAATATTAACCAATGATTATGGCGAAGGTAAATATCAATATCAAATAATATGGAGATCGATCAAGGAACAATAGCAACTATATAAGAAAAGTATCTCAGACAGTAGTACAAGAGCCTGTATAGCCCGAATGCGACATTTTGAGGATACCCAAGTAGACACTCTGAGTAGAGTCTGTTGGAGATTATAAATGACAGCAAAATGTGTCTGACTGTAGATATGGGTCTGGGTAGCTGCTGTCCTAGTCGTTCCTCCGGTTCCTCTCTCCCTTCCGCCTCTCTCTCTCTCTCTCCCTCTTCCAGCTCTATATGTAACCATACTCTATCTAATTTATTATTAATAAATATTTGGGTTGGGAACCCCTTTTGCACCCGGGTTAGTCTCAGCTTTATTTGGTATATCAGACGGGAATGTTGTTGAACAAGGCAAGTAGAGAAAGTCAAAGTCACCCTCCGTCCTCCAAGGATTATTATTACTATTGCTACAGGGGATTTGCATAGCAGCTATCATGATTTGCATGGAATTATGGGACTAATTGTACCGTATGACATCTGGCATTATATAACCCCCTATGGTTATAGACCTATATGGTCAACTTGACCGCCACCTAGTGGCTAGTGCAAACCTCAAGCCAGCTCTCAAGCCAGCTCTCTTCAGAACACTTTCACGCCCCAACTAGGACACACCTGTTGCTTGTTTTTTTATCCATATATAGAAAACATGTCACATTCAGCATGGAATACTTATCAATGCTCTAAAGTCAACATTCATTCTCTCTCAACATGCATCTTGTTTCCCTAGATCATTTATAAAAATATGATATTGGTGAAAAATTCCTTGTTTCGCTTTTTTTCGATAAAAATGTTGCCAAATATTTGTGTGTCAGATTTCAACTGAATTCATCCCAGCGTGCACTGTTACAGACATTAGCAGTGGCGCATGCAAATCCCCCGATTGCATAAATAAATGAAAAATATAATATTCATGTGACATGTAACTTTGAACATGGCCATGTAGATAGAAGGTTTGTCAAGAAGAACTCTCATGGACTTAGGACATTGACCCATTTCTATGTATACCATGTTAACTGCACTGTTATTGTAGGCTAGCAGAAATAAAGTTATCCTATGTATAGATACAATTAAAAGTAATCAGCATTAGGAGCTAGATAGAGGAACAATGACTTCATAATTGATGCATACTAATAAAATCTCTCTGTAATATTAACATGGATTTCAATGATGTACATGTCTAGGAGGGGTCAAATAATAATTCTGTCAATGTTATTCCTAAAGGAAGTATACAGAATAATAGTCATTGGTGTATTTGTCCGAATGTTAGAGGTCTCATATTATACATTGTCTGTCCTAGTTTTAGCTTTCTGCTCATTGGTAGAGCTATAAATATCTATTGTGCAAAGAAATGTTCAGTTAAAACTGAACTCAGTCAATTTGTAAAAATGTTGATTTGAAAGGAAACAAAGTAAATAATTCTGATAATGAAAATTCTACATTATTAGACCGCTCTCCAGACATATGTTGTGTACTGCCTGTTAACTAAACTTTTTCAATTTGGGATTTGAGGGGGATTTGCCTCCCAAAGTAATGTATGACGCAAAAACATACATGGCAACCAGTAATGTTTGTGTGTATGATGATTCTGATGTAACATTTGACTCAAGCATATATATGTACCATGTATCTAATGCTGTTGTTTATACAATAATTAACAGTAGTATATGTAAACACTGTATCTTATGCTGTTGTTTATACAGTAATTAAATCTAGTAATTATGTATACAATGTATTTAATGCTGTCGTTAATACAGTAAGTGACTCTAGTAAGTGTGGCATGTATCTAAAGCTGTTGTTTATACAGTAATTAACTTTAGTATACATGTATACAATGTATCTAAAGCTGTTGTTTATACAGTAATTGACTCTAGTATACATGTATACAATGTATCTAAAGCTGTTGTTTATACAGTAATTGACTCTAGTATACATGTATACAATGTATCTAAAGCTGTTGTTTATACAGTAATTGACTCTAGTATACATGTATACAATGTATCTAATGCTGTTGTTTATACAGTAATTGACTCTAGTATACATGTATACAATGTATCTAAAGCTGTTGTTTATACAGTAATTGACTCTAGTATACATGTATACAATGTATCTAATGCTATTGTTGATACAGTAATTGACTCTAGTATACATGTATACAATGTATCTAAAGCTGTTGTTTATACAGTAATTGACTCTAGTATACATGTATACAATGTATCTAATGATGTTGTTGATACAGTAATTTACACTAGTATATATGTATACAATGTATCTAATGCTGTTGTTTATACAGTAATTGACTCTAGTATACATGTATACAATGTATCTAAAGCTATTGTTTATACAGTAATTGACTCTAGTATACATGTATACAATGTATCTAAAGCTGTTGTTTATACAGTAATTGACTCTAGTATACATGTATACAATGTATCTAATGCTGTTGTTTATACAGTAATTGACTCTAGTATACATGTATACAATGTATGTAATGCTGTTGTTTATACAGTAATTGACTCTAGTATACAGGTATACAATGTATGCAATGCTGTTGTTTATACAGTAATTGACTCTAGTATACATGTATACAATGTATCTAAAGCTATTGTTGATACAGTTATTGACTCTAGTATACATGTATACAATGTATCTAAAGCTGTTGTTTATACAGTAATTGACTCTAGTATACAGGTATACAATGTATCTAATGCTGTTGTTTATACAGTAATTGACTCTAGTATACATGTATACAATGTATCTAATGATGTTGTTGATACAGTAATTTACACTAGTATATATGTATACAATGTATCTAATGCTGTTGTTTATACAGTAATTGACTCTAGTATACATGTATACAATGTATCTAATGCTGTTGTTTATACAGTTATTGACTCTAGTATACATGTGTACAATGTATCTAATGCTGTTGTTTATACAGTAATTAACTCTAGTATACATGTACCATGTATCTAATGCTGTTGTTTATGCAGTAATAGGCTCTTGTGTATATGTGTACCATGTATCTAAAGATTTGTTGATACAGTAAGTGACTCTAGTATATATGTGTACAATGTATCTAATGCTGTTGTTTATACAGGAGTTACAAGCCTTTTTACCAACCTTTACCTGTAAACCATATGTCATTAAATTAGTTTTTATTTCAGGGACCACTGAAAATATTTCTACTGTTCACTATGGAAGTCTATGGGAATCCAGATTGTGTGAATGAAACTGGTTCTTACCCGTTATTGCTGGTGCACTGGCACCACCTGGTGGTACATGAAGGAAGCATATATGCTTTGTGCTGCCATCTGCTGGTTCCTATAGGACTTGTAGTTCAGGTCTCAGCACAGACAATTAATGTGTGTGTGTTAGATGCTGAGCATCTAATGGGTCAGATTTTCAGAAAATGTACAATTCACCTTCACCAATCCTCTCAAATAACCCAAATTTCAGACAAAAATTAAGTTCAAAATACAATTCAACCTAACCAAACGGATTGCTAGAATCAATGCAATGCCGTATATACTCAAATTTACCCAGTATTGGCTAAATTGCAGCTTAATTTAGCAAAATTTACCAAATGTGTACAGCTGCCAATTGTACATTTTCTGAAAATCTGGCCCTAGAATAAGACATTGAGGGACAGCATGCAGCAAGCATATATCATTTTATAATGTGTTCATAAAAATAAGTAGGCGGAAGGCCAAGGTTATTCTGTATAGAATTGCTGCCCATGAACCAATAACCTTGTTATGCCAATGATCCTCTTTGATTTTTATTGCCAGTGTACTTTTGTACCAGTCTACGCCTCAGTTGTCATTCGCAAAAGAATTGCTGTATAAACACTAAGTACTACTAATGTTCCCAAATATTTGTATGTCAGATTTCATCAAAATCCATTCCATGATGCAATGTAACAGACATGCGCAGTGGCACATGCAAGCCCCCTATTATGTTAACATTTAAAGGGCTCTTGATGGGGGGGGGGGGTCTTGTGCCCATTTGTCACTCTAAGAAAGGGTGTTTGTCATTTGTCACTCTAAGAAAGGGTGTTTGTCATTTGTCACTCTAAGAAAGGGTGTTTGTCATTTGTCACTCTAAGAAAGGGTGTTTGTCATTTGTCACTCTAAGAAAGGGTGTTTGTCATTTGTCACTCTAAGAAAGGGTGTTTGTCATTTGTCACATTAGTCACTAAGATATTTCCCTTGTCATTAGTCACTAAGATATTTCCCTTGTCATTAGTCACTAAGATATTTCCCTTGTCATTTGTCACTAAGATATTTCCCTTGTCATTAGTCACTAAGATATTTCCCTTGTCATTTGTCACTAAGATATTTCCCTTGTCATTAGTCACTAAGATATTTCCCTTGTCATTTGTCACTAAGATATTTCCCTTGTCATTTGTCACTTAGATATTTCCCTTGTCATTTGTCACTAAGATATTTCCCTTGTCATTAGTCACTAAGATATTTCCCTTGTCATTAGTCACTAAGATATTTCCCTTGTCATTTGTTACTAAGATATTTCCCTTGTCATTAGTCACTAAGATATTTCCCTTGTCATTTGTCACTAAGATATTTCCCTTGTCATTTGTCACTAAGATATTTCCCTTGTCATTAGTCACTAAGATATTTCCCTTGTCATTAGTCACTAAGATATTTCCCTTGTCATTTGTCACTAAGTAGAAAGTCAATGGTTCATTGTTGATTGAACTTATATTTGTAGACAAAAGCACAGGGAACAATTTATTACAATCCTTTCTCTTACTTTGTCGTTAGGTGTAACATGCTTATCATGTCAATTTGTCACGCTAAGGATGAACATTTGTTCCTTGTCACCAGACTCCCATGTTGATTTGTCACTCTAAGAAAGGGTCTATGTCGTTTGTCGATCATAAGAAATGACTATGTCAGTTTGTCGATTCAGGCATCAGGACCCCTATTTAAGGATAAGGACATTATGAAGGACTACAGTCCAACACATGTACAACATGTTCCCTGTGATTGGAGCCAATAAACGTTTAGTGATCTATCTATCTATATCTATCTGTCTGTTGGTCTGTCTGTCTGTCTATCTATCTATCTATGATAGAGCAAGATTAAAGAGGGCCAGGTTTGTTTGTATTAAATCTTTTCTTCAGCTGTGATATATTACATTTTCTCAGTACAACCTGATAAAGAGAAATATAAAGAGATTCATACACGATCCATTCTAAAATTAGTGGTATATCAAATCCCCAATTCAGATTCAGACTCTTAATTGGGGCGTTGCATAGCCGCCATTTTGAATCTTGATTCGCATGGAATTATGGGAGTAATGGTACAGTCTAAAATCTATAGAAAACATATGTCATGTTCTGCATGGGATATTTATCAACGATCTAATGTCAATATTCATGTGATTTACATGTTTCCATTACACAAACCACCATCTTTCCCATGATGCATTTGGTTTTCATAGATCACTTATACCAGCTCTGATTTTGGTGAAAACATTCTTGCAATTTTCGATAAAAATGTTGGCAAATATTTGCATGTCAGATTTCAACAGAATCCACCCCAGCATGCACTGCAGTAGACATGCGCAGTGAGACATGCAAGTCCCCTATTTCCTTCACCACCAATACACAATAAGGTTATTTTTGCTGACTAGACAGAAGTAGTGGGATGTAGATATCCCCAAAGATGGCCACCTGAACCAGACGAGCTGAACCAATGCATACACAGCCATGTCTAAATACTGAATGTTATGTGAGACTTATCATACATTTATTACACCCCTGTGATGTTGCTTCCTATACCTTCAGCATTGTATGTCACAAGTGGTGCATAACATGTGAGTTATGTCACCCTTGGCGCATACAACAAGTAGGTCCACCAAAAACTTAAATTACTTCTTTTATTTTTAATTAATTATATTTTTCATTTATTAACGGGGTGTAATAAATATGGAACAAAGCTCAGGTGAAGTATGTACACTTGTTAGTGACCTCGGGAGCGCAGAAGATCTCGGGCTAACGCCCTCTATCTTCCCGCGCTCCCTCGGTCAATAACAAGTGTACAGACTTCCCCCTTGCTAGGTTCCATCTATGTATTGCTCTGGAAACAACGTATCTAGAGTGATTTTTGAATATATAGCGTTGATATTCCATACAAATGTCCCTACTTATGCAATACCAAACTACCCATACATTTCCAAATGACACATAGTCAAAATAGTGATCTTAGCCACTTTAATATAGATAATATATAAGGCCAACCTGAGAACTAATGCGAAGACAAAGTATGTAAGTAGATTGAGGGGATTACAGGTTGCTTGTAGTTTTTGTGTTTAATGTGAGTTACTAATGCCATTACATGACACCAGGTGGTGCCAGTGTCATGTTGCCCCACAGCTCCATATTGCTTAATTTAAACTGCACACAGTTACATTTTGTTCCTGTATACTGACCCTTCCTCCACCTCCCGCCCCCTCTTCCCTGCTCCCTCCTACTCATTATTACCTTCCTCCCTTCTCCCTCATCTGTCCTTTGCCTCCTCCTCCTAATGCTCCCCATCCTGCAACACCACCTCCTCCTCCACCACCACCACCTACTCCTCCACCATCTCCTCCTTCCCCTCCTCCTCCTCCTCCTCTTCCTCCACCACCACCTCCTCCTCCCCCACCACCTCCACCCCCTCCGCCTTCTCCACTTCCACCTTCCCCTAAACCTCCTCTACTTCCACCACCACCTCCTCCTCCCCCTCCTCGATTTCCTCCACCTCCACCTCCTCCACCTCATCCTCCACAACCTCCTCCACAACCTCCTCCACAACCTCCTCCACAACCTCCTCCACAACCTCCTCCACAACCTCCTCCACAACCTCCTCCACAACCTCCTCCACCACCTCCTCCACCTCCACCTCCTCCGCCTCCATCACCTCCTCCTTCTCCTCCTCCTCCACTGCCTCCTCCTCCTCCACCTCCACCACCTCCTCCACCTCCTCCTCCACAACTTCCTCCACTACCTCCTCCATCTCCTCCACCTCCTTCACCTCCTTCTCCACCTCCTCCTCCACCACCACCACCTACTCCTCCACCACCTCCTCCTCCCCCACCACCTCCTCCTCCACCACCTCCTCCTCCCCCTCCTCCTCCTCCTCTTCCTCCACCACCTCCTCCTCCAACACCTCCACCACCACCTCCTCCTCCTCTTCTCTTTATCCTCCTCCTCCACCACCTCCTCCACCCCCACCACCTACTCCACCACCACCACCTCCTCCACCACCACCACCTCCTCCACCTCCACCCCTGGTCACTAGCTGTATCTGTGTGTCCTGGTGCACCGTCTACTGGTGGAAGTACACATGCTCGCCCTGGTGGTGTTATAATAAAAATAATGGCCGGGAAGGCATTTGTTTAACGACGCTGGCACACCACTATTACGTGAATATAGGCCTGTGGCCTTTACAATTACAGCTTTACATCGGGGACCATGAATTTAGAATTTGGAATTTCAAACATTTTCTGAATGCCTTCCAAGTGAGAAACCTTTGGTGGGCACCGAGGATAAAAATTCTCTTTACTTGGCACCGGCCTGGGATCGAACCCCAGACCTCCCGCTTGCAGGGCGTCATTGCTGAGAGAGAGTCCCACGCTCTACCAACTAGGCCACCATGTCGCTTATGCTGCATCACAACATATGTAAGTTGATGCTAATCCCACAACAGGACAAATATAACATACAATGATGTAAATATACAAGTATAACATACAATGATGTAAATATACAAGTATAACATACAATGATGGAAATATACAAGTATAACATACAATGATGGAAATATACAAGTATAACATACAATGGTGGAAATATACAAGTATAACATACAATGATGGAAATATACAAGTATAATATACAATGGTGGAAATATACAAGTATAACATACAATGGTGGAAATGTACAAGTATAACATACAATGATGGAAATATACAAGTATAACATACAATGATGGAAATATACAAGTATAACATACAATGGTGGAAATATACAAGTATAACATACAATGGTGGCAATATACATGTATAACATACAATGGTGGAAATATACAAGTATAACATACAATGGTGGAAATATACAATTATAACATACAATGGTGGAAATATACGAGTATAACATACAATGATGGAAATATACGAGTATAACATACAGTGATGGAAAAGTATAACATTCAATGATGGAAATATGCAAGTATAACATACAATGATGGAAATATACAAGTATAACATACAATGGTGGAAATATACGAGTATAACATACAATGATGGAAATATACAAGTATAACATACAATGATGGAAATATACAAGTATAACATACAGTGATGGAAATATACAAGTATAACATACAATGATGGAAATATACGAGTATAACATACAATGATGGAAATATACAAGTATAACATACAATGGTGGAAATATACGAGTATAACATTCAATGATGGAAATATACAAGTATAACATACAATGGTGGAAATATACAAGTATAACATACAATGGTGGAAATATACAAGTATAACATACAATGATGGAAATATACAAGTATAATATACAATGGTCGAAATATACAAGTATAACATACAATGGTGGAAATATACAAGTATAACATACAATGGTGGAAATATACAAGTATAACATACAATGGTGGAAATATACAAGTATAACATACAATGGTGGAAATATACAAGTATAACATTCAATGATGGAAATATACAAGTAAAACATACAATGGTGGAAATATACAAGTATAACATACAATGGTGAAAATATACAAGTATAACATACAATGATGGAAATATACAAGTATAACATACAATGGTGGAAATATACAAGTATAACATACAATGGTGGAAATATACAAGTATAACATTCAATGGTGGAAATATATGGTGGAAATACACAAGTATAACATACAATGAAGATGGAAGTATACAAGTATAACATACCATAATGGAAATATACAAGTATAACATACAATGATGGAAATATACAAGTATAACATACAATGGGGGAAATATACAAGTAAAGCATACAATGGTGGAAAAATATAATAATAACATACAATGGTGGAAATATACAAGTATAACATACAATGGTGGAAATATACAAGTATAACATACAATGATGGAAATATACAAGTATAATATACAATGGTGGAAATATACAAGTATAACATACAATGGTGGAAATATACAAGTATAACATACAATGGTGGAAATATACAAGTATAACATACAATGGTGGAAATATACAAGTATAACATACAATGGTGGAAATATACAAGTATAACATTCAATGATGGAAATATACAAGTAAAACATACAATGGTGGAAATATACAAGTATAACATACAATGGTGAAAATATACAAGTATAACATACAATGATGGAAATATACAAGTATAACATACAATGGTGGAAATATACAAGTATAACATACAATGGTGGAAATATACAAGTATAACATTCAATGGTGGAAATATATGGTGGAAATACACAAGTATAACATACAATGAAGATGGAAGTATACAAGTATAACATACCATAATGGAAATATACAAGTATAACATACAATGATGGAAATATACAAGTATAACATACAATGGTGGAAATATACAAGTATAACATACAATGGTGGCAATATACATGTATAACATACAATGGTGGAAATATACAAGTATAACATACAATGGTGGAAATATACAATTATAACATACAATGGTGGAAATATACGAGTATAACATACAATGATGGAAATATACGAGTATAACATACAGTGATGGAAAAGTATAACATTCAATGATGGAAATATGCAAGTATAACATACAATGATGGAAATATACAAGTATAACATACAATGGTGGAAATATACGAGTATAACATACAATGATGGAAATATACAAGTATAACATACAATGATGGAAATATACAAGTATAACATACAGTGATGGAAATATACAAGTATAACATACAATGATGGAAATATACGAGTATAACATACAATGATGGAAATATACAAGTATAACATACAATGGTGGAAATATACGAGTATAACATTCAATGATGGAAATATACAAGTATAACATACAATGGTGGAAATATACAAGTATAACATACAATGGTGGAAATATACAAGTATAACATACAATGATGGAAATATACAAGTATAATATACAATGGTGGAAATATACAAGTATAACATACAATGGTGGAAATATACAAGTATAACATTCAATGGTGGAAATATACAAGTATAACATACAATGGTGGAAATATACAAGTATAACATACAATGGTGGAAATATACAAGTATAACATTCAATGATGGAAATATACAAGTAAAACATACAATGGTGGAAATATACAAGTATAACATACAATGGTGAAAATATACAAGTATAACATACAATGATGGAAATATACAAGTATAACATACAATGGTGGAAATATACAAGTATAACATACAATGGTGGAAATATACAAGTATAACATTCAATGGTGGAAATATATGGTGGAAATACACAAGTATAACATACAATGAAGATGGAAGTATACAAGTATAACATACCATAATGGAAATATACAAGTATAACATACAATGATGGAAATATACAAGTATAACATACAATGGGGGAAATATACAAGTAAAGCATACAATGGTGGAAAAATATAATAATAACATACAATGGTGGAAATATACAAGTATAACATGATGGAAATATACAAGTATAACATACAATGGTGGAAATATACAAGTATAACATACAATGATGGAAATATACAAGTATAACATACAATGGTGGAAATATACGAGTATAACATACAATGATGGAAATATACAAGTATAACATACAATGATGGAAATATACAAGTATAACATACAATGATGGAAATATACGAGTATAACATACAATGATGGAAATATACAAGTATAACATACAATGGTGGAAATATACGAGTATAACATTCAATGATGGAAATATACAAGTATAACATACAATGGTGGAAATATACAAGTATAACATACAATGGTGGAAATATACAAGTATAACATACAATGATGGAAATATACAAGTATAATATACAATGGTGGAAATATACAAGTATAATATACAATGGTGGAAATATACAAGTATAACATACAATGGTGGAAATATACAAGTATAACATACAATGGTGGAAATATACAAGTATAACATACAATGGTGGAAATATACAAGTATAACATTCAATGATGGAAATATACAAGTAAAACATACAATGGTGGAAATATACAAGTATAACATACAATGGTGAAAATATACAAGTATAACATACAATGATGGAAATATACAAGTATAACATACAATGGTGGAAATATACAAGTATAACATACAATGGTGGAAATATACAAGTATAACATTCAATGGTGGAAATATATGGTGGAAATACACAAGTATAACATACAATGAAGATGGAAGTATACAAGTATAACATACCATAATGGAAATATACAAGTATAACATACAATGATGGAAATATACAAGTATAACATACAATGGGGGAAATATACAAGTAAAGCATACAATGGTGGAAAAATATAATAATAACATACAATGGTGGAAATATACAAGTATAACATGATGGAAATATACAAGTATAACATACAATGGTGGAAATATACAAGTATAACATTTAATGATGGAAATATACAAGTATAACATTCAATGGTGGAAATATACAAGTATAACATACAATGATGGAAATATACAAGTATAACATACAATGATGGAAATATACAAGTATAGCATACAATGGTGGAAATATACAAGTATAACATACAGTGATGAAAGTATACAAGTATAACATACAATGATGGAAATATACAAGTATAACATACAAGTATAACATACAATGGTGGAAATATACAAGTATAACATACAATGGTGGAAATATACAAGTATGACATACAATGGTGGAAATATACAAGTATAACATACAATGGTGGAAATATACAAGTATAACATACAATGGTGGAAATATACAAGTATAACATACAATGGTGGAAATATACAAGTATAACATACAATGGTGGAAATATACAAGTATAACATACAATGGTGGAAATATACAAGTATAACATACAATGGTGGAAATATACAAGTATAACATACAATGGTGGAAATATACAAGTATAACATACAATGGTGGAAATATACAGGTATAACATACAATGGTGGAAATATACAAGTATAACATACAATGGTGGAAATATACAAGTATAACATACAACATATCTGACATACCACAATGGTCTAATAACGTTTATTGTAAAAACCCTCCACATGGATATATATCTACCAGTCTGCAGTGCCACGACCTATAGGTGCATGTGTGGGGCACAGGGAGGGAACATGGTGCCATGGTCTATAGGTAGGGCCATGTGTGGGAGGAGGAGGAAGTGTAGGAGGAGGAGAGATTGTGAGCTGGGGGAGGGGGTGGAACAGGGGGAGGGGGCTGGAGGAGGTGCAGAAAGAATGGGGAGGGGTGTAGGAGGTGCATGTGGTTGTAGGGGGAGGTGTAGGAGTAGTGGGAGGAGTAAGGGAGAGGGCCACATGTGGAGGACGAGGAGTTAGTGAGAGAGGCTGGAGGACGACTCACCTGCTGCTCACTGGAGCAATACAAGTTACACTGGTTACTACAGGAGCGACTCGGCCTATAGTAGAGACCGACTCACTCAGCCTCAACACTCAACTCTCAACACTCAACCCTCAACACTCAACCTTCAGCCCGAGATAGGCATATATACATATATAGGTAAGTATTGTGTGTGTATTGGTGTGTGTGTTTTGGTGTGTGATGTGTGTGGTATGTGAGGTGTGTTTAAGTTGTGTGAAGTGTGGTGTGTGTGGTGTGTGGTATGTGTGTCAGGTGTTTGGTATGTGAGGTGTGTGTTTTGGTGGGGTGTGTGTGAGGTGTGTGAGGTGTGTGGTGTGTGTGGTGTGTGGTGTGTGGTGTGTGTGAGGTGTGAGGTGTGTGTGAGGTGTGTGGTGTGTTTTGGTGTGTGATGTGTGTTTTGGTGTGTGATGTGTGAGGTGTGTGAGGTGTGTGTGGTGTGTGATGTGTGTCAGGTGTGTGAGGTGTGTGTGGTGTGTGAGGTGTGTTAGGAGTGTGGGGTGTTAGGTGTGTGAGGTGTGTGAGGTGTGAGGGTGTGTGACGTGTGTGTGAGGTGTGTGAGGAGTGTGTGATGTGTGAGGTGTGTGAGGTGTGTGAGGAGTGTGTGATGTGTGAGGTGTTGTGTGTGTGGTGTGTGAGGTGTGTGAGGTGTGTGAGGTGTGTGAGGTGTGTGAGGTGTGTGAGGTGTGTGAGGAGTGTGTGATGTGTGAGGTGTTTGTGGTGTGTGAGGTGTGTGAGGTGTGTGAGGTGTGTGAGGTGTGTGAGGTGTGTGAGGTGTGTTAGGAGTGTGGGGTGTTAGGTGTGTGAGGTGTGTGAGGTGTGTGTGTGTGGTGTGTGATGTGTGATGTGTGATGTGTGATGTGTGTGATGTGTGTGATGTGTGTGGTGTGTGGTGTGTAAGGTGTGTGGTGTGTGGTGTGAGGTATTTTGGTTTGTGTAAGGTGTGATTTAGTAAAGCTTTGCACTGGTAACAAGTTAACCAGGTTCTATTTTCTTTGGGGATGTGCAAATATAATTCTTTTATTTTAGTTTATTGTAGAACGAATTTTGAGAAGTTTAGTCGGTTGAAGATTGACCTTGCTCTTGAAAATGAGTGTTGTATGGGTGAAATCGCCAGAAAATGTACAATTGACCTTCACCAATCCTCTCAAATAACCCAAATTTAAGACAAAAATCAGGTTCAAAATACAGTTCAACATAGCCTAACAGATTGTTTGCATCAATGCAATACTAAAATACTCAGATATACCTAGTGTTGACGATGTGTCGGTCTAATTTAGCAGAATTTACTAAATGTGTTTATCTGCCAATTGTACATTTTCTGAAAATCTGAACCACATAGATTCTTGACAAACCTTAATATACTGCACAATCAGCTGACAGTTCAGCATAGCTTCGTTCAGTAGGAGTGAGATGTGTCTTTGTCATTATTTTTTTTTATAATTTAGAACACTTTCACAGCCAATCTTCCGTAAAATGACAATAGGGGAGTTGCATAGCGGCCATTTTGTATCTTGATTTGCATGGAATTATGGGACTAATGGTACTGTATAAAATCTATTGAAAACATGCCATATGGAATATGGAATATTTATCAATGCTCTAATGTCAATATCCATGTGTTTTAGATGTTTCTATAACACACAACTTCATCTTTCCCATCATGCATTTGGTTACTATAAATCATTTATATAAGTTATAGTATTGTTGAAAATTCTCTTGCAATTTTTCATAAAATTCTTGCTAAATGTTTGTATGTCAGATATTGGCTGAATCTGTCCCAGCATGCACTGCAGTAGACATGCGCAGTTAGACATGCAACTCCCCTATTGAACCATATACAGGTATGCACAGTGTCCACTGAATGTTACAATCAATGGAGTTCATTAAATGTGATGTGTTACAGGAAAATGAGTCATAAATCGCAAAATTGATATTTTTCAAAGTGTTTTTTCAACAAGATCAAATTATCGGAATGTTCTACTTTTTAGGGGGGTTATTGATTATAGCTGTATCAATCGATGTGTCAAATTTCAATCTATGTAATATATCCTTTCGATTTAAAGGTCCTACATTTAGTAACTTTACTGTTTATTGCCCCCCAGAAATATTGGAAACTTTTTTTATCAAAAATGAAAATATCACACTTAAAATCTACAAATATTTATTAGATTATTAGACTGTTTACTATCATTGGAATCAGCTTGATCTCATCTTTTCAAATATAATGGTAGCTCAAAATCTATTTTTTGTGACTTATGACTCATTTTCCTGAAACACATCACAAATATCAAGATAATGGGCTCAGGGGCGATTCTTCAATACAGAATAACCCAGGTCTTCCACCCACAGCTGAGTCTAGCTACATTAAGCTCTAGGAATTAAAGCTACTCAAGAAGAAAAAAACAAAATAAAAGCTACACAAAATTGTGCAGTCGGAGCGAGAATAATATTTGTGATGTGTACCAGTAAAATGAGTCACAAGTCACAAAATTGATATTTTTCAAAGTATTTTCCACAGGATCTCTTCATTGAAATATTCTCATATTTAGAGTGTTCAGCACTTATAGTCATATGAATCCATGAATTTTGGGCTTATGACTTATTTTCCTAAAACAGATCACATTGAATTTAACTAACTGGTGCGAGTGTCGGAGGGACTTGTAGGGTCAGATTTTCAGAAAATGTACAATTGGCAGCTGTACACATTTATCAAATTCTGCAATATAAGGCTGAAATTTGGTCAATACTCGGTAAATTTGAGTATATTTGGCATTGCATTGATTATAGCAATCTGTTTGGTTAGGTTGAACTCTACTTTGATCTTTATTTTCGTCTGAAATTTGGGTTATTTGAGAGGATCGGTGAAGGTGAATTGTACATTTTCTAAAAATCTGACCCTGTAGTAGGTTGTGGATGTTTGGTCTGTGGCAGCTTTAGATACAGCATTGGTTCATGTTAGGTTTGTTAGTTTGAAGATACTGCATAGTGTTTGTATAGTGTTTGTAGTTTGTGCTGGGGTTTGTTGCTTCCCAAAGTCGACATTATGTATGGGTCAAATTTTCAGAAAATGTACAATTGGCAGCTCTACACATTGAGTAAATTCTGCTAAATTAGGCTGCAATTTGGTCAATACTAGGTAAATTCGAGTATATTCGGCATTACATTGATTCTAGCAATCTGTTTGGTTGAACTGAAAATTGAACTTTATTTTTGTCTAAAATTTGGATTAAAATCTGCCCCGTATACGTAACCTGTTGAAACCAATTAAGTGATCCCCATATCCTGAATTCCCCATAACTTCTCTATATTGAGAGAAGAGTTTTAGAGTTTAGAGTTTAGATTGTTCTCTAACAAATCACACATATACATAGTATTCACATGACGTCACCCCAGTCAGCGGCTATCCTCACTGGCAGCCATACTGTGTGGCAGCATAGATAGCGGGAGACACTAGATCGACAGGATTTCCCGTTTCGAATGTTTGCTAATGGCAATTATACCCATTATTCCATCATGACATACTAAAAAATGACCATATAACCTATCAGCATACTGTATATAACATTCTCTAAAACTTTTGGAGGTGAAAACTGCATTTTTGAGGCTTGGAGCACTCATGTCCAGCTAAAGTTGACCCACATTACACTGTAGTAAGAGTTCACGCATTTCCCTAGTGAATGTACGCGAAAGGCGGGTCAACTTGTTGCACGCTCATAGCACCTGTTTATATTGGCTTTTCGCGTACCTTTCTACTGGCGGCCGTGAGTGGGTGATGACGTCACTACTCGCTAAGCACGTAAAATCAGTCGCCTTACCGAGGCTGATCGCAGCGCCCCGTCATGCTGTGGTGATTATTTTCACTACAACCAGTAGTCCCAGAGCAGGGTGGGGGTGGGGGTGGGGGTGGGGGTGTGGGTGTGGGTGGGGGTGGGGGTGGGGGTGGGGGTGGGGGGGTATTCTTTTTTTGTAGGCCTGTACTGGCCCACGAAAACTTAATTATTTATTTATTTTTTCATTCATTGAATTTGTGGATGGCCATCATTTCATCATTTTAGTGTATCATTTTTTTCTTTTGATGCATTTCTTCCTTGTGCCAGCTTCTGTAACGAGCTTCTGTAATGAGAAAAGTACAGGTATTTATCAAATGAAATACATTAATGCTTTGCCCCGGCAAACACAAAGCCAGCAGGTTAGCGCGACCAAATAGGAAACCTCAGCGGTCTGAATGCAGGCACTGTCTGCCACTGTGTGCACCGCTCTTGGCCGCTGGGTTGTACCCCTATATGCCTATGACTGAAATGCATGCATGCTCTCCGCCAAGCACACATCACAGGCTCCTACTTAATATTCATGAGGTAGCGGTGCTGGGTATGGGACAGCCAAACATTACCACATTGGTGCGCATCCCTATGCTATAGCCATTGAAATCAACCCAAACATACTCGCACAAAACTTCCTTTTAAACATAATCTGGCAGCATCTTTCCATTGAAATTCACATAGGTTGTCGAGAAAACATGTCGAATTGTAGCGATTCAGCTTTCTTAAGTAAAATGCCTTGAATTGTAGACCATTTCACTTGAGAAAGGTGTAGGGAAATAGCGTGTGTTGTGCATACATGCTCAGGTTATATTGGGTGAGTGCATGCAGGTACTTTGATAGACGATTCAGGGTGCGACAAGATGCCTCCCGAACGCTCTAGACATGTTGATTTTGGTGTTGGGCAGGTAGATTTTTAATCTACACGTCTTTTGGACGGGTAGATTTGCAAAGTATTTGATTTGCCCCAGACCTACCGGCAATAAAAACTATAACATTGATCGTCATTTCTTTGAATCTCCCCCTGTATGGTAGCCGTTTTCAAGGTTATTCCAGGCTTTGAATTCATTTATTTTCTTAACTTCAAGGCCTTCAATGTCCTGCACAGACCTAGATAGCCATGTCTATCTTCAACACAGTTCTGCTGATATGTCGCTGACTTATTTCAAACATAAAATCGATCATGATGTTTACATGGTGTTAAGTTTGTATGTTTGAAATGTGCAACACGGTTTCCTCATTTAAAATGAGATTTTAAAGTTTTAAATCCAAGAAACATTGACAACAATTGGCACTCTCTCATACACTAATGCAGTGAGCGTCTTGGACGCGCATATCGTGTTTGTCTGCCCCTTGGTGGTCAGCTGTTTGACCCGTCGACCTCAATCCTATATATAGTTGGGTGGCTGTACGCTAATTGTTTACGCGGCCGGAACGCTGTGTGTTGCTTACTATTCTACCCCCTGTGACCTCTGTTATTGGCCAGAGGCTTGCTGTTTTGATTTAAACAATTAGCGCGGCCAGAACGCTCTGTGCTTATGAGTATGGGTGTCAGATTGGTGAGTCTAAAGTGGCAGATATAAATAGTAGTTTATGCCAGGACAGTTGTGTGTTCATTATTGTCTGGTTTCTGGTTTGTATGTTGGCTATGTAACAGTGACATATAAAAGATACATAGAATAACTGGATAAAACAATATATATTATTGTATTCATACTATAGGTATATCTCTTTGCGGATATAGTTTACCCAGACATATGATGAATATGAAAACTGTTTTAGATAGCTGACAAGGTGTACTATATTACATCCAAAATACCGACATTGTACAATAAATACATTACCCAGTTTTAGTGGTTACACCTAGCTATAAACTTATATATACAAACACATGTACATGTAATCACTGATTGTTGTGGTATGTACCTAACATTCTACCACTTACCTTAGAGTCTGTACATTTCTCAGGTGCCTAATGATTTAATGAATGACACAAAACTGAAACAAAGTTGAACATGGATTATTCATGAGAAGTGATACTAAAGATCATAGTTAATGAATTAGAGTGAAATAAAAGAGATGCATGCATCATACTTACCTGGGATTCGTATGTACTAGTATACCTAAAACTACATCTAATGTAGCAGACTCCCAGTCACACCTCACTGCCCTGGGCCCTCGCTCCACACTGAGCCATACCGTGGGACTGTACAACAGCAAGCTACATCATAGGCTTATGTAATCCCAGGCGGGCGGTCATCCCTCCCTCCCTACGCTCGCTCACGTCCATGCCTAGCTTTCTGGGGCGCGTGGGAGTACGCAAACTAGTGTAGCACTCGTCTAGACGCGTGGCACAGCTCGGTCTTTCGCGTAAGTATACGCATATTTATAACAGTGTATGGCAAGCCGCGGCTAGCGCCGTGACGTCAGTGAATACTATGTATACAGAGTTAACACATGTAACCACAAGTGTACGCATGCGTGAGCCTATAAGCGGATGTAAGCCTCATTTCCTGTTTGTGTCTGTAGAGAAGGTCAAGCCTGGGGAAGCCCTACACTGTCACAGGCGCTGATAGTGTCACACTGCCGTCACACTGCTGTCACACCTCAATTCACTGTCATGCTGTCTTTTTTTTGTTTTAGTATTTTTATTCAGGATCAGGAACAGGTACAGGCTCACTTTAACCAAGTGCTTTTCATTGTGCCCTGCTATGCGGCAATATAATCAAAGGGATTCACATAGTACAGAAGTAGTTGATGTTACAGACTTTTGGTACTCATGTTTATATACTAAAATAAGTAAACAAAGAAATAGGGTCTGTTCTATTTTGATAACAAACAATTTAAATTAGGGAAATGTTGAGCGAAAGGCGTCTACACGTTGATGGAGAATTAAAGTATTTTTCTTTTCTTATCTTGAAGGGACAGGGATAGTGAAAGCACAGAAGGAAGGTCCCTAAACTAATGTCCATCAAGAAATGAAATTGTCTACATAGAGAGAATGGAACGAGCCATCAGAAATCAACAATTTATTGGACTTTATTGGTCCGTGTACGCATGAGACCATAGGCTTGCTTACACAAGTAAGTTTATTACACACCCATGGATGCTGCATAAGGGGTGTAATACAGTATAAGTTTATTACACGCCCATGGATGCTGTATAAGGGGTGTAATATGATAAGTTTATTACACACCCATGGATGCTGTATAAGGGGTGTAATATGATAAGTTTATTACACACCCATGGATGCTGTATAAGAGGTGTAATACAGTATAAGTTTATTACATGCACATGGATGCTGTATAAGGGGTGTAATATGATAAGTTTATTACACACCCATGGATGCTGTATAAGGGGTGTAATATGATAAGTTTATTACACACCCATGGATGCTGTATAAGGGGTGTAATACAGTATAAGTTTATTACACGCCCATGGATGCTGTATAAGGGGTGTAATATGATAAGTTTATTACACGCCCATGGATGCTGTATAAGGGGTGTAATATGATAAGTTTATTACACGCCCATGGATGCTGTATAAGGGGTGTAATATGATAAGTTTATAACACGCCCATGGATGCTGTATAAGGGGTGTAATATGATAAGTTTATTACACGCCCATGGATGCTGTATAAGGGGTGTAATATGATAAGTTCATTACACACCCATGGATGCTGTATAAGGGGTGTAATATGATAAATTTATTACACGCCCATGGATGCTGTATAAGGGGTGTAATATGATAAGTTTATTACACGCCCATGGATGCTGTATAAGGGGTGTAATATGATAAGTTTATTACACGCCCATGGATGCTGTATGAGGGGTGTAATATGATAAGTTTATTACACACCCACGGATGCTGTATTAGGGGTGTAATATGATAAGTTTATTACACACCCATGGATGCTGTATTAGGGTGTAATATGATAAGTTTATTACACGCCCACGGATGCTGTATAAGGGGTGTAATATGATAAGTTTATTACACGCCCATGGATGCTGTATAAGGGGTGTAATATGATAAGTTTATTACACGCCCATGGATGGTATAAGGGGTGTAATATGATAAGTTTATTACACGCCCATGGATGCTGTATAAGGGGTGTAATACAGTATAAGTTTATTACATGCACATGGATGCTGTATAAGGGGTGTAATATGATAAGTTTATTACACGCCCATGGATGCTGTATAAGGGGTGTAATACAGTATAAGTTTATTACACACCCATGGATGCTGTATAAGGACGGTAATATGATAAGTTTATTACACGCCCATGGATGCTGTATAAAGGGAGTAATAAAGGGGTGAAAAGCTGAGTTTATTAGACATATTTACACTAAAATCCAAAATTATTTTTCTATTAAATTATAGATTTTAGGAAAGCAATGTCAGACTTTATATCAATTCAGAATTAAAAATAATGGTTTATATCTAAACTTTCTTCTTCACCACTAAAGGATAAATCCCTGAACTTTTCTCACCTTACTTGATTTAATGCTTGTCTAACTTAACTTGATCTCGAGTACTTTTGTTACATTAAGTGTTTACTAGCTAGACACAGTAGTGAGCGGAAAACCATGGTTTTTCTGATTTGAATTATCCCATGTGAGTCCATTATCCTCATGCGTACATGACATCCATTGTTCATAACATTCAGTGTACACTGTGCAGCCCCGTTGATGTTCAACTGTTATTTTACCGAAGATTGGCCACATACAAATTCTAAATAATAATAAAAAAACAGCCTCAGCATCTTTTGTGCAATAACCTGTATGCTTTATGTTTGTACACAGCTTGTACTCATGTGGACATGTTTGTGCAATAACCTGTATTATGCAATGATAGCTGTGCGTATCCACAAAAACATGGCCAGATTAGACCATGGCATAAACATGCCTGGATTGCACTAGTGGAATCCACTTTTCGAATGCAACCAATCTACAACGTTATTTTGATTGGTTGCGTAAATTTAGTTGCGCCAATCAATGACGCTCATTTCATGATGCAACGTTGTAAGTGCTTGTTTCTGCCGAGTCAGAGGGTTGCGAGACATGAAATGAAGGTAAATAATGATTAAATAAGGCTAAAATATATATATCATGGCATAAAAATAGAACCCAACTCGAGATGGATCTAGCATGACAGATTCACAAAACACTTGTGCATTATTTTTCCGTTTTTCACTCGTGGCTTCGCCACTCGGGAAAAACGGAAAAACAACGCACTCGTGTTTTGTGAATCCGTCATGCTAGATCCATCTCTCGTTGAGTTCTATCTTATGCTTTATGTTTGTACACAGCTTGTACTCATGTGGACATGTTTGTGCAATAACCTGTATGCTTTATGTTTGTACTGTAACACAGCATGTACTCATGTGGACATGTTTGTGCAATAACCTGTATGCTTTATGTTTGTACACAGCTTGTACTCATGTGGACATGTTTGTACAATAACCTGTATGCTTTATGTTTGTACACAGCTTGTACTCATGTGGACATGTTTGTGCAATAACCTGTATGCTTTATGTTTGTACACAGCTTGTACTCATGTGGACATGTTTGTGCAATAACCTGTATGCTTTATGTTTGTACACAGCTTGTACTCATGTGGACATGTTTGTGTAATAACCTGTATGCTTTATGTTTGTACACAGCTTGTACTCATGTGGACATGTTTGTGCAATAACCTGTATGCTTTATGTTTGTACACAGCTTGTACTCATGTGGACATGTTTGTCTCTAGTTACAGATGCTGCTGCACGGTAGAGAGATGGGAGGCTTCCTCTTCCTCTTCCTCTTCTTCCTCCCTCACACATCCTCCTCCTTCAGTCTCCATGACAACCACAGATACCCTGGATACCACCCTGGAGCACGTCATGTGGAGCACATGGAGCAAGATGGCGGCCAGCGCACCTGGAGCAGGAGCAGCGTCTTGAGTAAGTACAAGTACGAATAGATGAAGTCCTACCAGGGCTCCAATCCATAACCCTAACCCTAATCACCTGTACCCTTTAGCTGGCCAGTTATCTCTATGCTTTCCCCCCGACCCCCACATCTATCCTCTACCTCTCCCCTTTGCCCTCCCCTTTGGTTTTCCTCAACTGACTGGGGGCCGCAGTTATACTTTACCAGGACTAGTACAGCTCATACAGCTGGTCTTCCACTAGTGTTTGGGGGAGGAGGTTATACTTTACCAGGACTAGTGGAGCTCATACAGCTGGTCTTCCACTAGTACCTGGGGGAGGAGGTTATACTTTACCAGGACTAGTGGAGCTCATACAGCTGGTCTTCCACTAGTGTCTGGTGGAAGAGGTTATACTTTACCAGGACTAGTACAGCTCATACAGCTGGTCTTCCACTAGTGTCTGGTGGAAGAGGTTATACTTTACCAGGACTAGTACAGCTCATACAGCTGGTCTTCCACTAGTGTCTGGTGGAGGTTATACTTTACCAAGACTAGTACAGCTCATACAGCTGGTCTTCCACTAGTACCTGGGGGAGGAGGTTATACTTTACCAGGACTAGTGGAGCTCATACAGCTGGTCTTCCACTAGTGTCTGGTGGAAGAGGTTATACTTTACCAGGACTAGTACAGCTCATACAGCTGGTCTTCCACTAGTGTCTGGGGGAGGAGGTTATAATTTACCAAGACTAGTACAGCTCATACAGCTGGTCTTCCACTAGTGTCTGGTGGAGGTTATACTTTACCAAGACTAGTACAGCTCATACAGCTGGTCTTCCACTAGTACCCGAGGGAGGAGGTGATACTTTGCCAGTACTAGCAGTGAGTAGTGTATGGAGAGTGGGTAAGGCAATGTGTAGAACTAGCAGTGCGTAGTGTATTAAGAGTGGGTAAGGCAATGTGTAGAACTAGCAGTGAGTAGTGTATGGAGAGTGAGTATGGCAATGTGTAGAACTAGCAGTGAGTAGTGTATGGAGAGTGAGTATGGCAATGTGTAGAACTAGCAGTGACTAGTGTATGGAGAGTGTGTATCGCAATGTATAGAACTAGCAGTGAGTAGTGTATGGAGAGTGGGTAAGGCCATGTGTACAACTAGCAGTGGGTAGTGTATGGAGAGTGGGTAAGGCAATGTGTAGAACTAGCAGTGAGTAGTGTATGGAGAGTGGGTAAGGCAATGTGTACAACTAGCAGTGAGTAGTGTATTGAGAGTGGGTAAGGCAATGTGTAGAACTAGCAGTAAGTAGTGTATGGAGAGTGAGTAAGGCAATGTGTAGAACTAGCAGTGAGTAGTGCATGGAGAGTGAGTAAGGCAATGTGTAGAACTAGCAGTGAGTAGTGTATAGAGAGTGAGTAAGGCAATGTGTAGAACTAGCAGTGAGTAGTGTATGGAAAGTGGGTAAGGCAATGTGTAGAACTAGCAGTGAGTAGTGTATGGAGAGTGGGTAAGGCAATGTGTAGAACTAGCAGTGGGTAGTGTATGGAGAGTGGGTAAAGAAATGTGTAGAACTAGCAGTGAGTAGTGTATGGAGAGTGGGTAAGGCAATGTGTAGAACTAGCAGTGAGTAGTGTATGGAGAGTAAGGCAATTTGTAGAACTATGGAGGGTGAGTAATGCTAGAAGAACTAGTTAGAAGTTTCAAGATATTTATCATGGTAGAAGAATGGCAATTTGCAATAGAACATTAAGAGAAAACAATATAAATGCTAAGACTTGTAATGATATCAATTTGGTGCCTGACCCATAAAGTTCTTGGTCCAGTAGATCTGAGGTTGGGCAGCCAGGCCTCTCATATTGTGTGTCTTTGTGAGGGCATGCAATAGATGGAACCTAGCAAGGGGGAAGTCTGTACACTTGTTATTGACCGAGGGAGCGCGGGAAGTTAGAGGGCGTTAGCCCGAGATCTTCTGTGCTCCCGAGGTCACTAACAAGTGTACAGACTTCACCCGAGCTTTGTTCCATATTTATTACACCCCATTAATAAATAAAAAACATAAGTAATTAAAAATAAAAGAAGTAATTTACATTTTGGGCGGACCTACTTGTTGTATGTCCCCAGGGTGACATAACTCACATGTTATGCACCACTTTGACCAAGTGTGACATACAATGCTGAAGGTATAGGAAGCAAAAGCACAGGGGTGTAATAAACTGTGGGTGTGGGGGTGTGGGGGGTTGAAGAGTGGGGGTGGAAGTGTGGAGGGTTGGACAAAGTGTGGGTGAGGTGGAGGGTGGAGGAGGAGTTGAGGGGTACTTACCACACCCATCTACCTCGCAATATTATATAAGTACTTTCTCTTCAATAATCTGTGTGAAAAGTGGTAGTCCTCTCAAGTTATAATTGGTCTTCCCCTGTACCATAGGCATATTGATTTACAGTAGTATAATTTCATTTTTGTTAAAAGTTTATTCTTTATTTTAAGATGAGACATAAAAGTTCAACACAAATAAATAAAATCATAGTTATAACGGTTCCAAAGATGTTATATTTTCAGCAGTTTCTTATACAATATTCCTGATTTGGCTGTTGGTATGGGTGAGCTCTAATGTATACATTAGAGAGATTTAGCAACTACGATACACCCACACAACACTAACGCATCCAATAACTACTAGTACATACGATAATCTCGATTAATACGAAAGTTGAAGTGAGAGTGAGGAGGAGATAGTGTGATGGTTATATAGTGAGTAGGGTGGCGCTAGGGTAGCAGAAGGTTAGAGGGATTGTGGGAGAGTGATCTTTTCTTCTGCCAATAGGGCGCGTAAGTAGTCCACGGCAGCGATTTTTTGAGTCGCGCTACTGTAGCAGTTTCATGACGTCATGTTGACATGTCGCGCAAAACTCCCATAGCCTCACCATTGCGGAGATAAATAACCTCTGTTTGTTCATCGATCATATAGTTTTATGAGTTCTAACTTACATATATCCATCTTTAGAGGCAAACGGTTTCAACTATAGCCTTCATAATCGTCAAACCGTTACTGGGACGATGTATAGAGTGATTATTTATCGCCCCGATGCTAACTCTATGGGGATTATTTAATCCGGTCCACAAATCGGTACAACTACGCGACTAATTTTCATTAATTCGCGCCCCGCCGCCATGACACTTACACGGCCTATGATCCCGCCTAACGTTCCATGAACGTGATGCTTAGAACATTATTACCGTGCGTTGTGGTTGCTAAATCTCCCTACTATCTCCAAGTCTTGTGTATTTATTACTGCGTTGTTACTTCTTGTCCTTCTGTTACTGCTAAGGTTCGAAATTCGAATTAAATGATGCAAAAATGTGAAACTTACACAATTCAGTATCAATCATATGTCTCATGAACAAAGAAAACGTGCTAATTCTCAAGGGTTTCAAAACAGAATAGGGTAATAAAGCAAAGTCCCTAACTTAGGGTGCAGCACATGTAGTACATTCAATATCTCAAAGTCCTGTCATGTTTGGTGTGAAATACACCAGGCTTGGTTGGACAATTTGGTTCTTCGGTCCTGGGGTATGATCATAAAATGCGTTTCTGTCTCTTTTCTCTGTCTCTCTCTCCCTTCTTCTCTATCTCTATTTCCTGGGTAAGACCATAAAGTTCCTTTCTGTCTCTTTTCTCTGTCTCTCTCTCCGTTCTTCTCTATCTCTTTTTCCTGGGTAAGATCATAAACTGCCTCCCTCCCAGCTCTCCTGCCCTTGATATAACCTTCAATGTGTTGATAAGGGCGTAAAGCAACCTATCTCACTCACTCCCTCTCAGCTCTCCCGCCCTTGATATAACCATATTAAATGTGTTGATAAGGGCGTAAAGCAACCAATCTCACTCATTCACCCTCCTGAGTACTCTGTTACGGCATTGTTACATCTTGTCGCCCTGTCACCGCTACGGCGCTCCTTATCTAATGAACCACTAACTCACTTCATATCACCATTCATCACTTCTTTATTCCCATTTTTACACCTCACCATAGTAACCAACAAGCTTCCTCAGGCCTTCACTGGGGGACCAAGCTTTTCCCCTTACACGAGAACTAGTATATGGGTCAGATTTTCAGAAAATGTACAATTGGCAGCTGTACACATTTAGTAAATTTGGATAAATTAGGCTGCAATTTGGCCAATACTAGGTAAATTCGAGTATATTCGCCATTGCATTGATTCTAGCAATCTGTTTGGTTAGGTTGAACTCTATTTTGAACTTTATTTTCGTCTGAAATTTGGATTATTTCAGAGAATTGGTGAAGTTGAATTGTACATGTTTTGGCGATTTCACCCATATTCAATATTTTAACTCCTAGCTTTAATTCTTAGTTATGAGAGCTAAATAATAAGGTTGATGGTCTGTAATTACCATCGGGTATAAGCATACAATTATGAGAATGATTAAAATTATATATTAACATATAACTCAACAGTTTAACACTGTTCATACCATTACAGTTATACTTCTATTGAATGCACAGAATATTAGCGTTTTGCTAGATGCAGGTGTACAGCAACAGCACTAGGGAGGTGTGCACCATGAGAGAAAGAGTAGAGAGAGAGGGAGAAATAGAGGTAGGGAGAGGAGAGAGGGGCGATAGGGGAAGAGAGGGAGAGAGGAGAGAGAGAGGGGGAGAGAGGGAGAGAGGAGAGAGAGAGGAGAGAGAGAGAGGAGAGAGAGAGGAGAGAGAGAGGAGAGAGAGAGGGAGAGAGAGGAGGGAGGGGGAGGAGATATGAGGAGCTATACGGAAAGAGAGGGAGAGGTGGGAGGGAGAGGAGAGAGAGAGGGAGAGAGCGGGAGAGAGGGAGAGAGCGGAGAGAGAGGAGAGAGAGAGGGAGAGAGAGGGAGAGAGAGGGAGATGAGAGGAGGGAGGGGGAGGAGATATGAGGAGCTATACGGAAAGAGAGGGAGAGGTGGGAGGGAGAGGAGAAAGAGAGGGAGATGAGAGAGGAGAGAGAGAGGGAGATGCGAGAGGGAGATACGAAAGAGAGGGAGAGAGCGGGAGAGAGGAGAGAGAGAGGAGAGAGAGAGAGGGAGAGAGAAGAAGAGAGAGAGGGAGAGAGGGGGAGGGGGAGGAGATATGAGGAGCTATACGGAAAGAGAGGTAGAGGTGGGAGGGTGAGGAGAAAGAGAGGGAGAAGAGAGAGGAGAGAGAGAGGGAGATGCGAGAGGGAGATACGACAGAGAGGGAGAGAGAGGGAGAGAGGGAGAGAGGAGAGAGAGAGGAGAGAGAGAGGGAGAGAGAGGGAGAGAGAGGGGGGAGGGGAGGAGATATTAGGAGCTATACGGAAAGAGAGGGAGAGGTGGGAGGGAGAGGAGAAAGAAAGGGAGATGAGAGAGGAGAGAGAGAGGGAGATGCGAGAGGGAGATACGACAGAGAGGGAGAGAGAGGGAGAGAGGAGAGAGAGAGGGAGAGAGAGGGAGAGAGAGGGGGGAGGGGGAGGAGATATGAGGAGCTATACGGAAAGAGAGGGAGAGGTGGGAGGGAGAGGAGAAAGAGAGGGAGATGAGAGAGGAGAGAGAGAGGGAGATGCAAGAGGGAGATACGAAAGAGAGGGAGAGAGCGGGAGAGAGGGAGAGAGGAGAGAGAGAGGGAGAGAGAGGGAGAGAGGGAGAGAGGGAGAGAGAGAGGGAGAGGGAGGGGGGAGGGGGAGGAGATATGAGGAGCTATACGGAAAGAGAGGGAGAGGTGGGAGGGAGAGGAGAGAGAGAGGGAGATGAGAGAGGAGAGAGAGAGGGAGATGCGAGAGGGAGATACGAAAGAGAGTGAGAGAGCGGGAGAGAGGGAGAGAGGAGAGAGAGAGGAGAGAGAGAGAGGGAGAGAGAGGGAGAGGGAGGGGGAGGAGATATGAGGAGCTATACGGAAAGAGAGGGAGAGGTGGGAGGGAGAGGAGAGAGAGAGGGAGATGAGAGAGGAGAGAGAGAGGGAGATGTGAGAGGGAGATACGAAAGAGAGGGAGAGAGCGGGAGAGAGGGAGAGAGGAGAGAGAGGAGAGAGAGAGGGAGAGAGGAGAGAGAGAGGGAGAGAGAGGGGGGAGGGGGAGGAGATATGAGGAGCTATACGGAAAGAGAGGGAGAGGTGGGAGGGAGAGGAGAGAGAGAGGGAGATGAGAGAGGAGAGAGAGAGGGAGATGCGAGAGAGAGATACGAAAGAGAGGGAGAGAGAGGGAGAGAGAGGGAGAGAGGGAGAGAGGGAGAGAGGAGAGAGAGAGGAGAGAGAGAGGAGAGAGAGAGGAGAGAGAGAGGAGAGAGGAGAGAGAGAGGAGAGAGAGAGGAGAGAGAGAGGAGAGAGAGAGGAGAGAGAGAGGAGAGAGAGAGGAGAGAGAGAGGAGAGAGAGAGGAGAGAGAGAGGAGAGAGAGATGAGAGAGGAGAGAGGGAGAGAGAGAGGAGAGAGGAGAGAGAGAGGAGAGAGAGGAAAGAGAGGAGAGAGAGGAGAGAGAGGGAGAGTAGACAGAGATAGGGGGAGGAGAGCGCATGAGGAGCGCTAGGGAAAGGAGAGGTGAGAAAAGATAGAGGTAGGGAGAGGAGCAAGAGAAGCGAGAGGAGGATTGGGGGGGGGGGAGAGGAGAAAAGGAGGAGCAACAGGGAGACGAGAGTGAGGGGGAAAGGCGAGGGATTAGAATGTTTGTTCATCGGTTACAACTTGTATCATATTCCCCCTCTCGGGGTGATTCCCCCACACTACATGGGTCAAGTTATCAGAAAATGTACAATTCGCCTTCACCAATCCTCTCAAATAACCCACATTTAAGACGAAAATGAGCTTCAAAATGCAGTTTAAAATAACAAAATTGATACTTTAAATAATGCGATACTAAATATACTCAGATATACTCAGGTATTCATCATTTTTCAGCCTAAGTTAGCAGAATATCCGAAATATGTAGACCTGCAAATTGTACATTTTCTGAACATCTGACCCATATGTATACATCCTGGTGCTTCTGCTCCTCCCCCCGCGTCCCGTCCCTACAATGAGTGCATGAGTCCCTCACTTGAGTCACTCCACCCTCCGTCAGTTCCTACTCCTCCAAGGTCGGCCGCCCCCCCCCCCCTCCCCGCATGTTCACCCACTCAACCAACACCTCACCCTCTCTAGTTTTCTTTTTTCCCCGACTTCACCATCCTCCCCTTTGTTTCCTCCACCTCCCTTCTCTTCCTCTATCTCCGCCCACGCCCCCTTCCCCAATGTCTATTCTATTACTTAAGTCTGATTGATTTATTTTTTCTTTCTTTCCCTTCCCTTCTCCAAACTCCACTATCCTCCCCTTTTCTCCCTTTCTCACCCACTAACTTCCCTCTCCCCTCCCCTATTCCCTCCTCCCCTTCCCTATCTTTCCCCTATCTCGCCCCTCCCCCCAACTTCCCCCTCCCCCTATTTTCCTCCCCCTATTTCCCTCCTCCCCTCCCCCTATTTTCCCCTCGCCCTCCCCTTCCCTACCCCCTCCCACTCCCTTATCTTGCCCCTTCCCCTATCTCTCCCCCCTTTCCCCCCTACCCCCTTCCCCCCCTCCCCCTCCCCCTCCCTCTGCCTATTCTATTAGTGCGCGCCTCCAGCCTCGTTCTGGCCGCGACCTCCCGGCGCTGCTCATCACCCTGAGCTATTTTTAGTAACAACTTAGGGCTGCCATCTATTGGCGGGCGGCGGCACTAAGCACCTATATTGTGCCTCGTTCTGGATGAGATTTAAGGGTGGCGCCTCTGGGGAGAGAAAAGAGAACTAGAGTTTGATGAGGGGGCAATCTGGTAAATATAGACGGCCAGGGGAGGGGGGACATGCTGGGGAAGAGCCTGGGAGGGCGGATGAGTGGGGGAAGAGCGGGAGGGGAGGAGACAGGGAGGAGGGAGTGAGGGCTTCAATCTGAATAGGAGATTTGCATAGCAGCCATTTTTAATCTTGATTCACATGGAATTATGGGACTAATGGTACAGTCTAAAATCTACTGAAAACATGTTATGTTCAGCATGGAATATCTATCAATGCTCTAATGTCAATATCTATGTGTTATGCATGTTTCCATAACACAAGTCTCCATCTTTCCCATCATGCATTTGGTTTTCATAGATGATTTATTATACATGTTTCAATGACACACGTCGCCATCTTTTCCCATCATGCATTTGGTTTTTAGGGATCATTTATACAAGCTCTGATATTGATGAAAATATTCTTAAAATTTTTTATCTTAATTGTGCCAAATGTTTGTATGTCAGATTACAACATGATCTATCCCATGATGCACTGTAAAGACATATGCAAGCACATACAAACCCCCTATAAGAAATGTCAATACTCAGGGCCCCAACTTCATAGATGGGTCAGATTTTCAGAAAATTTAATGTACAATTGTGCTGAACCCAGATAGCCAGATAGCGTGCAAATGTAACACCAGTGGCGCTGTAGGCTGGAATATCTCCCAGTAGGCTGAGACGGAAGCTTCTGCCTTAGGTGTTCGCGCCTGCCACTACCCGCGAAAACGGCAATAACACCAGCAAAAAATGTGAATATGGTCACGGGATTGAAAAATTTGAAAAGAGTATATTCTCAGCTCTCCGTAGGTATATAATTTTACCTATTTGAAAGAGTAGAGGCCGAGGAATGACTGTATGGGTATAATCATGTTAAGGCCTACTCTGTTTCTAAGGTTGCGGGTGCCATGACCGGAAGCTCCCGCCTTAGCTTTATCTCCACCTCTAGGTGGCATGATGGTCAGATAGCTTATTTTCGCACTATCAAGGATAAGGAGAATTGGCAGATCAAGATATTTTGTAAACTGCTAAATTGGACTGAAAAATCATCAACACCAGGCATATCTGCGTATATTTGGGATTGCCTTGATTCTAACAGTCTGTTTGGTTATGTTGGACAGTATGTTAAACCTATTTTTTGTCTTCAATTTGTTTTATTTGAGAGAATTGGTGAAGGTGAATTGTACACTTTCTGAAAATCTGACCCAGGTAGGCAGAGAAGTATAATAAGGATAATATATTTTCATTTCCATAACAGACATACAATATTATGATACAATATATGTGATGTGTTTCAGGAAAATGAGTCATAAGTCGCAAAAAATAGATTTAGAGCTAACCATTATATTTGACAAGATGAGATCAAGCCGATTCGAAGACAGTAAACAGTCTAATAATCGAATAAGTATTTCTAGATTTTAAGTTTGATATTTTCGTTTTTGAAAAAAAAAGTTTCTCCAATATTTCTGGGGATTCATAAACAGTAATGTAACTGAATGTCGTCCATATGAGTACCTTTAAAAGAAAAGGATATATTAGATACATTGTCCTGAAATTTGATACATCGATCGATATAACTATAAGTGATAAACTCTCCCCAAATCAGAACATTCCAATAAAGTCATCTCATAAAATAAATACTTTGAAAAATATCCATTTTGCGACTTATGACTCATTTTCCTGAAACACATCACATATATCAGACTAGAATATATTGATCTAAATAGGAGTATTCTCTGTAAAGAGTACAGGTCTTCACAATACCCCTGAATGTGGGAATATGTTCTGTATTATTAATAAGCAACAGTGTTAGAGTAGTACAGAAACAGTATGATTAAGAGATATATATATGTGGGTTTGAGAGTTTTTGGGTTTTTACGAGTATACCATGTTTTTAAAAAAAATGTTTCTGATTCCTACAAGTGTGAGCTGAATATCTAGAATACTAAAGAATGAAAAGCTGATATGAACTCTCTTGTACTGATGTATAAATAAGACTTAGCAAGTTACTGTTGATCGGATCATTTGTTGATATGTGACATGTAAATGTAATTTCATATCTATAGAAAGTTTTTTACCAATAATTCCTAGTTTTGAGTAATAGTATTTCGATGTATTATAAATTAAATTATAATTCAGGCTATTCTGGAAATATTCGTACTGTCGTATGGAAATGTCTATGTCCTGAATAAAATATTTCAAAAATCAAAAAAATCAAGTAATCAATGTAGATAACTTGTTTTTTAACTGGAACATTACAGGTTAGATCTATGAGTGATTATTTCATAACTTACATTATATAACAATAGTATCTGTCTCAAACATTAACACCCAGTGAACACTGTTGCAGTTTTTACTTTAATAAATTGCGCGAAAATCGGCCGCGATTTTTGCGCGCCAGAACAGCGTCAGATGTTACTCCATGGAGCGCGAAATTGCACCGCGCATGACGCGGTGCACTGACGCGCGTTATGCGCGGTCGTTATTGCAGGTTATTTCGCGGTGGTAGGGCCCTGTTCAAGGGGGGGGACGGGGATGGTGTTACTATGGTTCATAATTTTAGGGGGCGGCAGGGTGAAAACGGAAAATATTGGTTTTAATTGTCGTTTATATCCGATAATCATATTGTATGTATATATACTGTACTGTACCATGCTGTATGAAAAAAGATACATTATTATCGGCGAAATTGAAGCAACAGAAGACAAGACAATGGTTACATTATATACAGTTTACTCTTTTATTATTCATTTCACACTCCAGTCACATATTATACAGCGACATTCAGGTACAATAATATTTCACCGAAAGATGGATTATTACACAATCAAGTATAGATTACAATAGTGTACTAGCAACAATTAAGAAAATTGTATAATTATCAGACAGACGACAGGTTGTCTCCACATGTCTCCATATGTTCTCTTTATTAATTAATCAACATGTCTAGCCGACTGATTACCATCTGTATTCAGCATGCCTCTAATGGTTTAGACAATTATTATATACATTTTACTTTATTATTCATCTCACACTCCAGTCAAATATTATATATAATACTTTCATCTGCATTTTACATATGTAAAATTCCCTCTGATGTGCAGATCGTCCAGGGAGACCATTAAATAAAAATAGTAAAAATACACACAAAACAAAGCTCATTACGACTGGGATAAAAGAGAATTCATGTAAACCAAATATATTATGACTGATTTTCATGAAAAGTAGTCATTTGCACGAAATGCAGAAACTAACAACAGAATTTGTTATATATATTGCTGATTTTTTTTAATCTTTTCGTCCATACGGTGGGAGAAGTCCCCTAGACTACATAACCAGTGAGAGAATGTTTAAAATCTGAGAAGTCTAAGAGTTATCTATAACTATTAGACTTCTCAGATTTTAAAAATCAACAATGTACTACCAATTCCAGAACATTTCGACTGACCTTTAAACATTCATCATTCTCTCTAAAACAACTAACCACTGTTTTTGAGTTTGGGTTTCGGCTTAGAAAGCTGCTAGAATGAATTCACACTCCATTAGTATGGTGAGCGAAATGAGGTGTCAGATGTGCGACATTGCTAAAAAAAAAACTGGCTTAGTGTATTCACAGAAGCCTCATTTCTCGCACACAGAAACATACCATAGTTCAACATGAAATAATAAAAATTAAGTCAATTCATGCATACATTCAGGTTTTATGTCCCTATTATCATTTCTGGCCGTATCCTATTATTCTGCCATATGAATTGCACTATGACGGGTCTAAAATCACTAGATATTGGAAGTTTAAGAGTTTAAGAGTTATTAAATGCAACGACATCCATTCTTGATGAATTCTCGCCATGTCGGCCATCTTGGAAATGTCCGAAGATGTAACCCATACACCTCTATAATTATTAGAACAAAATGGTGCAGAAATTTAGCTAAAAATGACATTTTTAAATCGGTAGGAGCCTCAATTATTTTTTCAACATAACCTTGAGTGATATTAGTGTAGATTAAGCAGAAAACGACAGTTTCACTGAAGGGAGTCAGCTTTGGGAAGATAGTGAAATAAATCTTCATGATTTGTCTTAAACCGTATAGAAATATACAATTATTTCTCATGCACCAAATAGATGCTTAATTAGACACATCCCATACACGGTAACAGGAACTTTCAACCCCTGCATGGTCTTTTCCCCCCAGGTCTTTTCAACCCCAGGTCGTTTCAACCCCAGGTCATTTCAACCCCTAGTCTTTTCAACCCCAATCCTCTCCCCATACATAATTTTCAAATAATCATTGAAGGGATATATACTTCACCAGAAACTTGAGACCCTAAAACCAGAGTATTTCCCTCCTTACATTATTACTAGATACTTCAACAAACTTTCTGAACAAGTCAACGACTGTTGTTTAATTGTTGGTTGTTGAGTAGTTCAGTCTAGTGTCTAGGAGACCGGGGCACATAAATCCTCTCTTGGGTACCAACAAAATAAAAATCTCTGACTTAATGCAGAGATCACATGTAACCCCTGCCAACAATAGGATAAAGCAGCATCCTGTATTCTCCTTATGACTGCCATCACATGAGCACAACAAACCATGTGTGTCAGCTTATTCGCACCGATCGACGACGCATGTGCCTATAAATTATTTTACAACAATCCTTCTGAAAGATTTGGGATATAATTTTGGCAAATTAAGACCAGTATATACACAGCTCGAATTCTAAAAGAATTTAATATTTAGCTGCTAGATGAATAAAACTCAGCACATTTCCGTCCCTACTTTTAACAACTGTTGAATCAGTGCTATTCCCATACAACAGAGACACATATGGGCAATGAACAATATATAGCATTACACCTTTGAGTCGCCACATTCAGGTATATAACCCCAACAAGATGAATTGTATCCTGTTATATACTCCAGTCTATGATAACATCTGTGAAATACAAAGTATATATTCTTCTATTAAAGAAACTGGGGTTGAAATGACCAGGGGTTGAAACAACCTGGGGTTGAAATGACCTGGAGGGAAAAGACCAGGGGTTGAAAGTTCCAGAAACCCACACACACAAACATAAATACTGCTGAGAAAATAGGTTCTCACTTCATGCATTGTCTGCTATTACGACAAAACATATAAAACTTATATAAGACTCAACTTATCAATATTCTACTGCTGTTATATGTTTATATACATATATTTGAAGCTGAATTGGCCAAGCAAAACGGCCACCATTGAGTGATAATAACTGAAGTCTTCACTTGAATGGATGAGGTTGGGTCCTCCAGATGGATTATGACTTCACATAGATCCTGAGCATTATCTCAGATCAGTGGTCGCACCACAAAGTGAAGGTTGTTTTATAGTAGGCACGATGTTTCTATCACAAATATTATTTCAAGATAAATCTGCAATTTAAATGTTATGCAGCAGAGCGAATAATGGTAGACTTGTTAATTATATCATTGGAACTGTGGCCCCTGAATAGGAATGCTCCAGACTGCTGGTAGAATGAAGAAATCTTGGGATGAAGCATGGCATCTGTTGCTGGATTACATTCCACTTGTTGAGTCAATTGATATTGATGTAGATCCTGTAAATATAAGGAAATTTCTGATTAGAAATTCTACACATGGCAATCATATTCCAAGATCACTAGGCCTATGCAGACTTCAGTGGCTATAGCCCAAATGAATATTGATGAAAACAAGCTCCATAGTTCCAATTGAGAAAAATATAATATTTAAAACACTAAGGGGCATTGCACTATATACGATTCTGTGTTAAACCACTCTTAGAGGCCTCATACCTCACTCTTAGCATAAGTTGCATTGCACTATAAACGATTTTACTCTCAGAGCACTCTTACTCTTACTACTAGTATATTTACTTCTCTTAGTTTTAACACAGACATATTCAGGCAATTCTATGATCAATGAAAAAGGATGCTCTTCATGGGAATTAAAAATAAAAATGTGAAAATTAGCTAGTAATACAATTTGTCATTAAAGACAAGACACAAGAAATTAGCCACAGTGTGTTTCAACCATCAACATGATATATATGTCACCATGGAAACGGATTTATTGTAACCGATATAATATTATAACCGATTATTGTTTTCTGATGTGAAACAATGGGGACAGGAAAGGGGGTTTTATGTGGGGTTGTTTTATTGTGGGTCCAACGTTTTGTGCTCTTTATCAAGGAGGTTGATTGGTTTTACATTAAAGAGGTTTGGCTACCCAAGTGTGGAAATGGTGACTTTTCTCTCCCTCTGTCCCTCTCCCTCCCCCTCCTCTCTCCCTCTAACCGTCCTTCCCTGCTGTCTCATGGTGTTATAACTAGAATTTATAATTTACAGCATTTATATGTAAAAATATGAGTCAATATTTATTTTACCACAGTATCCAACATCCACAGGTTGGGGTTTTTACACACCCCATGAGGAAGAACCCCACACCCCGATGAGGAAGAAGTGATAAAGAAAGAGAGATGAGGGAATGATGGAAATGGAGAGAAAGACAGAGGATATATGAAAGAAGAGAGATAAGGGAATGTTGCGAATAGGGGGAGGGAGAAAAGGCCTGGATGTCTCAGACTGACATCTACAGAGGAGAGCGTGAAGTAGAAGGAGGGGCAAAACATGGGGAGAAGGAGGGGCAGAGGGAGAGGGAAGGTATAGGGGAGAGAGGAGAGAGATAAAGCGAGGCACATGGCTGGAGGCTGGACTGTGAGGGAGATGGGACATGATAGGACATGCACATTTTTAGTATTACATAATAGAAGTACTTGTGGTCTGCATACAATGATACATAAATCATTGTTTGATCCTAACTTCATTATAACGTTGGGGTTGAGTCAAATTGAGTCCATCCTTTGGTTAATATTACCCTGGGCCACCTCTCGATACTGCTGTAAACTAAGGGAAATCTGTCTCGGTTGGGGCATGTTTTCTTGGATATTCCCTACCATTCCCCATTACCCCCAGGTGTGTGGGTGTGGGTGTGCGGGGGGGGGGGTTGCAATTGACAAGTGCATTATTATAGTGACAACTTACTGAAAACTATCCCATAGAGGTGGTACACCTTGAAGAAAACGTTCCTATCCTTTCCATAAACGTTGTATGATTTACAGTCATGCAGTCCATGAGCTGGTTCATTATGCTGGTGAGGCTTTTGGCATCATTTCCTATGACTTAGGTCCACTGAAAAACAAAGTGTAACATCAGTATTTTGTATATTTTCACACTCATATTTTCAATATATATATAAAATATTTTATTTCAATATCTACAGGCTTAAAGATAGGGGGTTGGAAGGTCGGGGTCAAAGATTAAAAGGGCAAATCAGTCCAACCCTGAAAGGTAGTCAGAGGGGCACAAATCCATATAAAGAGGGTTTCAGGGGAATGCTCCCCCTGAAAAGTCATAATTTTATTTGTATCTCTTATTTTTTTCTTTAGAATGTTTATACAGCAAGTCAAACAATTCAGGGAAACATAATTCTGACGTAGGCTCACAGGTTTAATTCAAATGCAAATTGCCATGGTTATTCTGCCCACTGCTGTGTCTAGCTATTCACTAATGCTACTGCTAGTATTTTTAATACTTATATATATATAATGCTTTTATTCAATATAATTCATACAGTTACATAGGTATGAAAAAATGAATAGGGTTATGGTCCTCTGCCCACTCGCAGTACTTATGCTTAAGAGTATGTACATAAATGCGATATATAAAATTTTGTGAGGTAGGGATGTGGAAAAGGGGTGAGATGAAGGGTTGATGACAGTCATGTTGGGTGAAATGTCCATTTCTGTTTCAACATGATCGGGCTAACATAGGAGACCACATGGCAGTGTTCTTACACATCAGTCATGATAAAAATTAAGGACTTTAAAGGGACACTTAAGGGGAGAAATGGTGTATTCTTCTCTTCTTACATACTCACCATGATAGACCACATGAACCAAGCACCAAGTCTGTGATGGTTCAGTGCAATTGATGATGTCTTTCAACTTTGTTGGGCCAACCCATGTAGTAGCCTCAGTCAGGACCACCCAATTGGTTGGCACCATTTGCTTAACACGCTTACAATTCTGTTTCCATTCAGGTACATTTGTCCGCCATTCTGGAAAAAAATTGTACACATAAGTTCAGTTTACTGGTGATTATTCATCTCAAATATTAATAGATGCCTAATCCATATAATGTATATATATAGTCTGAATATTGGTGGGGTTTTTTTTGTATTTGATGAACATTTAAATGAATTTGCGACAAAAAAACACATAACTTATTTGAGTTGAGTTGACTATAGTTACATTGATTATTTCTTTATGTTTGTAAAAATGGTATTAGGCCTATGTTATACAAGACTCCCTGAAATCATAAGAAGGGATACTTTTTGGCATGATCTTTTCCACAAAAATGGGGGGTGGGGTTAAAATGGAAATTGGTATCATGTTAAGCAAGACTCCTTGAAATCATAAAAAGGGGGCTTTTTTAGCATCAGATTTTTCGCCACAAAAACGGGGGTAAAATGCCTTGGGGTACTTTTCAAAGGCTGAAATCCAAAACAAGCAAATGTGAACCAGTACAATACTATCTCTATGCCCCCCCCCCCCCCATTTCTTCCCCCTTATGTTGTATGCTGTATATGTGGGGGGAACCCCCCACATGCCCCATTTCATCCCTCTTGTTATATATGGGGGGAGACCCCCCACGTCCCCCTTTTTCACCCTCTTGTTACCCATACATATCATTCCTATTCTAAATAATAAGATTAACTTGATAAAAGTAATGAAATAAGACAAGAGGGGCTACCCTTTGTCTAAACATAGGGCTGCCACTAACCCTAGTATGATCCCATAGAGGGAGCTCCAGGGAGGACCAACGCTAGGTCAAATGTGGTCATGAAAGTCTGGGTAAGTTCTAGGGCATAATGGAAGCTATATCAGCGGAGATATGGAGTAGGAGAGCTTATTAATATCTCAACTAAAATAGCATTTTCAGGAGTCCAACAGCTCCAAACTTCCAGTCATTGATATTATATTGTTTCTTCATAGCCCTGAGGGGCTAGAACGACCAGGTTATGAGGGAAAGTAGCCCTGGGGGCTAGGCTGGAAATGTGGAAACTACCTGCTTAAAATCTGTATGTAGTAGTAGAGACTGTCTGCTCCCCCCCGCCCCCCCCCCCCCCGGCCCCTTTCAGGGGTAAAAAGTGTATGCTTTTCTGTTCCAGCCTTTGAAAAGTACCCCCTTTCTGTGAATTTTCAAGGCATTTTATACCCCCTTTTTGTGGAAAATCTGATGCTAAAAAAGACCCCTTTTTATGATTTCTTTTTATGATATGAGTCTTGCTTAACACACCCATTTTACACCCCCTTTTTGTGGCAAACGCAGAAAACTTCTATAGGCCTACAATAATATTCTATTCTATTATGAACCATAATCACTATCATCTAATGTATTTAAATGTTTAAGGCCCTGAAATCCTGTTTTTGTACCCCGATGGCTAAATTCTTTGGCTATATAAATAGTGGGGAATTTCGGATGTATTTTGGTCGGGCAGACACTAAAAATCATTGAAAAATGTCTCCTATCATTTTAAGCTATGTTACTAAAATTTTAAGCTATGTTACCATGAGGTATAACAAGCAAAAGACGATTTTAGGGTCAAATGACGACCAAATGGTGGATTTGCTCATACATGTCTATTCTCAATAATACATGAACATTGATTGCCCGATATAAGCCTATAGAGCAATTCCACCAATTGGTCGTCATTTAGCCATCCATGGCTGAAAATTCTTAATTTTGTAGAATTCTATTGATTTATTCTTTTTCGTATATAAACTACATATATAGGCCTATTGCTGATGTTATAGACGAAATCAGGAAGGTTAATGATGAATATTGTAGTCAGGGCAGCCTGATAGATCCTGTGATTAGAATTCTGATAATAAGGGCACCGAACATTGGTACACATTTGTACATAAATGAGAATTTAAATTAAAAAAACAAATAAAAAAATATGCAAATAATGTCTTAAACTATTGTGTACTTGATAGGTCCCGACATAAGGGTGCCGACACTTTTTAGTTTGTGAAAATATTCCAATTAGAAGGAAAGTTATAGCCAAATAACAGTCATTTGAGTAATGGCAATGATAATGGCAGCGGCAAGGGTGACAGGTCATTGACCCTCTGCCTATACACATATGTAACCGATTATATTTGGAATATACACAAATATACAATATTTATATTCCCTTCGTTTTCTTTTTAAGTTGACTTGAATGAATACATGTATCTGTTGCTCATGAAGGATGTATGTGAGTTATGTTTGAGTATTTAGAGGCAAAATCTGAGATTTATATATAGCTTCTATGTATGTCAGTGTCAGCATCAGTATCAGCGTTCTAAAGTTCTAAACTCCAAAATTGTTTTCATTCGTTGAGGTTTTGTATAAGATATAAATAAGATTTTTTGAACATATCATTTTATGCTGACAGTAAGCCTACACTCATTTTTTACCATATTTTAGACTAGAATAATACCACCTTTTCCAACATTTCGCGGACTTCATTTGCAAAAAAATTGTGGTTGATACAAGCAGAATAATGACCGATTTTCACAAGGGTAAAAATTATGACGGACCTAAGTTTCATGACACTGGCTGAGTGCAACTAATCACGCTTCTTTGTGCGCCTATATCAATAATTATTACTGGCCTCATTTGTGACTCCTTATCACTGTAATACTTATACTAGGGCCTACTGATTCCTTTGATATTTAGTATCAGTATGGAAGCAACGATCCTATAGCTGTGTAGCTATAGGATCGTTGATGGAAGTAGGTATATTGTATTTAGTGTACCGTATTTCCTTGAATAGGCGCCCCCCCCCCCCTATGCTAATTAAGTCAAGGGACTTTATACCAGGTGCCTATTCAAGGCCCGGCGCCTATTCAAAGAAGGTAGAATGAGCATGGAAATTATAGAATAAGATAAATATTTTTATTCCCCTCATCTAAAACATACTCGTCTTAATTTGCCATGATTATATTCCAAATCTTTCAGAATGATCGTCATTAAATGGCATATAAACAGTGTAAAGTTATTCCAGTGTCTGGTTACTGTTACCATAAATAGTAAACTCGAAATAACCACTGGCATGAAACTGGATACTTACGTCTAATTAAGATTGTTTGTTTAATAATAACCTCAAGAGACTTTGTATCCACAACAGAAATGACACTACTGAAGATGGACAAAGCTAAACCAGTGATAAATCATTACCACCACAGCTAGTTATAGTGACAAATTTTAAATCCAAATCGTATTGATACATGTGATAGCTTAACCCTGGCGCTTATTAGTAAATCATGCTCTGCCCCCGGCGCTTATTCAAGGCCCGGCGGTATTTCAAGGAAATACGGTATTTAGTATGTTATTGTATTTAGTATGTCATGTTCATAGTGTAATAATGATAATAGCTATGAAATGGCTATGAAACCTTTATTCATAACCGTAAGGTAACCCTAATGTGGCCGACATAAAGGGGCCAGGCATTGGCCGGGATATAGAGCCCAGCACCCCGTCACTTTACATAGCGCATTGGGGGTCGTTTTGACGGGGCCGTTTTGACTGGCCCCGTCATATAGGCCTATGGAATAGGTAAAATCAAGTAAAATCCTTTCAGTAAAAAGGACAAAACAACAGAGAATTATTGAGGATTACTATCATTTGTGGCTTAAACCAGTGTGAATTAGACTTCCCTTAGTTCCCTGTGATGGAGGGCCGACGGCAGACAGGACTGGCGGCCCTCCTTCAAAGGTTGTGTTTGCGCCGCCATATTGGTTGTGTAACCATTCGTTGCAGGAGATTTAAATGTACATGAGAAACTAGCTTTAGTACAAATCAGTAGATCTCACAAGGGCCTTCTGACAATCGCTGTTCTGTTAGATTAAATGCTAATACAATAAGCATGCTTACCTGGGTGGATTTGATGATAATTTCCAACATTAAGTGCAGCATTGTAGAGGACGGTGCTCGACGAAATAGCTTGTTTGAGAGTATCTAATAGTTTGTATTGCTACACGCTAGGTGGCGTGGCGCTGTGAGGCCCATGTTATGTTTGACCATAGATGGTGGTTTGACAAAATCGTAGCGCATGCTGCCTTCCTCATTCAAACAGACGTCACAAATCCCCGTCAAATAGATGACGCAATTAGTTCAACCGGTGTCACTCTTAACATTTGACTTTATTTTGAAGGTCCCAATCTTTTCTTTTGGTGTGGGGAGGCGATGTGACGCCATTGACAATTAACTGAATGCCTTGAGTTGGCCTAGCCGCCTAGGCCTAAGATAGCCTACCTTTTTAGGCCTATTCAATGTTTTGACTTGGTAGGCATATGAAAATAGGCTAGGGCCTAGGCTAGGCTACATATTTATGTTTACACACACAGTGATCTCCAAACGCATCACTTTCAAATGTTGTAGGCTACCATAGATATTTCATATTTAAATGAGCGGAAATAGGCCTAAGTTATCAAAACATTACTAACGTTACATTAAAGCTAAATCATTAACCCTGGTAACACTGACAGACTTGGCAGTGTTAAAGACTGGGTAATATCGATTTAGCAAGTTTCAGTGAAGGTACAATATCTTGTAAAAATTCTGCTGTTCATTTTCATAGGTACTTATTCTTACAAGTTCATTTATATGGAAATGTATTTGTGACCATGGAAGTCAGAAGACCTGGCTGCGAGTAACATTAGGCCTACTTAAGACGGGAGGTTTTGGGTGTAGGCCTAGGCCTATAGCCTACTATTGACTAGGCCTATGTGACTTTGAGTTATGTTATACTTATTAAAATCGTCAACGATCAGCGACCAAGTCTAAAGTTAAGTTTGATTAGTAAATACTACTAATACCTCATTCAGAGTAGAAAAACTCGCTCTAGCCTAGTCATCTTTTTTAATTCAATGTTTTGGCTTGACTGACAAAGTGATCTTGGAAAGCATCAATGAATATGTTTTTAGTTAGGCCTATTACAGAATCCCCGAATTCTGAATAATGGAGATATTTAGACCCACCTTATGTGAAACCTATTATTCATCAGAGATACAATTTATTATTTTAACATTTTATGATTTAGGCCTAGGCCTACCATAATTGGAATCGGCTTGACTTCATTTCCCTGAAATACATCACCAAAAGGGACACTGGATTCTGGCTTGATTTTCTAAGTGCTACATCTAAGAATAAAGAGCAACATCTGAATCTTGTTTACTGACGCTGTTTTGGGGTGCGATTAATGTAGCTATTATATATACATGTACATGTGACTATAGTCTACCGATCCTGTTCTGATGCGCGCTTATTGCAGTCAAGAAGTGCTGTTCTGGCGCGCGAATGTCTTCCCTGTTGTTTGCTTGTTATATCGCAGAGCGACGCTATATATAGCGGCCGCACACGTCCTGAGCGTGTAGCACGGCAAGGTGTGATAGCGCTAGAAGAGCGTATATCGCGGGCTGAGTGTTAATCCGCATTGAAAGCGCTGTTTTGGCGTAACATTTCGCAGTATGTGTGTCCATTGGGCATGAATTACAGATTGGTACATTTTTATGAAGGGTTAAATTGTGTGTTGAGGTAGATTAGGAGCGTTACACAGTCATATTTATCTTGTTTAATTTAATTATAATAACCTGTGCCCCTAGTACTGGTACAGAAACACTTTCAGATGTAAAATCAACAAGAATCAATGTAGATTTTACACCTGAAAGTGTTTCTGTACCAACACTGGGGGCACACGTGACTGGTCACATGGCTAGCAGGTAATACCGTGGGTCAGATTTTCAGAAAATGTACAATTCACCTTCACCAATTCTCTCAAATAACTCACATTTCAGACGAAAATAAAGTTCAAAATACAGTTCAACCTAACCAAACAGATTGCTAGAATCAATGCAATGCTGAATATACTCGAATGTACCCCTAATCGACCAAATTTAACCAGCCTAATTTAGCAGAATTTACTGAGTACAGCTGCCAAATGTACATTTTCTGAAAATCTGACCCAAGGTCTTAGTGTGCGATGTTGAACAGATCAATATCTAGGGCATTTAAAGAAGTCAAAAGGAATCTATTACACTATGTGTGCGCATAATGTAAGCTGTGGTAGACACAATCTGCCTCATAGTTAGACCAACATTCGTGCAGTGAGACCTTGATGTGGGTCAGATTTTCAGAAAATGCACAATCTACAGTTCTACACATCTCTCAAATTCTGCTAAATTAGGAGTAAAAATCTATAGATAGTATGTATATTTGAGTATATTCTGTATTGTATTCATTCAATAAATCTGTCTGATTATGTTGAAATGTATTTTGAACCTAATTTTAATCTTAAATTTGGTTTATTTGCGGGGATTGGTGAAGGCCAATTGTACATTTTCAGAAAATTTGACCCATGTGTGTTTCTCATGGCGGATGATGGACCAACGAGTCAGTTAACTGATTTATCATATCTGCTTTAATAATATACATAGAAAACGTTCTAGTGTAATAAAGTTGAATTATGGCTCTAAACTAGGTGACAAAACACATTGGTTGCCATGATTACCACACGTAACTCACTAGTGACATATGCACTGTGCATAACTCACTCTAGATACGTACTTCTCAGAGCAATGCCTGTATAATAAATATGTATAAATAATGTGATGATAGCTCAGATTGTGACTTCAACTCGGATAAAGGAGAATGTATCTGATATATTCTTTGTTTATTTACGCTAGGGTCAGATTTTCAGAAAATGTACAATTCGCGTACAGGAATCCTCTCAAATAAGCCAGATTTAAGATAAAAATGAGCTTCAAAATGCAGTTTAACATAACAGAACTGATACTTTAAATCAATGCAATACTGAATATACTCAGATATACCCGGTATTCATAAGTTTTCAGCCACATTTAGCAGAATGTCCTAAATGTGTAGATCTGCCAATTGTACATTTTCTGAAAATCTGACCCGCAAATGGTTTGCTCTGTGTGCAAGAGTGCATCAGAAAAAAAACACTCCGATGCCTGCGCTGTCCAATGGAGGAGTTTAATGCGCACAATTACTGCTGTATATTAGAATCACATTACTTTAGTGTAGACCACCCTATATTGTGACATCTCGCTACACGCTAAGAAAAATCCCTAGATCTAGTAATTAATAGCGTATAGTGAGTCATGTGTATCGCGTAATTAAATATAATATAATTCTACGCGGTAGCAGGCATTGGGATAACGCAATGCGGGGATTAGGCAATCAGTCAAGCGCGCACAAAAGGGAAGGCCTGCCTACTCATTGTTCCAAAAAAGAAGGTGGCCGTGTGGTCAGTTCGGAGTTGTAGTGAGGAATGACCAGAATAGTCAGGTGACAACCACTGGCGGGAAGCTATTCAGGTTGCGCCACATATATTCCTATATGCATACATATAGTACACATTTAGAAGTAGTTATTGTGTAGAAATAAAACGGATATTTTGACAAAAAGTTATTCAAACTTTGGTTACAACCAGGTCTTATGTTGGCAGCCATCATCGATTCCCTAGCTGTTACTTTGTCATTTAATATTACTCATATATTCCTGAAAAAAAATATTCCCTGCTCAACCTCTCCTTTCCCGTCCATCTCTTTCTTACTCTCTTTCAATTGCAATCTCCCTGTCTGCCTCTCCCCCTCTTTCTCTGTCTCTGTTTCTCTCTCTCTCTCTCTCCATCTCTCTCTCTCACACATACTATTAACATTCAGATTGATTAGTTAATGGCCATGTTGATTGCTGTTTCAGTGGTGTAATGGTTAAGGCACTGGCTTGTTAATCACAAGGTTGTTAGATCGAACCTAAGCATGTTCAAGTTTTTTTTCTCTGCTTTCTCACACCGTCATGGGTGAGTGCACACGCCTTCACGCACTGCCGCCCATGGCTAGTCGCGCCACCGCTTCACGCTCTGTCGCACAGGCAGGGGATTAGGGAATTTATTAGCTTTGTCTGGGATTCCAATTACACGATTGAGTACTACGGGATACAATATTTTGGAGGGATATTTCCAGCAATCCCTCTTCAAAATACGCAATCGGCGTTTAGAGTGTATATGGGTCAGTTTTTCAGAAAATGTACAATTCACCGTCACCAATCCTCTAAAATAACCCATATTTTATACAAAAATGGGCTTCAAAATGCAGTTTAACATAACAGAACTGATACTTTAAATCAATGCGATCCCAAATATACTCAAATATACCCGATATTCTTCATTTTTCAGCCTAATTTAGGAGAATTTACTAAATGTGTAGAGCTGCCAATTGTACATTTTCTGAAAATCTGACCCATATATGTTATTGTGTTTTATACTGTTGTATTCTATTCATATTCTTTTGTTTCTACTACAGATGATAGTATTAAAAAGTATTACATCATATTACCTGTTAGCTAGGTAGATGCGAAGCTTATGTTCATTGTTGTCGTTACTATAAACTACTTCAACCTAGTTTAGATATCTAGAAAAATAACATTCAAATTTATTTTTGGCATAAAAATGTAAAGTCAACAATTATTCTGTCGGTACCAACTAGTCAGGACCCAGCTGGTAGACCTGGAATTCCCTTTAAAGATAAATACCAGCATTGTCAGCACTGCAGCAGGCGGGAATTCAAGGAATTAATGCATGAAACAATAGAATTCTTTATATTTTGTTCAAACTTTCTATTGAGGAAGAACATGGTTGGGTGAATACCAAAAAAATGCCAAAAATGCCAAAAAAACTGAATAAAAGTCTGCATTAAAGTCACAAGTCGCAAAATTGATATTTTTCAAAGTGTTTTTCTAAAAGATCACTTTATTGGAATGTTCTAGTTTTTGCAGGGTTTATCACATATAGCTATATCAATCGATGTATCAAATTTCAAGACAATCTATGTAATATATCCTTTCGTTTTAAAGGTGCTCATATGGACTACATTTAGTTACTTTACTGTTTATTGACCCCCAGAAATATTGGAAAATCTTTTTTTCAAAAACAAAAATATCAAACTTAAAATTTAGAAATACTTATTGGATTATTAGACTGTTTACTACCATTGTAATCGGCTTGATCTCATCTTTTCAAACATGGTGATATCTCAAAATCTATTTTTTGCGACATTTTTGCGACTTTTTTGTGACTCATTTTCCTGAAACACATTTCATTTCAGCGCCAAGACGTTGATATTCTCAGTGTAACTAACAAGCAGATGATAAGACAAAATTAATTCAATATGTGATATAGTTATAGTATCTAATATATTCATGAGAACAAATGACAGCAAATCTATATAGGCGTAAAGAACAGTTCAGATTGTACTGTAGGTGAAGCCTAAACAGTCAAAAACTTATAATAGACTTTAAAAGCATGTCTAAAAACATACAAATTCACGTCTAAATAATGTGTTATCCAGTTTGAGATAATAAATATTTGTTGAAGTAATAATTATTGTGTGATTTACCTGTTGAAGGCTTTTTTATAAGTATAGGTAAACCATTTAGACTTTATATAATTATTATTTATTGCTAAAAAACTGTCACAGAATAGATTCTGCTGTGCATCAATTATTCAGAACCGAATGTTATCATATGCGCATTCCATTTGAGAGGTGCAATAAGTGCGGTGAAATAAAAATATGTGATGTGTTTCAGGAAAATAAGTCGCAAAAATTGGATTTTGAGATATCATTATATTTGAAAAGATGAGACCGAGTCAATTCCAATGATAGTAAACAGTCTAGTAATATAATAAGTATTTCCAGATTTTAATTTTGATATTTTTATTTTTGAAAAGAAAAGTTTGCAATATTTCTGGGGGGCAATAACCAGTAAAGTAACTAAATATACTCCTTACAAGGACCTTTAAAACGAGAGAATATATTTATTAGATTGTTCTGAAATTTGATACATCGAATGACATATCTATAGGTGATAAACTCTCCAAAAATCAGAACATTCCAATAAAGTGATTATATAAAATAAACGATTTGAAAAATATCATTTTTGCGACTTATGACTCATTTTCCTAAAACGGATCACATATGTTCATGGTATGTGTACAATACAAATTCGAATAGTGTATTCTTTTAGCTTTTAGATACTTTATGACGATTTAAAACCAAAACAAAAGGTTTATATATCAATATATGTCTATACTAGGGGCATATAATAAATAGTGAATGGAACTCGGTACTAGTAATTGAGTATTTATTGGACTTGATTGCTATGCAATCTCATCCAATACATACTCTTTAAATACTATAAATATTCTATAAATTACAAGTACCTCGTTCCATTCTCTATATGGGTCAGATTTTCAGAAAATGTACAATTCACCTTCACTAATCCTCTCAAATAACTCAAATTTCAGACGAAAATAAAGTTCAAAATACAGTTCAACCTAACCAAACTGATTGCTAGAATCAATGCAATGCCAAATATACTCGAATTTACCTAGTATTGACCAAATTTCAGTCTTATTTAGCCGAATTGACCAAAAGTGTACAGCTGCCAATTGTAATTTTCTGAAAATCTGACCCATATGTATGGTATAGCGAAGCTTATTTTTCATAAAATATTCATAAAGTTTTAGGTGTATACACTTTTCTAAATGTTTTGCTGGCAGTACTGTAACATCAAGTGTACGGTAATTCGATGCATTGGCCCTAGGCCCAGTTTTATACGATGAAATTATGGTGGTCTTTTTTAGAAAGACTGGTATTTTGCCAGTTTTAATAGTCATGTTGGATAAATGAGACAGTTGAGTGGAGAGAGCCATTAGCCAGTGTTGTAGAAAACAAGTCGGGATGTGTGGAATGGCTGATGATTTTATTAAAGTAATGTTTAGCTTGGGGAGCTCGTGATTACTTTAAGTTCAATTTATGCAGCATAATGTGAAGAATAAATTCAAGACAATTCCCATTTTCTTGTAGGCTTGTATTTCGGTAGTTCTTAGTACAGCATCTGGGCAGGAAATGTCTGCCTACCCTTAGGTAAATCCAGCTTTTATATTCTGCCTAGCCTAACAGGCTCATAGGTATGGCATCTATAATTACAGTGGTCTATGAACAGGCTAGTACACATGATTTCATAAGATTATACAAGCATAACAAATATGGCTACCACTAAACATGAATAAACAAGCATGTCCCACCTATACCCCTCTGTTAAAGCCTATAGCTTTGTAGTTGTCCCTACCATTGGCCATACCCTAAAAGGTGTGAATGCTACCTGGGCACAGGCTGGACCCAAATTAAAGATTATCACATGTCTGTTTTTTTATTACTATTACGGCCAAACATTTACAACAAATATATAATAAAGACGCACATCAACCACGTTGATACTCTATCGCGTTGCCATCACAAAATTACATAATTAATTTAATAATGAAACCTTTCACTTATAATTACAGCACTTATGACTTCTTAGACTCCTTCTACAATGAAAATAATATTCTCTATCCTTGCATACCATCAATCCGTGCTACAAACATCATTCCGCCTTGCTAACATTATTGTGTTGTTATGCTATTACATACATTCTTTGTTTGAAACAGTAACATAATTAAATAGGAGTGTAATAGCCCATTAAATGAATCTAGAAAAGCCTAGGAATTATCATGAAAAATAAAACGTTATTTTTAACAATTTAGAACTGATAGATTTAATGTCAGTAATGCAATGCTTTGGCGAGTTATCGCTTCTGCATTAAACTGAGAATCAGATGGAATGGTTGACTCATCTGTCCCATATCTGATTTGTGATGTGTTCCAAGAAAATGAGTCACAAGTCGCAAAATTGTTATTTTTAAAAGTGATTTATTTACAGGATATATTTGTGGGAATGTTTTAATATTTGGGATGCTTAAAGCCTCTTGTAAGCGGAATACATTTAGTGAATTTCAGGACAGTGTAATAAATAGATCTATGTATTTCTAGGGTTGTCGTAATGAATATATTTAGCTACTTTACTAGTAATTGCTCATCCCAAAATATTGCAACCTCTGTTTTCAATAATAAAAATATAGCCCTTAATAAATTATAAAAATGCATATTAAATGTCCTACTATTTACTATCATTAGAATCGGCTTGATCTTATCTTTTTTGCGACTTATGACTCATTTCCGTAAAACGGATCACATTTGTTCAGCTGAAGTAGGAATATCAATTTTATCAGCTGGGTGAAGTCACCAGAAAGCGTACAATAGGGGAGTTGCATGTCTCACTGCGCATGTCTACTGCAGTGCATGCTGGGATGGATTCTGTTGAAATCTGACATACAAACATTTGGCAACATTTTTATCGAAAATTGCAAGAATGTTTTCACCAATATCACAGCTTTTATAAATGATCTATAAAATACAAATGCATGATGGGAAAGATGGGGACTTGTGTTATGGAAACATCTATAAAACATGGATATTGACATTAGAGCATTGATAAATATTCCATGCTGAACATGGCATGTTTTCTATATAATTTAGACTGTACCACTATTTCCATAATTCCATGCGAACTATGATTCAAAATGGCAGCTATGCAACTCCCCTATCGGCCTTCACTAATCCCCTCAAATAAGCCAAATTTAAGAAGAAAATCAGGTTCAAAATACAGTTCAACATAACCAGACAGATTTATTGAATGAATACAATACAGAATATACTCAGATATACCTAGTATTTATCAATCTTTACTCTAATTTAGCAGAATTTGATAGATGTGTAGAACTGTAGAATGTGCATTTTCTGATAATCTGACCCAGCTAAGGTTTCCCCTATCGAGGAGAAGAAGCTGTTGAAGATATTTGTATTTAAAGATTTTTATTCAGACAAAAACATTGTGCAACGAGATTACATTTTTCTCAGAGTTTGCTGATTCTTATTTTACCAATAATTACATAAATACTAAGAGTGAAGATGGTGTTCACACAAAAAGGTACTCTAAATTTATAGTGGGGTTGTCATTCACACAAAATGTTATCTATAGCAAAAAATGGAAAGATAAAATACAATAAAATACATAGACGCATAAAAACAAACACGAGCGCGTTGTTCAAATCATGACATTCCTACATATAAGAGGAGTTTTCGGTTGCAGAATTAGAATTAGGTAATGTATTTTATTGTGTATGCATTGCTCTGTGAACAACATATCTAGAATGAGGTATACACAGTGCATATTTCACTAGTGAGTTATGTGTGGGAGTCATGGCAACCAAAACGTTTTTACCATGTTTAAGGCCCACATTAATTTAAGCGTTAAATCTAAAAAAGATATTCTATTTTCATGATTAAAAGCATATAATAAATCTGTTAACTAACTCGTTGGTTTCAGTCACTTAGAATATTGCACTCGTTGCTACGCAATACTCACACTCCTTCAAACAACACGTTAGTTGACCTGTGTGTATTCATTTTTATTTTTTTTAAAAAAAACCACTTTTATTCAATAATGTCAACAAAACTTCTCGTCTCCTTGGG